>CM023131.1:290000-352790 GCA_013133815.1 Cromileptes altivelis | reverse complement strand
TATGAGTTTTTTTTCATGTTTTTGGACCACATGCTATACTATGAGTTTTTTTTCATGATTTTGGACCACATGCTATACTATGAGTTTTTTTTTCATGTTTTTGGACCACATGCTATACTGTGACCTTTTTTTATGATTTTGGACCACATGCTATATTATGAGTTTTTTTTCATGTTTTTGGACCACATGCTATACTGTGACCTTTTTTTATGATTTTGGACCACATGCTATATTATGAGTTTTTTTTCATGTTTTTGGACCACATGCTATACTGTGACCTTTTTTTTATGATTTTGGACCACATGCTATATTATGAGTTTTTTTTCATGTTTTTGGACCACATGCTATACTGTGACCTTTTTTTCATGATTTTGGACCCCATGCTATACTGTGACCTTTTTTTATGATTTTGGACCACATGCTATATTATGAGTTTTTTTTCATGATTTTGGACCACATGCTATACTATGACTTTTTTTTCATGATTTTGGACCACATGCTATACTGTGACCTTTTTTTCATGATTTTGGACCACATGCTATACTGTGACCTTTTTTTATGATTTTGGACCACATGCTATACTATGAGTTTTTTTTTTCATGTTTTTGGACCACATGCTATACTATGAGTTTTTTTCATGATTTTGGACCACATGCTATACTGTGACCTTTTTTTCATGATTTTGGACCACATGCTATACTGTGACTTTTTTTGTGATTTTGGACCACATGCTATACTGTGACCTTTTTTTATGATTTTGGACCACATGCTATACTATGACTTTTTTTCATGATTTTGGACCACATGCTATACTGTGACCTTTTTTTCATGATTTTGGACCACATGCTATACTGTGACCTTTTTTTATGATTTTGGACCACATGCTATACTATGAGTTTTTTTTTCATGTTTTTGGACCACATGCTATACTATGAGTTTTTTTCATGATTTTGGACCACATGCTATACTATGAGTTTTTTTCATGATTTTGGACCACATGCTATACTGTGACCTTTTTTTCATGATTTTGGACCACATGCTATACTGTGACCTTTTTTTATGATTTTGGACCACATGCTATACTATGAGTTTTTTTTCATGATTTTGGACCACATGCTATACTGTGACCTTTTTTTCATGATTTTGGACCACATGCTATACTGTGACCTTTTTTTATGATTTTGGACCACATGCTATACTATGAGTTTTTTTTCATGATTTTGGACCACATGCTATACTGTGACCTTTTTTTTATGATTTTGGACCACATGCTATACTATGAGTTTTTTTTTCATGATTTTGGACCACATGCTATACTGTGACCTTTTTTTATGATTTTGGACCACATGCTATACTATGAGTTTTTTTCATGATTTTGGACCACATCCTATACTATGAGTTTTTTTCATGATTTTGGACCACATCCTATACTATGAGTTTTTTTCATGATTTTGGACCACATGCTATACTGTGACTTTTTTTTATGATTTTGGACCACATGCTATACTGTGACCTTTGTTTTATGATTTTGGACCACATGCTAGACTGTAACCTTTTTTTCATGATTTTGGACCACATGCTATACTATGACTGTTTTTCATGATTTTGGACCACATGCTATACTGTGACTTTTTTTTCATGATTTTGGACCACATGCTATACTTTGACCTTTTTTATGATTTTGGACCACATGCTATACTGTGACCTTTTTTTATGATTTTGGACCACATGCTACACTGTGACCTTTTTTACATGATTTTGGACCACATGCTATACTATGACTTTTTTTCATGATTTTGGACCACATGCTATACTATGACTGTTTTTCATGATTTTGGACCACATGCTATACTATGACCTTTTTTTCATGATTTTGGACCACATGCTATACTGTGACTTTTTTTCATGATTTTGGACCACATGCTATACTATGACCTTTTTTTATGATTTTGGACCACATGCTATACTATGACTTTTTTTCATGATTTTGGACCACATGCTATACTGTGACCTTTTTTTATGATTTTGGACCACATGCTATACTATGACTTTTTTTTCATGATTTTGGACCACATGCTATACTGTGACCTTTTTTTCATGATTTTGGACCACATGCTATACTGTGACCTTTTTTTATGATTTTGGACCACATGCTATACTATGAGTTTTTTTTCATGATTTTGGACCACATGCTATACTGTGACCTTTTTTTCATGATTTTGGACCACATGCTATACTATGAGTTTTTTTTCATGATTTTGGACCACATGCTATACTATGACTTTTTTTCATGATTTTGGACCACATGCTATACTGTGACTTTTTTTTCATGATTTTGGACCACATGCTATACTGTGACCTTTTTTTCATGATTTTGGACCACATGCTATACTGTGACCTTTTTTTCATGATTTTGGACCACATGCTATACTATGACTTTTTTTCATGATTTTGGACCACATGCTATACTATGACTTTTTTTCATGATTTTGGACCACATGCTATACTATGACTTTTTTTCATGATTTTGGACCACATGCTATACTATGACTTTTTTTTCATGATTTTGGACCACATGCTATACTATGACTTTTTTTTTCATGATTTTGGACCACATGCTATACTATGACTTTTTTTCATGATTTTGGACCACATGCTATACTATGACTTTTTTTCATGATTTTGGACCACATGCTATACTATGACTTTTTTTTTCATGATTTTGGACCACATGCTATACTATGACTTTTTTTTTTCATGATTTTGGACCACATGCTATACTATGACTTTTTTTTTCATGATTTTGGACCACATGCTATACTATGACTTTTTTTCATGATTTTGGACCACATGCTATACTATGACTTTTTTTCATGATTTTGGACCACATGCTATACTATGACTTTTTTTTCATGATTTTGGACCACATGCTATACTATGACTTTTTTTTTCATGATTTTGGACCACATGCTATACTATGACCTTTTTTTCATGATTTTGGACCACATGCTATACTGTGACCTTTTTTTATGATTTTGGACCACATGCTATATTATGAGTTTTTTTTCATGATTTTGGACCCCATGCTATACTATGACGTTTTTACTTGATTTCGGACAACATGCTATCCTATGACTTTTTTTTCATGATTTTGGACCACATGCTATACTATGACTTTTTTTCATGATTTTGGACCACATGCTATACTATGACTTTTTTTTCATTGTTTGTATGAAATAACTTCCTGTGAATTTCTGCAAATGTAATGGCCTGAGACACATGACTGAAATCTTGACCATTGAATCAGGACTCCTCTCATTAATTTCCTCTTTCCTCATCTCACATGTTTACTCTTTTTTCTTTTGTCAGCTGTTGTCAGAGACATCCAGTGATGATTCAGATTGAGACTTTACAAGAGAATAACAGACAGATTGGATGAAGGTGACAATACAGAGACACCTATGACACTTGTCAAAACAACCTGATAAGCTCTGTGTCAGAAATAAACTCTTTAGTGGATGGACAGTGATGGAGTTTGATGATAAAGTGACAGAACTGAGCAGGTCAAGCAGATGGAGTTCAGAGAAGCTCCCTGCAGAAGAGTCAGGTCTGCTGGGTGGAGGACAGAGGGTGGAGGAGTCAGAGGGATAGAGGGACGGTGGCTGGAGGAGTCAGAGCAGGTCAGCCTCTGCAAGGATCACCTCGGTGTTAATTGCATGGCTTGGAGTGTGAAGTATGACGGTCACATGTTTGTCCCAGAGACCACTCGCCATCCTGCACGTCGTGTCCACACTGCTAAATAGTCTGAGGAAAGTGAAGACTTTGTGTCTCTGCGTTGTTTGATGAGATGAGATGAGATGAGATCTTTTGTCATCTGAAACATATCTACTGCTTAGCTCCACGGTAAGACGTCACCTGTCCTCCGTGTCCTGTGGGACACGTGGGATACATTTATTTTATCTCATCAGATGAGATGTGCGTCTGCAAAGTGTTTTGGTGTTGTTCTTTTTCCAGATTTGTCCTGTTTTGGTGTGGGGTTTTTATCTTTCATTTTTGTGACAAATCCGTGTAATTTTTTTGCCAGTTTTTTTTTCTTTCTTTGTTGTTGTTTTTGTTTTTTGGTTAATATTTGCATCATTGTGGGCTGTTAGATGTAATTTCTGTACTTTATTTTTGTGATGTAAATAGTATTACCTGGTGCATTTTTTTAACTCAAATTTTGGGTATTTTTTCGATTATTTTGTGTTTTATTTTGGTTTCATTTTTTTTGCCAGTTTTGTCTTGTTTTTGTCCCATAATTGTGCTTTGTTATATATCAAAGTTAATTTTGTGCATTTTTGTCACTATGCTATTTTCTTTGTTGTTGCAATTTTTGTGACTTTTTGGTGGTGGTGTTTTGCCCATTTTTTCCTGTTTTTCTTTAAAATTTTGTGATTTTTATGTTTAATTGTTTGAGACATATCTACCATTTCTGAGTGAAATTTTTGGACCAATTCTTCCAATTTTGGAGCATTTTTTGTTTAATATTTGCACCATTTGTGGCAATATTTGGGCTATTTTGTGCCATTATTGTGGACTTTGGACTATTGGGGGGATTTTTAGATTGTTATGTATTTTATCTTTCTTCAGGTCATTTATTTAGTTATATATTTATTTGTGCCAGCAGCTTGTGTGTTATTTTTTTGTCACTCATACCATTTACTTACCTAAATGTCACAATTTGTTTATTTTTTCTTAGCCAATTTGTCTGCAAATTGTTACATTTTGGTGCTTTTGTTTTTTTCAGATTTTGTTGTTTTTGGCACATAGTTGTGTGATTTTGCGTGTTTAATTTTTGGGTACAATTTTTGTACCAATTATTACAAAGTTTTAGTGTTAAATTTATTCAACATCATTGTACCATTTTTGGCAACATTTGGGTCAATTATGTCACATATTCCTAACTTAGTTACCAAAACGCAAATTGTTACATTTTGGTGCCACAGTTTTTCCAACTTTGTCTTGCTTTTGTGTCATAATTGTGTGCTTTTTGTATTTTTTTTTTTTTATGTAATATACATGCCATTATGTGGGGAAATTTATTTCCCCAATTTTGGCCACTTTTAAAATATGCTCCTGTTTTAATTGGTGCCATTTTGGTGCTTTCTTTAAAATTTAAATTAATTTTTTTCATGGTGGGTGGGTGTCAGGGGTACAGCCAGGGGTACAGCCTTAGAATGGTTTAAGTCATACCTGTCTGAGAGATGCTTCTCTGTTAAACTGGGCGACTCCACCTCATCCATTGCCCCTTTACTTTGTGGAGTTCCTCAGGGATCAATTATCGGGCCCATTCTTTTTTCTTTATACCACCTTCCTCACACCCCTGCTCGAGTGCCTGAATTTTTTAAATTTAAATAAAAGCAAAACTGAGGTAATTGTGTTTGGACCCAGTGGAGCTTCTGTTGACCCTTCCTTAGCTCTGGGCTCCCTCAGTCACTCTCTTTGAACAACAGTCACCAACCTTGGCGTCAAAATGGATAGAGATTTTAAACTCGACAAACAAATAAATACTGTCATCAAAACCAGTTTTTATCATCTTCGGCTTTTAGCAAAAGTTAAATCTGTTCTATTGTTTAATGAGTTTGAGCGTGTGATGCATGTTTTTTTTGCGTTACATTTAGACTACTGTAATGCTCTTTATGCAGGAATTAATCAAAATGCCCTGTTACGCTTACAGCTAGTCCAGAACTCTGTGGCTCGTCTTTTCACAGGAAGCAAGAAACACAAGCACATAATCTTCATTCAGGCCTTGCTACACTGGCTTCCTGTTCGTTTCAGGATTCATTTTAAAATTTTGTTGTTTGTTTTTGACTCTTTGAATGGACTGGCGCCTACGTACATTTCGGCCCACTATATAAATAAAGTGGATTGGATTGGATAGTTGTTTCTTCTCTGTGCATTTTATTTTTGTTTTTACTTTTGTCAAAGACATTGCCATTATGACTGTGTTTATACTGTCACATATTCAGGACATTTTTGTTTCATGCTGTCACATTATTTGTGACGATGTTTGATTTCTGTGACATTTTCAGGTCTTTTTTTTGTTGAGATTTAGTGCCGTGTCCCTTTTGTTTGTTTGTCTTCATGTTTGTGACAGTTCATGTTCATGTTTGATTGTTTCAGGTTGACGGAGTTGTTGTGACCTTCAGAGAGACTAAAGACAGAGACTAAAATAGACAGAGGACAGACAGACAGAGACAGAGGACAGACAGAGACAGAGGACAGACAGACAGACAGAGTCCTGGTGGGTGTGATCATGTCTCCCAGGCGGATGGAAACCAAACCAGTGATCTTGTGTCTCAAGATGCTGCTGCTGGTCTACGGCGTCATCTTCTGGGTGACACACACTTATTTATTTATTTATTTATTTATTTATTCATGGTTTAATTTTCTGTTCTTTCTGATGACACGTTTACTTTTTATTGACAATACTAATAATAACAGGTGACCTCAGATATCAGGACACGTGATGATGTGATGAGGTCAGAGGTCACCTGGTGACTGCTGTGAGTTAAACACTGTGTGTCTGTGTGTGTGTGTGTGTGTGGATGTGCCTCGTCTCTTCTTCACGTCCTTCTGTCAGTTTGTCACTCTGCTGTCGGAGCTCATGACACAGTCATGTGACACTGACTGACTCACACACACACACACACACACACACACACACATATATCTGTTGGTGTGTTATTTTGGTGACAGAACTGAAGGTAAGGATCGTCCTCGTTGGCTAACCTGTAGCTCCTCCCCCTCAGGTGACAGGTGTGGTCCTGCTGTCAGTTGGCTTATGGTGGAAGTTTATGTTGGGCCCCTACACGCTGCTCATCTCCAGTGGCCCCTCCAACGGCTCCTACGTTCTCACCGCCACCGGAGCCGCCATTGTGCTGTTCGGACTGTTCGGCTGTTTCGCTACCTGCAGGGGGCGCCCCTGGATGTTACAGCTGGTCTGTATGTAGTACTGACACCACCTGCAGGGGGCGCCCCTGGATGTGTTTTTACAGTCAAAGTTCTTTATATGTTTCAACCTTTAAAGTAACTGTAGCTGTCAGAGTAATGTAGCGCAGTGAGTAGAAGTACTCGAGTAAAGTGACAATGACATCAGTACTTGAGTGCAGTGCTACTTGAGTAAACGTACTCTGTCCTCTCCTCAGTACGCTGTTTTTCTATCTCTGGTCTTCATGACTGAACTCATTGCTGGAATCTCTGGGTTCGTCTTTCGCCACGAGGTCAGAAATATTAAAATATAGATTTCATTTTACAAATGCCGCTGTTCATGATGACATCATTCTGACATCATCCTCTGTGTGTGTGTGTGTGTGTGTGTGTGTGTGTGTGTGTTCAGATCAAAGGGACCTTCCTAACCACGTACAGTGACGCAGTGATGAGGTACGACGGTCGAGACGACAGGAGTCTGGCTGTGGACGGCGTCCAGCGCAGAGTCAGTGTCTGTCTTTATGTTCCCCTGATGATGTCATCCTTTGGTACACACGTGTTTATTCAATGATGATACAAACTAACCTCTATATAAACATGATCGCAGACGAATCACACACCAGCTGGATCAGTTATCAGACGAGTCACTTCCTGTCTCTGTGTCTGCAGCTACACTGTTGTGGCGTGTTTAACTACACCAGCTGGATCAGCAGCGTATATTTCCCTGTCAGTGGGATTCCCGCCAGCTGCTGTATTAACTTCTCTGACTGCAGCACCGCTGACCTGAAGAACGCCACGGTGGCTGCACGCAAAGTCCACAAACAGGTGGGAAACACACGACACACACACATATTCAGCTCCTGGGTCATGTGACAGGGAGAACGTCCCCTGATTGGACAGAATCTGATCCATCAGTTGGAGCTCTGTATAGTTTGAATCAGAATGTTAAAATTTGACTTTTTCCAGATCTTAAAAATTTAATTTGATCAATGAATGAGTGAATGAATGAGTGAATGACTACAGTGTATGTCCCCAGGGTTGTTATGAGTTGGTGACATCCTTCATGGAGGGGAACCTGGGAATCATCGCTGCAGTCACGTTCGGTGTCGCCTTCTCTCAGGTTAGGACCCTCTGTGGGAGGGGGGGAGGGGCAGATATGATGTCATTATTGATTATTGATCATTATAAGCTGTGATTGGCTGAAGGTTAAATTATTACACAATTTTTTAACTCTTAAAGATCTGATGTGATCACCAGAGTAAAGTAGGATGAAAAGAACAGTACATCACATTTACAGTAGCTGCAGGTCCTGGTTCTGTCCTGTAGGGGGCAGCACTGTTACACAGGGTCATGTCCTGCACTGGAGACATTTATGTTTCAGATCAGAGGACTATCATGAGAGCAGAGTTCGGAAATTCCAGTTTTATTTCCTGGAGTTTACATCATAATGTGTTCAAGAACTCAGGACACACAAGCTTCTGTTTGAACACACACGTCTTTCAAGTGATCACAAGTTAAGGAACATCTTTATATTTATGTGTATTTAGAAAGGGACAGCGAACATTAATGAACATCACTGAAGTCATGTACATGTGCCAGATTTAACCACACAGACTCGTTTTCATCTGCAGTCCCAGTAGGCTGATGATTGAAGTGTTTATAAGAAAATGACATTAAATAACAGAAACATGGAAACACAGATATAATCAGACATAATTAGACATAAACAGATACAAACAGATATAAACAGACAGCACAGAGCTAACGTATAACCAAAGACGAAGCACATAATGAGGCACACAAGACATTAGCAGTATTTTTTATTTAACCTTTATTTAACCAGGTTTGACCCATTGAGATCAATGATCTCTTTTTCAAGGGAGACCTGACCAAGAATGGCAGCAATGCATAGTTTCAACAAATACACTCAAGTCTCATACAACACAATGACATGATAGAGGACAGTTATGAATAAAAACAGCGACATTCAGACAGTTTGAGTTCTAAAGTTTTCACTGCAGATTTGAAAACATTCAGAGACACAAGGTTTTGCAGTTTCAATTCAGTCTGCAGATTGTTCCAAGTGAAAGGAGCAGAAAACCTAAAGGCTTTCTTTCCCAATTCAGTTTGCACTCTGGGAACAACAAACTGTACAAAGTCCAAAGATCTCAGGTTATGTATTCCATCTTTCAAAACTAAAAAAGAGGAGAGATAACCAGGAATTTTGCCAAGAATGGCTTTGTAAATGAACATGTACCAATGTCCAAGATGACGTGTGCTCAAAGAAGTCCAGTTAACTTTTGAATATAGAGTACAGTGATGAGTGAGAAATCTACAGTTAGTGATAAATCTCAGAACTCCATGATACACACTGTCCAACATCTGCAAACTCTGAGCAAAAGCATTCATGTACAGTACATCACCGTAATCAAGAACAGGTAAAAAGGTAGACTCAACAAGTCTCTTTCTAACAGAAAAAGAGAAACAGGACTTATTTCTATAAAAGAAACCCAGTAAAACCTTCAGCTTTTTAGCAACATGCCGAATATGCTCTTTAAAAGACAAGTTTTCATCTAGTATAAAGCCCAAGTACTTAAAAGAAAATACAAGCTCGATTTCATGACCATCTTTCGTGACAATTTTCTCAGACAAAGTTCCTTTTCTTCCTCTTGAAGATGTAAACAACATAAGTTTTGTTTTGTCAACATTTAGAACAAGCTGCAGCTGGCTGAGCTGAACTTGGACAAGATTAAAAGCCTGCTGAAGATGTACAAAAGCTTGTGCAGGTGTAGGTGCACAGCAATAAATAACGGTATCATCAGCATAAAAATGAAAATCAACGTTTGGAACATTTTGCCCAAGACAATTTATATAAACAGTAAATAATAGTGGTCCCAAGACTGAACCTTGAGGCACTCCCTTGTGGATTTGCAGTACCTCAGACATGACACCATCTGAATATACAGCCTGAGTTCTACCACTAAGATAGTTTGTAAACCATCTGACAGCGTTTTCTGAGAACCCAGAACCTTTCAAACGTTCTAAAAGGACACTGTGATCCACGGTGTCAAAAGCCTTAGAGAAGTCTATAAAAAGAGACAGACAGCAGTATTTTTTGTCTAAGGCATCTAAAACATCATTCACTACTTTCATAGCAGCCGTGATAGTGCTGTGTTCTTTTCGGAAACCTGACTGGAAAGGAGAAAGAACAGAATTTGAAGTCAGGTGGCCTTTTACTTTGTCACTGACCAGGGACTCGAGCACTTTGGACAGAACACAAAGTTTAGATATTAATAAAGTTTAGGTATTAATAACACAATAACCATATAATCTAAAACATTAGGAATGTCCCACACACAATTACAACATGAAGCACAGAATGGAGCAAAACACACAGACACACACACACACACACCCAAGAGCACAAAACAAAGCACATAAACATGTGTGACATCTCAGAGCTGCTCTCAGAGCTCAGCTTTATTTTATCTGCAGTCAAAGAGCAAAATCATCACAGGTAGTGCTCTCTCTGAAAAAACGCCAGACGTTAGCTAGCGCTGCACGAGGAGTCATTTTTACCAATAATAAAACACATGAAGAGCTGAGCTCATAAAAATTAGACAAATAATATCAAGCAACAAATTCAATTTGTCATTTGTCTACTGTGATTCCTAGAAATGTAATATGAGGAACCTCAGTGATTCTAATATCGTCTGTGAATAATTTAGCTTCTTCTCTAGTATAGTTTTTTATTGTTACGGAATTTTATTAAATGAGATTTTTATATTGACAGAGAGTTTGTTCATCTGAAACAATTGAGAGATTGATGATAGCTCGAATCAGTTTGCTAACATGTTCATGTGAAGCAATAAGACAGGTGTCATCAGCCAATAAAAGAGGCAGACGCTGGGTAAATCGTTCGTATACATCAGAAACAAGAGAGTCCCAGGATGGTACCCTGAAGAACTCCACGAAGAAGCTCAGCTCTATTTGAAAGTTTTGTATTTAGAGATACATATTGTTCCCTATCCTTTAAATTATTAACCAATTAACAGCAACATCATGAAAACCATATTTCTGTAGTTTAGCAATAAGGATATTGTGATCAATGCTGTCAAAGGCTTTAATAAGATTAATGAGGCAGAGTGCAGTTAGGATATTCAGCTTTATAAATAAAATTGATTGATTGAATTGATTGAGGACACTGAACATCTGTCTATTTGGGACAGATGTTTTTGGCATTAGCTGTTTTGGACAGGTGTTTTCAACGTTAGCTGTTAAGGACAGGTGTTTTTGGCATTAGCTGTTTGGGACAGATGTTTTTGGCATTAGTTGTTTGGGACAGGTGTTTTCAATCTCATTGTACTGATTCCGACAGAGGTCCCATTTATACAACAACAATTTTAACCGAAAACGGCATTTTGACTGATCGTCTACATGACAGCTGTGTTTTGGGTACCTGAAAATGCAACATTTTGAAAAAGGGTTCCAGAGTGCGATTTTTTGTAAACAGCAGCGTCTCTGTTGTCATGTAAACTTTCAATCTGCAGTTCCTCAGAGACTTTTCACTAGGCATGTGCGAGGAAGTCGACCATCACAACAACATGGCAGAGTCCCTTGCTCTGTTTGTGCTGCAAAGTGTAGATTTACTGTAGTAACTCCACCTCATCGTTCGTCCAGATAAAGGTTTGTGCGGTTGCCATTTTGTTTGTTTCTACATCACCGCTCTGTGACGCGTGTTGTTTCAATACAAAGTCACACCACCATCTACCATCATTTTTGTGGATCTGTGTGCACGCCAATTGTTATTAAAACACTGTCATCTGAATGCAGAATTTTTTTCAAAATGAAAATGAGAAACATGTTAACACAGCCTGAGTATGTTTACCACACAGGGCTGCACTGAGGTGGTGACAACAGCAACAATATAGATGACAATTTGTGCAGCAACCTTAAAAAGAAACAAGCTGCTTTTGGCTCTTACAGTATATACGCCAGCGCCTGCTGCTTGGTGATTAATGATCAGACATTAGATAACTTTATTTAAGTCAGAGCATTCACTGATTTCACACGCACTCACGCTGCTCCGCTGTTTCTCACGCTGTCAGACATCATCAGTGTTAGGCAGCAGAGCGTTACAAATCTAACAACATTCTCAGTGGCGTGGTGGTGACATCACTCCTGTCTGAGTCTGCTCAGTAGTGAAGATGATTATCTGACAGAGCTGTGCAGCAGAAAAGACTCTGAGCTGTGGAGGTCTGGATAAAGTCAGGATAATAAAACTGAGGATGAGTCACGTGACTGACGCCAGCGCCACACTGAGGCATGTCGACGATAGGGTTACGTCTGTTAATGACATCATCACTGATGTAACATGTCTCCTGTCTCAGCTGATCGGGGTGTCTCTGTCTTGCTGTCTGTCTCGTCTCATCAACGCCAACCAGTACGAGATGGTGTGACAGGTACCGCATGCACACACGCACACACACACACACACACATGCGCACACACACACATACACACACCCACGCACACACACAAACACACACACACACACACACACACACACACACACACACACACGCACACACGCACACACACACACATGCGCACACACGCACACACACACACACATGCGCACACACACACATACACACACCCACGCACACACGCACACACGCACACACACACACACACACACATTAGTGTCCATAACACATTTCAACTCTGTATTTTCCTTCTGCTACAGAAAGGAGACGACGATACCTGTTACCATGGAAACCTGTCTGACGCTAATGATGTATTTATTTGAGCTCTGGTTCTGATGTTCCGTCAGAGTGACGTTGTGTGTGACGTTGTGTATGACATCCTGTGGAGGATCAGGAGAGGAAGACATGGATAATAATTATATTAATAATAATAACATGAAATAAACGTGTTGATGTGAGACGTCTCCCGACTGTCTGTGATACTGTGATGTCATCAGGTACGTTTACAGGTCTTAACATCAGTGTGATGAGAACATGTCACCTGTGATGTTGATGAGGAACCAGCAGGGGGCGGAGTTACTCCTCAGACAGGAAACAGCTCACCGATGATGTCAGGCAAATAATAAATAAAATAACAATCTGACATCAGGTTAAATTCTGTATAATCATCTTCACCTGTAAACACTCAGAAAATAAAGCTTTCATTTGTTTGTTTTTTCACAAATTATTAGTTTATTTGTTTATTTTACAAACATCACTCTCATTTGTTGAGGATGAAAATCAAAATATTTAACTATTTATTCATTAATTTATTGATTTGACAGAAATCACTGGTATTTGCTGCAGATGAAGAGCAGAGGAAATCAAAATATTTAACCATTTATTTACCACCAGATTTTTAATTTTACTGTCTCTTGAAAATGTTTTAATTTTATTTATTGTTGCAGACAGAGGAAATCAAATAATTTAACTTTATTTATTTACCACTAATTTTTTTACAAAAATAAAAAACAGAAGAGCAGAAATAAATAAATAATTTATTGACCAGTAAATGTTATATTTCTCTTCTTTTCAAAAATTTAATCTTATTAATCTATTTATTTATTGTTCACAAAAAAAATCCCAGAAGAGCAGAGGACATCAAAATATCTATTTATTTAACACTACATTTTTATTTTTAACTTCTTTTTTAATTAATTAATTACTTTATTTATTTTGATGTATTTTTCTTTATTTACTGTTTACAAAAATCACACATTTGTTGAGGACAGATGAAATTAAACAACTACTATGTTTTTAATTCTCATTTATTTTATGTCATTTTATTTTTATTTATTTTTATTTTCCAAAAACAACTCAGGTGTCGATGACAGAGGAGCAGAGACATAATCTGTATTTGTGTCCTGGTGCAGTAATAATAATAATGATGATAAAATAATAATTTATCAGAAGATAATCAGTCTTAATGTTCTGTATCACAAACACAGAACTGTGGTGTCACACGCTCCTGCCACACTCTGATTGGCTGTAACATCCCCACCTGCCTCTGACAGCAGACTCATAATAATAATGATCATTATTAAAATAATAATAACAATAACAATGATGATGATGATGATGATGATGGTGATGATGATGATGGTGATGTGAATGCGAGCAGCAGCAGAGAGTGTGCTCACCTGTGGGCTGTGACAGGGTTCAGTATAATCCAGGTGTAATCTGCTGCTCCCACCTGTTGCCTCTCTGACTGGATTATCAGATGACACACAGAGACAAACCACCACCATACCAGGACACACACAGAGGGGACGAGGACACACGCAGGGGACGAAGACACATGCAGGGGACAAGGACACACTCATGGGACATGGACGTATGTACAACCTGGAGGACATGTTTTATCTGTGTGGACGTGACAGAGATGGACAGTTAGGACCTGACCCTCCGATCGCTCCTTGTGCCCCCAGCTGCTAAATGCTAACTAATGCTGAGCTAGCTTTAAAATAGCATCAACACCGTTCAGCCCATTGTTAGTTTATCATAGTTTATCATAGCCTGTGACTGTGAGACAGTCTGGTTATTAAATACAGCCGTGCTAACAGTTGTAAATTAGCCTGGTTGAACCAAGCTTGGCTGTATTTCAGTTTTGTTGGAAATAAATTAGCCTGTTTGCTATTTAGCCTGGCAATAATCCAGCCGAATATAAATTAGCCTAGCTCTAATGTAGCCTGGCTCTAGTTTTATTTAGCTGTGAGCTTGGCTGTAATTTAGCTTGCCTTCAAGTTTGTTAACTAACCAAGATGAAACCAATCTTGGCTGTAAATTAGCTGGGCTAGCCTAGCTTGAACATAGCTCTATCTAGCATGTTAGCTTAGATATAACAAAGCTAAGATATACGTCAGGCTACATAAAATCTTGGCCTTGTTGTGGCTCAACCTGGTTACAGGTAAGCTGGCTATTTTTTGGCTATAATTAGCATAGCCTAGCTCTGTTAAGGCCTGGCTATAAATAACTCTCACTGTAAACAGAGCCAAGTGGCTATACTTTAGCCACAGAATAAATTAGCTTGGCTGTATTTAGCCTAAATAAAAACTTAGCGCTAATGACCCAGTGTGGTTATAATCTAGTTGGCTTTGACTTTCTTTAGCATAGCTGCAAATTAGCATTGTTATTCAGCCTGACTATAAATTAGCCTAGCTCCAATGTAGCTTGGCTGTAGCTTTTTGTAGCTGTTCAGTTAGCTTGACTGTGAATTAATTTTATTTTGTTACAATTTAGCATGGTTATAATTTTAGCTAACCTGGAAGAAACCCATCATTAATGAAGTCAAAGTGTATATCAGGCTAAATAAAATCTTGGCTCAGCCTGGTTACAAGCTTGCCAGGTGTATGGCTATAATTAGCATAGCCTAGCTCTGTTAAAGCCAGGCTATAAATAACTCTAACTGTAAACTGAGCTAAGTGGCTATAATTAAGCCTCAAAGTAAATTAGCTCGGCTGTACTTTAGCCTGAAATACTTAGCCTGGATGACTCTGCAAATTAGCATTGCTATTTAGCCTTGCTATAATCCAGCTGGATATAAATTAGCCTAGCTCTATTGTAGCCTGGCTGTAGCTTTATGTAGCTGTTAGCTTACCCTCGCTGAAATTTAGCATATCTTCAGTTATTAATAACTAACCTGGAAGAAACCTAGCTTGACTGCAATTTGGTTGGAAATTAGTCCAGCTAGCATAGCACTGACTTAGACTGATGTAGCTTTATGTAGCTATCTAGCGAGTTAGCTTGGCTGTAACAAAGTGTAAGTATACTTTAGCATAATTAATGTGTTAGCCTTGTTGTGGCCCAGCCTGGTTATAAGTTAGCCTGCTATATTTGGTTATAATTAGCACAGCCTAGCTCTAATAAAGCCTAAGATTAATGAGCTAGGTTAAAATTTAGCCTAAAAAAAAGTAGCCTTGATGACTCAGCGTTGTTATAATCTAGCTAGCTGTAATTTTTATTAGCGCTAACATTGCGTAAAGTAGCATAGTTGTAATTCAACCTAGCTTAGTGTAACTGTAACTTAGCCTGGTTTGATGTCACCTCGATGAAACTCGGCTCAGTTGATATTTATTTTGGTAGTGATTAGCTTAGCTATTTTAGCCTGAATTAGCCTGGTTGTGACTCAGCGTATTACAATTGTTTGTAACTTCAAGTATAATTAGCTAGTGCCACAAACAAACATCCTCACGATGGATCCAGACAAAGACGAAGTCGAAGTGTTTTTGGACGCTGAAAACCTGAGACCTCTGAGTGCACAGGAGGAGGAGGATGAGGAGGAGCTAGATGAGGAGGAGGAAGGGGAGAAGGAAGAGGATGAGGAGGAGGATGCTAGGATCTTCAATGCCTGGATGCAGCGGTACGGAGCAGGGCAACAGCAGAATAATATTGGAGAAGAGGACGGGAAGGAAGAGGAGGCAGAGGGACGAAGACCTGGGAGTAGGAGCAGTTTAGAGCCTCCAGTCCGCATGAGGGCCGACCGCCGAGCCTCGCTGCCATGTCCGGTAAGAGACCCCAAAACTGTTACGCTTAACTCAAAGCTGATTCTACGATTAAAAACTAAACTGATAAAGTCAAGTTCAGTCATGAACGACTCGTGTTGTCTTTTATTTTATGTCCTGTTAGCGACACACAGCTGGCTAGCAACGTCAACATGCTAAATATAGTGTCCACTGTTCTTTGGTCTCCACTGGTTTGCGAACATTAGCCTTGGCTGTGCTACACTGCACACTACTCAGGTCAGGTGGGAACTAACATTAGCTAGCTAGCAGCTCATTTGGTGATTACCGCTGTTAACGCCTTCCAGGTGGTGGACCACATTGCCATGGAAACATTATGCCCACCGTTTGGTCTCCGCCCAGGTCACCATGGTGAGTAAGCTGCTTCATTTTGACCCACAAACTCCTTTTTTGCATTGTTAACTGTATTAGCTGTGTTGACAATGCTAATGATGCTAATAGTGCTAACACAGTAAACAATGCTAAAAGGAGCTTGCGGAGGAGACCATACAGTGGGCACAATGTTCACACAGCAATGCTGTTGGGCCAGGATGCCGTTACTAGCTGTAACTAGCAAATGAGCGGCGGCACTAGCTAGCTAGCTCCAACCAGACCTTTGTGGTGTACAGTGCAGTAGCAAAATTAATGTGTAGCCGAACATGTAATCTTTCAATTAGTCATTTTTGACAGTTAACAGTCACCTGTTGACGTCCTTTGAATAAAGTTCAGCTGCCTGTTCAGAACAACATTGTTAAAAGTTGACATGGTGTCATATCAGAAGCTAGCAGGATCAGCAGTCCAACCCCATGGTCCGTTCGTTGTGGACGTTCTGATCGTAGAACGTTTGGATGTTAAAGTCATCAGATAAATAAACAGAAATGGAGAAACGTGAACGTCTGAGGTCATGTGACACAATCAAAACCTCCAGAACAGTCAGTGATGGATGCTGAAACTGAGGAGCTTCAAACTAGTGATTATACTCTGTACTACATCTGCTAACAGCTAGCTAAGCTAGCAACACTGCTAATTCAGCCATTACTGCTAATAACGCCATCCTGACCCAACAGTGTCACTGTGGAAACATTGTGCCCACCCTCCGGTCTCCTCCCACATTACCCTAGTGACTAAGCAGCGTATTTAAAGCCCTAAAACCCCCTAAGCGTTGTTTTTGTTTGTTAATTATATGTAATAAATGTTTATGCACAAGAACCAGATGTAGCCAAATGCTAATTTACAACACCTGTCCACAGGAGGCCTCGTTAGCTCTGTTAGCACTGTTAGCAAGCTCAGCACTGCTAACGATGCTAACATAGTCAACAATGCTAAACAAGGTTTTAGCAGCTCAAAATGAAGCCACACTCACCTGGGCGTCCTGGACGGAGCCTAAAGGGTGGGTTTGATGTTTGCAGAGCAACGCTTATGGGTCAGAACAGCTTCACCAGCAGTAATCACCAACTGTGCGGTGCTGCCAGCTAGCTAACATCAGCTCCAACCCAACTAAGGCTGGCTATGTTAAAATATCACCTTCTCTGAATGGACAGTGCTTTGAGATGTGCCACTAAAGTTCACTGAGTCAGTGCAGCGGCGGACTGAAAGGAATGACTCTTGGTAGAACCTCTGTTCCTTTAGGGGTAGCAGTAGAACCAGTCTGACCAGTTGAGTCCAGTTTATTGAAGTTGTGTCTCCAGGCTCTCACAGCTCCTAATTCTGAAGAACAGTGCGGTTCCCCGTGTGCTGTTTTCTGCTCTCGTCTATATTTAGCTGCATTAGAACGAGACGTTCTGCAGCTCAGGTGGCTCAGAACACTTTGGTCCAGTGGGCGGAGCATCAAGTCACTGATGAGGATCAGGGACGTGAAGTCTGGGTAATTACTGACGGGGAGAATGTGATGTTTGACTCAGTGCGTTAATCTGCTGTCAAGAACCGATCACCAGACCTGCTGACTGGATGGATGGTTAAACCTGTAGACCCAGTTGGACCAGGGGTTAACCGTCTGTCTCTGTCTCTGTCCAGGCGACTCTGTCGGCCATGCAGCTGTCTCGTCTCCACTCGTCCACCCAGGCTCCGGTAACAGCCCGGGTTCTGCTGCAGCGCACCTCCTCACGCCGCCTCCTGCCGTCACCACAGGACATTGCCGCCCCCGCCAGCTCCGAGCGAAGACCTTCTCTCATACCCACAATCCCTGAAGTCATAGCGCCCGAGAGGCGGGGCCAGTTCAGGAGACGCAACGTCATGTCTCTGGTGGGTAACATACAGGGGGTACACATCTTTGAGACAAGTCATTGTCATGTCAGAACCTTCACTACTAACACCTCAACGTCTTTATGCTATGCTATAAAATGGACTCAAAGTACCTCGTAGTGGTACTTTAGAGTACTCAGTTTCATCTCAGTAATGATGATGATGATGATGATGTGTGTGTGTGTTACAGAGTGATGCGTACAGTGTGTGTCTGATCTGTCACAATGAGCTGAGTGGAGGAACCAGAGAGCTGCAGTGTTCACACACCTTCCACAAAGAGGTAACTTATATGTACTTACAGACCCTTTAATGTCACAATGATGTCAGTTTGTTATCAACAGCATTAGCTAACGTTAGCTTTGACAACACAACAACTATTGGATCTCCCATAAAGTTAGTTCTTTAGCACACAAGCTAGGGTTACCTTCGACAGCAAAACAAATATCAGTTCTCCCATAATGTTAGCTCTTTAGCACATAGGCGAAAGTTAGCGTCGACAGCAAAACAAATATTAGTTCTCCCACAATGTTAGCTTTTTAGCACATAAGCTAAAGTTAGCTTCGTCAGCAAAACAAATATCAGCTCTCCCATAGTTAGCTTTTTAGCACATAAGCTAAAGTTAGCTTCGACAACAAAACAAATATCAGCTCTCCCATAATATTAGCTTTTCAGTACATAAGCTAAAGTTAGCTTTGACAGCACAACAAATATTGGATCTCCCATAATGTTAGCTTTTCAGTACATAAGCTAAAGTTAGCGTCGACAGCAAAACAAATATTAGTTCTCCCACAATGTTAGCTTTTTAGCACATAAGCTAAAGTTAGCTTCGTCAGCAAAACAAATATCAGCTCTCCCATAGTTAGCTTTTTAGCACATAAGCTAAAGTTAGCTTCGACAACAAAACAAATATCAGCTCTCCCATAATATTAGCTTTTTAGCACATAAGCTAAACTTAGCTTTGACAGCACAACAAATATTGGATCTCCCATAATGTTAGCTTTTCAGTACATAAGCTAAAGTTAGCGTCGACAGCAAAACAAATATTAGTTCTCCCACAATGTTAGCTTTTT
Source organism: Cromileptes altivelis (assembly GCA_013133815.1). Lineage (NCBI taxonomy): Eukaryota > Metazoa > Chordata > Actinopteri > Perciformes > Serranidae > Cromileptes > Cromileptes altivelis. The sequence goes on along the minus strand of CM023131.1, from coordinate 332,984 downwards.
AGCACATAAGCTAAAGTTAGCTTCGTCAGCAAAACAAATATCAGCTCTCCCATAGTTAGCTTTTTAGCACATAAGCTAAAGTTAGCTTCGACAACAAAACAAATATCAGCTCTCCCATAATATTAGCTTTTTAGCACATAAGCTAAACTTAGCTTTGACAGCACAACAAATATTGGATCTCCCATAATGTTAGCTTTTCAGTACATAAGCTAAAGTTAGCTTTGACAGCAAAACAAATATTAGTTCTCCCATAATGTTAACTTTTTAGCAAATAAGCTAAACTAGCTTTGACAACACAACAAATATTGGATCTCCCATAATGTTAGCTTTTCAGCACATAAGCTGACATTAGCTTCGACAGTAAAACAAATTTTAGTTCTCCCATAATGTTAGCTCTTTAGCACATAAGCTAAAGTTAGCTTCGACAGCAAAACAAATATTAGTTCTCACATAATGTTAGCTTTTTAGTACATAAGCTAAAGTTAGCTTCGATAGCAAAACAAATAGTTCTCCCATAATGTTAGCTTTTTAGCACATAAGCTAAAATTAGCTTTGACAGCACAACAAATATTGGATCTCCCATAATGTTAGCTTTTTAGCACATAAGCTAAAGTTAGCTTTGACAGCACAACAAATATCGGATCTCCCATAATGTTAGCTAGTTAGTGCATTCACTAAGGTTAGCATCGATAGCAAAACAAATATTTCATTTCCCTGTGATGTTAGCTTTTTAGCACACAAGCTGGCATTAGCTTCGAAACAAATTATGGATTTCTGTCCCTGTCTCTGTGTATCTCTTTTTCCATATGTCACTGACTCTGTGTCTCTCTCTGTCCTGTCCATCTGTCCCTGTCACTGTCTCTGTGTGTCTCTGTCCCTGTCCTTATCCCCGTTTCTGTGTGTCTCTCTGTCCCTGTCCTCATTCCTGTCCCTGTCCCTGTCTCTGTCTGTCCCTGTCTCTGTCCCTGTCCCTGTCTCTGTCTCTGTCTCTGTCCCTGTCTGTCTGTTTCTGTTTCTGCCTGTCCCTGTCCCTCTGTCCATGGTTCTGTCTGTCCCTGTCTCTTTCTGTTCCTGTCTCTGTCTGTCCCTGTCTCTGTCCAACTGTCTCTGTCTGTCCCTGTCCATCTGTATCTGTCCCTGTCTTTCTCTGTCTCTGTCTGTCCCTGTCTATCCATGCCTCTCTCTCTGTCTCTGTCTGTCCCTGTCTCTGTATGTTCCTGTCTCTGTCTGCCTCTGTCCCTGTCCATCTGTCTCTGTCCCTGTCTTTGTCTGTCTCTGCCTCTGTCTGTTCCTGTGTATGTCCGTCTGTCTCTGTCCCTGTCCATCTGTCTCTGTATGTTCCTGTCTCTGTCTGTCTCTGTCCCTGTCCATCTGTCTCTGTCCCTGTCTTTGTCTGTCTCTTCCTCTGTCTGTTCCTGTGTATGTCCGTCTGTCTCTGTCTGTCCCTGTCTCTGTGTCGCAGTGTATAGAGGAGTGGCTGTGGAGGAAACAGTCGTGTCCTACGTGTCACGTTCAGGTGTCTGACTCTCAGTGCTTCCACTGGAGCTCTGCCCGTGTTAAAGTCCCCTGAACGCAGCAGCAACATCAGATGGATGAAACATAGATGAGACGGTCAATCAAAACTCGCGCCAACATACAACCACAGTAACCTCACCTGTAACCTGAGACCTCACCTGTACCCTGAGACCTGAGACCTCACCTGTAACCTGAGACCTCACCTGTACCCTGAGACCTGAGACCTCACCTGTAACCTGAGACCTGAGACCTCACCTGTACCCTGAGACCTCACCTGTACCCTGAGACCTGAGACCTCACCTGTAACCTGAGACCTGAGACCTCACCTGTACCCTGAGACCTGAGACCTCACCTGTACCCTGAGACCTGAGACCTCACCTGTACCCTGAGACCTGAGACCTCACCTGTAACCTGAGACCTCACCTGTACCCTGAGACCTGAGACCTCACCTGTACCCTGAGACCTCACCTGTACCCTGAGACCTGAGACCTCACCTGTACCCTGAGACCTGAGACCTCACCTGTAACCTGAGACCTGAGACCTCACCTGTACCCTGAGACCTGAGACCTCACCTGTACCCTGAGACCTGAGACCTCACCTGTAACCTGAGACCTGAGACCTCACCTGTACCCTGAGACCTGAGACCTCACCTGTACCCTGAGACCTCACCTGTACCCTGAGACCTGAGACCTCACCTATGACCTGAGACCTGAGACCTCACCTGTACCCTGAGACCTGAGACCTCACCTGTACCCTGAGACCTCACCTGTACCCTGAGACCTCACCTGTAACCTGAGACCTGAGACCTCACCTGTAACCTGAGACTTCACCTGTACCCTGAGACCTGAGACCTCACCTGTACCCTGAGACCTCACCTGTAACCTGAGACCTGAGACCTCACCTGTAACCTGAGACCTGAGACTTCACCTGTACCCTGAGACCTGAGACTTCACCTGTACCCTGAGACCTGAGACCTCACCTGTACCCTGAGACCTCACCTGTAACCTGAGACCTGAGACCTCACCTGTACCCTGAGACCTGAGACCTCACCTGTAACCTGAGACCTGAGACCTCACCTGTACCCTGAGACCTCACCTGTACCCTGAGACCTGAGACCTCACCTATGACCTGAGACCTGAGACCTCACCTGTACCCTGAGACCTGAGACCTCACCTGTACCCTGAGACCTCACCTGTACCCTGAGACCTCACCTGTAACCTGAGACCTGAGACCTCACCTGTAACCTGAGACTTCACCTGTACCCTGAGACCTGAGACCTCACCTGTACCCTGAGACCTCACCTGTAACCTGAGACCTGAGACCTCACCTGTAACCTGAGACCTGAGACTTCACCTGTACCCTGAGACCTGAGACTTCACCTGTACCCTGAGACCTGAGACCTCACCTGTACCCTGAGACCTCACCTGTAACCTGAGACCTGAGACCTCACCTGTACCCTGAGACCTGAGACCTCACCTGTAACCTGAGACCTGAGACCTCACCTGTAACCTGAGACCCGAGACTTCACCTGTACCCTGAGACCTGAGACCTTACCTGTACCCTGAGACCTGAGACCTCACCTGTAACCTGAGACCTGAGACTTCACCTGTACCCTGAGACCTCACCTGTAACCTGAGACCTCACCTGTAACCTGAGACCTGAGACTTCACCTGTACCCTGAGACCTCACCTGTAACCTGAGACCTCACCTGTAACCTGAGACCTGAGACTTCACCTGTAACCTGAGACCTGAGACTTCACCTGTAACCTTAGACCTGAGACCTCACCTGTAACCTTAGACCTGAGACCTCACCTGTAACCTGAGACCTGAGACTTCACTTGTAACCTGAGACCTGAGACCTCACCTGTATAAATAAAATAAAAACAACAGTATATTAAATGTCACCTGTGCAATGTCACCTTAACTCTGGTTTTATTACTGTACTCATTATTTCTCTTCTTTTTTAAAATGGATCTCATTGGAATATATTTACTGTTTATTTGTTTTGTTGTTGTTTATGTGCTTAGATATTTGTGTTTTGTTTATGTTTATTCAAAGCCTAATAAAGTGTAAAAAATTACTGCAGTGGAATATAAAGAACTTGTATTTCTATTTTCTGCTCATTTATTATTATAAATATTTACCTGACAGTATTGATACTACATATAATCAATTGTCACTGATGATGTCACTGATGAATTTATTATTAATACTGGTGGTACTGTAGAACACTGTTTTTGTATAGTAGTATTTTTATAGCATAATTTTCTTTATAGCAGTATGTAAGGGATAATGTAGAGCGAGCCGGTCACTATAGAGAAATAAACCCCGCGTCGGGGTCCTGCATCACCCTGTCGGGGTTTATTTCTCTATAGTGACCGGCTCGCTCTACATTATCCCGCTTATTACACGGCTACTCACTAAAGAAATCCAAAGTTTGACATCAAATGCTTATCTAAATATCTAAATATAAACGTCTTTCTGCGGATTGATACGACATGACGTGATTCGCCCGAGTCGATCAGAAGCGTCCTTAACAACGGTCTGCTATTCAGAAATAACAGATCGTAGAATGTTGTAATTGACCAATCAGGATCGAGCATTTGACAATGCCGTGTAATAATTTTATCTAATATTTCATATAATAGTATTTAGGGATAAGAATATTTTTATCAGTAGATTTTTTATATATTTATTTTTTTATATATTTTTATTTCTTATATAGAAATATTAGTAGTGTTTGTAATTTTTACTGCAGTAACAGATCAGAATAGTTCTTCTTCTTCTTCTTCTTTTCTTCTTCTTCTTCACCACCCTTGTCTTCTTCTTCATCTTTTTCGTCTCCCTCTTCTTCTCTTCTCTCAGTGTAAACACCATGATAATGTTGTATATATTCTGCCAACAGCCTCAGGGGATGACTCTAATATGTTAGTTTGATGATGACGTCATGTGAGCACATATTAGTTTTCAGAGAAGAAGAAGAAGAAGAAGCAATTGCTGTAATTACATGTCAAAAATGACTGCGTGTAGAGGAAACAGCGCCCCCCTCTCAACCCAGTGTGGCTGGAGGCGGTACTGCAGAAGGAAGTGCTGCACCTGTTGACTTTTGTTTGGGAAGACGGAACCTGCGGAGAACACACACCTGTAGATACACACCTGAACGAAACATACCTGTAGAAACCCACCTGCGAACCGTGTTGAGACAGTCAGATAGCAGAGCCGGACCGGATGGACAAACTGAAGAAGGTTCTGAGCGGAAACGATGACGGAAACACCGACGGGACCGGGATCATAGAGGTAAGATGAAGCTAAAAGGTTAGCATCATCATCGTCATCATCACTACCATCCTACTGCTGCTGTTACTGTTAGCATGTTAGCATCTCAGCTGCTCTTTACCGGAAACAGCTCCAGTTAAAGATAGTAACTCACAGATACTCTAACAGTACTCACACCTACTGCCCTCTGTTACTGAAGTAATGATACTCTAACAGTACTCACACCTACTGCCCTCTGTTACTGAAGTAATGATACTCTAACAGCACTCACACCTACTGCCCTCTGTTACTGAAGTAATGATACTCTAACAGCACTCACACCTACTGCCCTCTGTTACTGAAGTAATGATACTCTAACAGCACTCACACCTACTGCCCTCTGTTACTGAAGTAATGATACTCTAACAGCACTCACACCTACTGCCCTCTGTTACTGAAGTAATGATACTCTAACAGCACTCACACCTACTGCCCTCTGTTACTGAAGTAATGATACTCTAACAGCACTCAGTCACACCTACTGCCCTCTGTTACTGAAGTAATGATACTTTAACAGTACTCACACCTACTGCCCTCTGTTACTGAAGTAATGATACTCTAACAGTACTCACACCTACTGCCCTCTGTTACTGAAGTAATGATACTCTAACAGTACTCACACCTACTGCCCTCTGTTACTGAAGTAATGATACTCTAACAGCACTCACACCTACTGCCCTCTGTTACTGAAGTAATGATACTCTAACAGCACTCACACCTACTGCCCTCTGTTACTGAAGTAATGATACTTTAACAGCACTCACACCTACTGCCCTCTGTTACTGAAGTAATGATACTCTAACAGTACTCACACCTACTGCCCTCTGTTACTGAAGTAATGATACTCTAACAGTACTCACACCTACTGCCCTCTGTTACTGAAGTAATGATACTCTAACAGCACTCACACCTACTGCCCTCTGTTACTGAAGTAATGATACTCTAACAGCACTCTGTTACTGTAAAGTACTCTTTTACAGCAGTAATAGTCCTGTTTTATCATCACTCTGCAGTTACAGTATTATTGATTATCAATAAGCTATTCAGCTGTCAGGGCTTACTGTATGATGGCATCATTGATGATCGATGAGCTGATCAGCTGTCAGAGCTTACTGTATAATAGCATTATTGATTATCAATGCTGATCAGCTGTCAGAGCTTACTGTATAATAGCATTATTGATTATCAATGCTGATCAGCTGTCAGAGCTTACTGTATAATAGCATTATTGATTATCAATGCTGATCAGCTGTCAGAGCTTACTGTATAATAGCATTATTGATTATCAATGCTGATCAGCTGTCAGAGCTTATTGTATCATATTATTGATTATTGATACCTTTCAGACTCAGACTGATGTATCAGATCACGTGTTCACTGTTGTGTTTACTGTGTGATGAAACCTAAACATGATGATGTCACTGATGAGAATGTCACCTCTGCAGAGAGCCAATGAGGCGTCCACGCTGGCCTGGGGGACGAGGGTGAAGGGCTTCATCGTCTGCTTCGTACTGGGTGTCTTCTGCTCCATCGTGGTGAGGGTCTCCATGGTGACAGTCCACTGTCTGTCTGTCTGTCTGTCTCCATGGTAACATCCTGTCTGATTATTCTGCATGTATCCATGGTAACAGATCGTCCGTCTATCTGTCTGTCTGTCTGTCTGTCTCCATGGTAACATCCTGTCTGATTATTCTGCATGTATCCATGGTAACAGATCGTCCGTCTGTCTGTCTGTCTGTCTGTCTGTCTGTCTGTCTGTCTGTCTGTCATGGTAACATCCTGTCTGATTATTCTACATGTATCCATGGTAACAGATCGTCTGTCTGTCTGTCTGTCTGTCTGTTACTTTTTAATGTAACATCTTGTCTTGTTGTTTGCATCTGTTTCCATGGTAACAGCTTTTTTTGTCTATTGTTTCCATGGTAACCTGTCAGTCTGTCTTTCTGCTTGTCTGTATCCATGGTAACGATCTGTTTGTCCACCTGTCACTTCCTATTGTAAGAGCTTGTCTTTTCCTGTGTGTTTCCATGGCAACCAGTTTATCTGTCTGTATTTTTTCTCTATTCCATGGTAATAGCCTCTTTTGTCTTCCTGGCTGTATCCAAGGTAACATTCTGTCTGTGTGTATCCATTGTAACCCCCTGTCTGTCTGTGTCTAGATGGTAACAGTCTGTCTGTCTCCATGGTAACAGTCTGTCGGTCTCTGTTTTCCCCAGCTGCCATAACAAAATTGTGTGTCGTGTCTTATTGTCTGTATCCATGGTAACCTCCTGTCTGTCTGTGTGTATCCATTGTAACCCCCTGTCTGTCTGTGTCTAGATGGTAACAGTCTGTCTGTCTCCATGGTAACAGTCTGTCGGTCTCTGTTTTCCCCAGCTGCCATAACAAAATTGTGTGTCGTGTCTTATTGTTTGTATCCATGGTAACCTCCTGTCTGTCTGTGTGTATCCATTGTAACCTCCTGTCTGTGTGTCTCCATGGTAACAGGGCAGCTGTCTGCTGTGGGTCCCAGTTGTTGGTCTTGCTGTGTTTGCTGTCCTCTACAGTGTGGGAAACATCTGCGCTCTGGCCAGGTAACGACCACATTATCCCTGAGGTGTAATTTCAGTGTCATGAACTCTATTACCCATCATCCCTCAGGACTGCTCTCAGTGGTTCCCTTTGGTTGATGATGTCACATGTCATCCTGTGTGTGTGTTTCAGCACCTTGTTTCTGATTGGTCCGTGTCGACAGCTGAAGACCATGTGTGCTAAAGAGAGAGCCTTTGCCACCGCCATCATGCTGGTGAGGTCACATGTGTAATATACAGTGTGCAGAATTCAGTGCGCAGTGTACAGTGTGCAGTGTACAGTGTGCAGTATTCAGTGTGCACTGCACGGTGTGCAGTGTACAGTGTGCAGTGTGCAATGTGTAATATACAGTCTGCAGTGTAGTATAGTGTACAGTTTGTAGTGTGTAGTATACAGTCTGCAGTGTGTAGTATACAGTGTGCAGTGTACAGTGTACAATGTGTAGTACACAGTGGGCAGTTTGCAGTATACAATGTGCAGTGTGCAATGTGTGGTATACAGTGTGCAGTGTAGTATAGTGTACAGTGTGTAGTGTGTAGTATACAGTCTGCAGTGTGTAGTATACAGTGTGCAGTGTACAGTGTACAATGTGTAGTACACAGTGGGCAGTTTGCAGTATACAATGTGCAGTGTGCAATGTGTGGTATACAGTGTGCAGTGTAGTATAGTGTACAGTGTGTAGTGTGTAGTATACAGTCTGCAGTGTGTAGTATACAGTGTGCAGTGTACAGTGTACAATGTGTAGTACACAGTGGGCAGTTTGCAGTATACAATGTGCAGTGTGCAATATGTGGTATACAGTGTGCAGTGTAGTATACTGTACAGTGTGTAGTGTGTGGTATACAGTCTGCAGTGTGTAGTATACAGTGTGCAGTGTACAGTGTACAATGTGTAGTACACAGTGGGCAGTTTGCAGTATACAGTGTGCAGTGTGCAATGTGTGTTGTATACAGTGTACAGTGTGTAGTTTACAGTGTGCGGTGTACAGTGTGTAGCATAGAGTGCAGTGTACAGTGTGCAGTGTACAGTGTGTAGAATGCAGTATACAGTGTGTGGTATACAGTGTACAGTGTGTAGTTTACAGTGTGCGGTGTACAGTGTGTAGCATAAAGTGCAGTGTACAGTGTGTAGTATACAGTGTGCAGTGTACAGTGTACAATGTGTAGTACACAGTGGGCAGTTTGCAGTATACAGGATGCAGTGTGCAATGTGTGGTATACAGTGTGCAGTGTAGTATAGTGTACAGTGTGTAGTATGCAGTATACAGTGTGTGGTATGCAGTTTACAGTGTGCAGTGTACAGTGTGTAGTATACAGTGTGCAGTGTACAGTGTGTAGTATACAATGTATAGTTTATAGTGTGCAGTGTGTAGTATGCAGTTTAGTTTGTACTGTGTGTAGCATAGAGTGTGTAGTCTAAAGTGTGTACCTATGTGTGTCTCCAGGTGTGTCTGGTCCTGACTCTGTGTTCTGCGTTCTGGGTGAGACAAACCAACTCTCAGCTTCTATCACTCACTATCATCGTGTGTGTGTGTGTGTGTGTGTGTGTGTGTGTGTGTGTGTGTGTGTGTGTGTGTGTGTGTGTGTGTGTGTGTGTGTGTGTGTGTGTGTGGAGGACTCACACTTACTTCTGTACCTGTGTGTGTGTGTGTGTGTGCCTGTATGTGTGTACCTGTCCAGTGGAAGAACAATGGTCTGGCTCTCCTCTTCTGTGTCCTTCAGTTTCTGGCCTTCACCTGGTAATAACAACACACACACATTTATATTCATATAAACACATGTATACCTGTCTGTCTGTCTGTCCATCTGTCCTTCTGTCCATCTGTCTGTCTGACTGCTGCTGTTGGTCTTCACAGGTACGGACTGTCATACATCCCCTTCGCCAGGTAACACTTTCATACTCTTTACTTTACCATTATGTGTTTCATATATGTTATATATTTCATACTCTATACCAATATTTAATCATATATGTTGATCACATATTTAATTTAATATTTATGTGTGTTGTATTTGATCACATGTTTAATTTAATATTTATATATGTTATATTTGATTACATATTTGATTTAATATATATATATATATATATATATATATATATATACATATATGTTAAATTTGATCACATATTTGATTTAATATGTGATCAAATCAAATTTAACATAGATATTAAGTCAAATATGTGATCAAATTTAACATATATAAATTTGATCACATATTTGATTTAATATTTATATGTTGTATTTGATCACATATTTAATTTTATATTTATATATGTTATATTTGATCACATATTTAATTTTATATTCATATATGTTATATTTGATCACATTTAATTTTATATTTATATATGTTATATTTGATCACATATTTAATTTTATATTCATATATGTTATATTTGATCACATATTTAATTTTATATTTATATATGTTATATTTGATCACATATTTGGTTTAATATTTATATGTTGTATTTGATCACATATTTGATTTTATATTTATATATATTTGATCACATATTTGATTTTATATTTATATATGTTTGATCACAGATTTGATTTAATATTTATATATGTTAAATTTGATCACATATTTAATTTAATATTTATATATGTTTGATAGCACAGCCGGTTAGCCTCCACTAGCTTCCCAACTAGCCCCAGCTCTCTGTTTGGATCCAACCGGAGCACCGATCCCTGGTTTGTTATTCAGGTTAATGTGGGAAGAAGCAGCGGGTTTATCGGGCAGCTGAGTGAAGTGGAGCCTGCGGAGGAAACACCAGGATGGGTTAATGCCTGGAGCTTGAGTTATTAGTGGCTCGGTCCCAGCAATGGGTCAGGCGTTACGGTTGTGCTTAGTGAGTAAGTTAGCCCGGCAGCCCAGCTAACATTTTCAATTAGCATTGTAAAATGTAGCCTCCCCACGAGGCTACATTTTTGTAATATATTTGCTGAGATGGAGGCGAGGCTCAGTGACTAGAAGAGCTGATAGAAGCGCTCCATAGCTGTAAGTTACTCCAGTAGCCGGTGGCAGCCGACTAGGCTAGTGCTAACACCGAGAGCTAACGCCAACATTCCTCCTCTTCTCCGTGAGTGAGAGCAATGTTGTAGCCTAGCAGGCAGCCCGCGAGCCAGGCGGGCAGCCTGGCGGGCTTTAGCCAAATCGGATCCCGGCTAGTGCTAACACCGGGAGCTAACGCTAACATTCCTTCTCTTCTCCGTGAGTGAGAGCGATGTTGTAGCCTAGCAGGCAGCCTGCGAGCCTGCCGGACATTCACCCATCCCGGTGTTTCCTCCGCAGCCTCCACTTCACCCAGCTTCACTCAGCTGCCCGATAAACCCGCTGCTTCTTCCCACTTTAACCTGAAACAATGTTTTAGCCTAGCGAGCAGCCCTCGAGCCAGCTGCCTGCTAGGCTAAAACATCGCTCTCATTCACGGAGGAGAGGAGGAACGTTAGCGTTAGCTCCCGGTGTTAGCACTAGCCAAGTCGGCTGCCACCGGCTACTGGAGTAACTTGCAGTATGGAGCGCTTCTACCAGCTCTTCTAGTCACTGAGCCTCGCCTCCATCTCAGCAAATATATTACATTTATTACAGGGACCATCATCATTGAAGTAGGCAGGGGAATAGCTAAACACAGCAGAGACGGAGACATCGCTGACTGCTAGACGAGGCGAGTGGGGGGTGGGGGGTGGAGAGCAGAGGTAGAGGGAGGAGTGTCTCATGACACACTTTGTTTTGGTCTACAGGCAGTGCACAACATCAAACCTAGCGGTGAAACGATTTCGCTTTTTCCTCTTTTAATAAATTAAAATAAAATTAATTTAATGTTTATACATTATATTTTACACATATTTAATATTATAATTATTTTGTCATTTGTAATATAATATTTACATGTTGTGCAACATGTAATTTGTTATGTCTATTACACTGGATTTTTTTTTCTCTCTCTCTTTCAGAGATGGAATCATCAAATTATGTTCGATGTGTCTCTGAAGTTCCGCCCCTCTGTCTGTCTGACCAGTCAGGATGCTGCGAGGGGTGTATCAATCGGCAGCTGATCGAAGGCCTTTAAACATTTCAACCTCCAAAATCTACAAACTCAGGTGTCGGTTTTCCTGGAGACAGGTTACCTTGTGTTAACCACTGTTAGCTGTTAGCATGTTAGCCTGTTAACTGTTAGCAAGTTAATTGTTAATTTTTAATTGTTATCTTTTAGCTGTTAGCATGGTAACTGTTATCTTTTAACTGTAACTTTCAATTGTTACTCATTAGCATTTTAACTTTAACTTTCAATTGTTACCCGTTAACATTTTAACTGTAACTTTCAATTGTTACCCGTTAGCATTTTAACTGTACATTTTAGCTGTTAGCATGGTAACTGTTAGCTTATGGCATGGTAACTGTTATCCTTTAACTGCAACTTTCAAGTGTTACCTGTTTAACTGTACATATTAGCTGTTAGCATGGTAACTGTTAGCTTATGGCATGGTAACTGTTATCCTTTAACTGCAACTTTCAATTGTTACCTGTTTAACTGTACATATTAGCTGTTAGCATGGTAACTGTTAGCTTATGGCATGGTAACTGTTATGCTTTAACTGCAAATTTCAATTGTTACCTGTTTAACTGTACATATTAGCTGTTAGCATGGTAACTGTTAGCTTATGGCATGGTAACTGTTATCCTTTAACTGCAACTTTCAATTGTTACCTGTTTAACTGTACATATTAGCTGTTAGCATGGTAACTGTTAACATTTGCCTGTTTGCAGGTAGCATGTTAGCTGTTAGCATGTTAACTTTTAACTGTTAACATTTAACTGTTGGCTGTAAACTATTAATCATTAGCTGTTAGCATGTTCACTGTCAACTCACGCATTTTAATTGTTAGCATGTTAAATGTTAACTTTTTACTGTTAGTAGTTAGCTGTTAACTGTTAGCATGTTAATTGTTTATTATTAGCATTGTAACTGTTGCCACGATAACTGTTAGCTGTTAGCTGTGCGCCTGTTAACTGATACAATAAGCTGTTAGCATGGTAACTGTTAACTCTTTCCTGTTAGCTTTTAGTATGTTAACCGGTAGCTTTTAGCATGTTAGCTGTTAGCCTGTTAACTGGTAGCTGTTAGCATGCTATCTGTGAGCCTGTTAACTGACACAATAAGCTGTTAGCATGGTAACTGTTAACCTTTACCTGTTGGATGTTAAAATGTTAATTGTTAGCATGTTCACTGTTATTTACTGTTAGCATGGTAACTGTTAACTATTAGCATGTTAGCTGTTAGCATGGTCAATGTTAGCAATAATCAATCAATCAGTCAATCAATTAATCAATCAATTTTATTTATAAAGCCCAATATCACATATCACAATTTGCCTCACAGGGCTTTACAGCATACGACATCCCTCTGTCCTTTGGACCCTCACAGCTGATCAGGATGGTAATGACAGTAGCTTAAAACAACATCACTTAAGTTAAAGTAATAATATTATAATAATGATTACAGCTTCTGTGGTACAATTTGTTATAAGTATATATTAATTCATGATAGTATATGCATGTGACAATAATCATATATCAAGGTAAGTGTTAACTATTAGCATGTTAACTGTTAACATTTACCTGTTGGCTTTAAGCATGTTACCTGTTAGCATGTTGACCTAACTTTTAGAATGTTTGCTGTTAGCATTTTAACAGTTAACTGTTACCTGTTAACTGGTAACCGTCAACCTTTCTGTTGACATGCTAACAGCCAGGTGATAACAGTCAACCATTAGCACGGTAACTGTTAATTTTTAATTGTTGCTTGTTAACTCTTAGCTGTCAGCATGTTAGCTTTTAGCATCTTAGCTGTCAGATGTGATATTAATATGTTTGTATATTATAAATCGTCGTCACTTTTTGTGTTTTCAGAGACGAGACTAAAAGATGAAGAACAAAATATCAAACAGATTTTATTTTATTATGTAGATGATTTTAATAACTGTAAAGTTTTAAATTCAACAACAGACCAACAGAAAAAAACTTAATTCTGCAGATTTCAAATTAAAACATCAGATAAATCTGAATCTGAATCTGATGTGACGGCAGGGAGAGTGATGACTTCCTGTTTGCTGCTCACAGAGAAAACTTTATCCTAGTGACAAACAGAAAAAAGCACAAAGTATTTTACGGCGACAGTAATTATATTTTATTTATACAGAAACTTTTAAAGTGCAGACACAAACACGGACAGGATGTCAGGCTTTTATTTTGTCTTCAGCAGGAAGTAAAACACACCAAAGTTTATTTTTACGGCACCTTTAAACAACAAGACAACCCCCCCCCCCCAAAAAAACAGGATGTATATAACTACAAAAACAGAAGATAAAAAACGGAGAGTCAGAGTTACAGATTTGATTTCAAAAAATTCAAACAGAAAACCTGAATGTTGATTTTAATGTTTCATGTTTAATCTGAGGTTTAAGAATTCCTACGCACCTTGAATGTCTCAGACAGGAGGACTGTAGTTTCAGTTTCCCTCAGGTCGTCTTCTCGTTTTATGGTCAGAATCATTTCAGCACAAACATTTCACTCATGTCTTTATCAGTTCGCCTTTCACAGGGTTAGAAAATTTCTGGGATGTTTTCAGTAAATTTTGTGTAAAATGTATTCGGGAAGTAAAGCTCGGGAGTTTGTGACATATTTTCTTTATTTGTTCATAGTTTAAAAAAATGTACCTGTGAAATGTAAACTCATTTTGGTGGAAAATACACATTAGAAAGCAAGACTAAGTCTGATGTACATCAGGTTAAATTTATGTATGTTTGTGAAGGGTCAGTAAACTTCCCAAAAATGTCTGGTAAAATTTTAGTAAATGCCCACTAAGTTTTTGTAAATGTCAGCTAAATTTCCAGTAAATGTCCATGTAGTTTCCAGTAAATATCTGGTCAATTTTCAGTAAATGTCCAGTAATTTCTCAGTAAATCAGATGTCCAATGTAGTTCCATATACAGTACAGGCCAAAGGTTTGGACACACCTTCTCATTCAATGCGTTTTCTTTATTTTTATGACTATTTACATTGTAGATTCTCACTGAAGGCATCAAAACTATGAATGAACACGTGGAGTTATGTACTTAACAAAAAAAGGTGAAATAACTGAAAACATGTTTTATATTCTAGTTTCTTCAAAATAGCCACCCTTTGCTCTGATTACTGCTTTGCACACTCTTGGCATTCTCTCCATGAGCTTCAAGAGGTAGTCACCTGAAATGGTTTTCCAACAGTCTTGAAGGAGTTCCCAGAGTAAATAGTCATGAAAATAAAGAAAACGCATTGAATGAGAAGGTGTGTCCAAACTTTTGGCCTGTACTGTATTTTCATGAAAAATGTCTGGTAAATCTCCAGTGATTTCAGTAAATGTCCCCCAAATTTTCTCTGAATGCCCATGTAATTTCCTGTCCATAGGTTTTAAATAAGTGTCCAGTGTATTTCCATATATTTTCATTAAAAAATATCAGGTATAGTGTATTTCCAGTAAATATCTGGTGAGTTTCAAGTCAACGTCCACTAAATTTCCAGTAAATACTGAGTAAATGTCCAGTGTGTTTTTAGTGTGTGTCCAGTATATTTCTAAAACATGTCCAGTAACATTGTGGTAAATTATCAGTAAATGTCACGTACATTTTCACTGAATTTCTTGTACATTTCCAGTAAATTTCCAGAAAATTTCTGGGAAATTTGAAGTCAATATCAGCTAAATGTCAAGTACATTTTCTGTATGGCGAGGACATTGTTGGTAAATGTCTGCTAAATATTCCAGGGAAGTTGAGCTCAGGAGTGTTGTTTAAGAAATATATAGTTCTTAAAATTTTACCATAAAAATCTACCTGTTATTAGCCAGGAGTGTGTGTGTGTGTGTGTGTGTGTGTGTGTGTGTGTGTGGGGGGGGGGGGGGGGGGGGGGGGGGGGGGGGGGGGGGGGGGGGGGGGGGGGGGTTGTTGTTGTTGTTGTTGTTGTTGCTGCTGCTGTTGTTGCTGTTTATTACATGTTCAATCTGATGTTAAGTTAATCAACTTATTCAGTTGAAGTTTAGTTTTCTTTTTTTCCGGTTTAAAGTGATGATGATGATGATGATGATGATGGTGACCTTCTTATTTACATGTTTCCACCCTGAATATTGCAGACACTGTCAGCCGTAGTTGCTACTCACAACAGACTTTTAAAAATTCCTACACCACCTGAATACCTCAGACTGGGAGACTGTGGTTAAACCAGTAAGATCCAGTTCAGCTGCTGGTTTCATGGTTTGTGTTTGTTTATAAATCGATTTTATTATTTTAATAAAAACTGCAGAAACAATCATGAACGTACGTGCGTGTGTGTGTGCGTGTGTTTAACATTTAATGTCCTGAACAGATCAGAGATGTGTCTGTGTGTGTGTGTTACCTGTTGTTCTGATGTTTACCTGCCACCCCGGTCAACGCTGTCTTTATGCCTGTTAAGTCTGTAAAGCCTGTAATCTCCACCCGCTGATTAAAACACACACACACACACACACACACACACACACGCACACAGGGGGATGTCGTGTGTCGCTGTGTGTTTCCAGATGTTGACCTATCCTCCATTACATGCTGATCTGAACAGACTCAGGTGTTTGTCAGCTGACATTTAAACCTCCAGGACGAACCTGACCTGTTTTCCTCCACTCCTCTGAATGATCAACTAACCACTGATTGGTTTATAAAAGATGATGTCATAATCTGGTCCATACTAACACTGCTTAACTCTGAGTTTACGAGAGAAAACGCTTTCAGATCTTCACCTGTGCTGAAACACCTGAACGAGAAGATAAAAACAGTTTTCTAAGAAGTTTTCTAATCAACACAGAGATGATCCACTCTGGAGATCGCTTTTTTTTTAAAGGCTGTGTTTTTGTTTCAGTTCACAGCAATTTCAAAAGATTCACACTAAGAAACTAAAAGGATGATTTTTATTTTATTTGGTTCATCACTAGTTTTCCTTGTCCACACTAACATGGAAAAACATGACTGTTGTTTGTTGTTTGTTTTCCAATTGATCCACTGAGGTGACTTCTCCGTCCACAGTAACGCTACTGAACTCTGAGTTTACAAGAAAAACCCACTTTCAAATTTTCATCTGCACTTGTCTAAATCTCAGGACCACATTTACAGATGTTATCCGTCTTGTAGACCATGTTTGTAAAAGCTCAGTTTTCTTCATCCTAAAACATGTGTTCCTCATCCACACTAAAATTCAAGGACGTCCAGAATTTCCGCCCTGAAGACCTTTTTCAAAATAGTTAGATGATGTCCATCACAATAAAGACTGAGGTGAGCTTTCTTCATCTAAACCAAACTTTAAGAAGCCCTTGAACCCACTAAAGGAACATTTGTACTTCCTGAAGGACTTGTTGAACCACCCAAAGAAACCTAAGTTCCCCCTGAAGGACTTCTTGAACCACCTGAAAGAACCTTTGTACCTCCTGAAGGACTTCTTCAACCACCTAAAGGAACCTAAGTACCTCCTAAAGGACTTATTGAACCACCTAAAGGAACCTTTGTGCCTCCTAAAAGACTTCTCCAACCACCTAAAGGAATCTAAGTACCCCCTGAAGGACTTCTTGAACTACCTGAAAGAACCTTTGTACCTCCTGAAGGACTTGAATCACCCAAAGGAACCTTTGTACCTCCTAAAGGACTTCTTCAACCACCTAAAGAAACCTAAGTACCTCCTGAAGGACTTCTTGAACAACCTAAAGGAACCTAAGTTCCCCCTGAAGGACTTCTTGAACCACCTGAAAGAACCTTTGTACCTCCTGAAGGACTTGAATCACCCAAAGGAACCTTTGTACCTCCTAAAGGACTTCTTCAACCACCTAAAGGAACTTAAGTAACTCCTGAAGGACTTCTTGAACCACCTGAAAGAACCTTTGTACCTCCTGAAGGACTTCTTCAACCACCTAAAGGAACCTAAGTACCTCCTGAAGGACTTCTTGAACCACCTAAAGGAACCTAAGTACCTCCTAAAGGACTTATTGAACCACCTAAAGGAACCTTTGTGCCTCCTAAAAGACTTCTCCAACCACCTAAAGGAATCTAAGTACTCCCTGAAGGACTTCTTGAACTACCTGAAAGAACCTTTGTACCTCCTGAAGGACTTGAATCACCCAAAGGAACCTTTGTACCTCCTAAAGGACTTCTTCAACCACCTAAAGAAACCTAAGTACCTCCTGAAGGACTTCTTGAACCACCTAAAGGAACCTAAGTAACTCCTGAAGGACTTCTTCAACTACCTAAAGGAACCTAAGTACCTCCTGAAGGACTTGTTGAACCACCTAAAGGAACCTAAGTACCTCCTGAAGGACTTGTTGAACCACCTAAAGGAACCTGAGTACCTCCTGAAGGACTTCTTGAACTACCTAAAGGAACCTGAGTACCTCTTACAGGACTTCTTCAACCACCTAAAGAAACCTAAGTACCTCCTGAAGGACTTCTTGAACCACCTAAAGGAACCTAAGTAACTCCTGAAGGACTTCTTCAACTACCTAAAGGAACCTAAGTACCTCCTGAAGGACTTGTTGAACCACCTAAAGGAACCTAAGTACCTCCTGAAGGACTTGTTGAACCACCTAAAGGAACCTGAGTACCTCCTGAAGGACTTCTTGAACCACCTAAAGGAACCTGAGTACCTCTTAAAGGACTTCTTCAACCACCTAAAGAAACCTAAGTACCTCCTGAAGGACTTCTTGAACAACCTAAAGGAACCTAAGTTCCCCCTGAAGGACTTCTTGAACCACCTGAAAGAACCTTTGTACCTCCTGAAGGACTTCTTCAACCACCTAAAGGAACCTAAGTACCTCCTGAAGGACTTCTTGAACCACCTAAAGGAACCTAAGTACCTCCTAAAGGACTTATTGAACCACCTAAAGGAACCTTTGTGCCTCCTAAAAGACTTCTCCAACCACCTAAAGGAATCTAAGTACCCCCTGAAGGACTTCTTGAACTACCTGAAAGAACCTTTGTACCTCCTAAAGGACTTCTTCAACCACCTAAAGAAACCTAAGTACCTCCTGAAGGACTTGTTGAACCACCTAAAGGAACCTAAGTAACTCCTGAAGGACTTCTTCAACTACCTAAAGGAACCTAAGTACCTCCTGAAGGACTTCTTGAACCACCTAAAGGAACCTAAGTAACTCCTGAAGGACTTCTTCAACTACCTAAAGTAACCTAAGTACCTCCTGGAGGACTTCTTGAACCACCTAAAGGAACCTAAGTAACTCCTGAAGGACTTCTTCAACTACCTAAAGGAACCTAAGTACCTCCTGGAGGACTTCTTGAACCACCTAAAGGAACCTAAGTAACTCCTGAAGGACTTCTTCAACCACCTAAAGGAACCTGAGTACCTCCTGAAGGACTTCTTGAACCACCTAAAGGAACCTAAGTAACTCCTGAAGGACTTCTTCAACTACCTAAAGGAACCTAAGTACCTCCTGAAGGACTTCTTGAACTACGCAAAGGAACCTGAGTACCTCTTAAAGGACTTCTTCAACCACCTGAAGGAATCTAAGTACCTCCTGAAGGACTTCTTGAACCACCCAAAGGAACCTAAGTACCTCCTGAAGGACTTCTTGAACTACCTAAAGGGACCTTTGTACCTCTTAAAGGGCTTCTTCAACCACCTGAAGGAATCTAAGTACCTCCTGAAGGACTTCTTGAACTACGCAAAGGAACCTTAGTACTTCCTGAAGGACTTCTTCAACCACCCAAAGGAACCTTTGTACTTCCCGAAGGACTTCTTGAACCACCCAAAGGAACCTAAGTACCTCCTGAAGGACTTCTTCAACCACCTAAAGGAACCTAAGTACCTCCTAAAGGACTTATTGAACCACCTAAAGGAACCTTTGTGCCTCCTAAAAGACTTCTTCAACCACCTAAAGGAACCTAAGTAACTCCTGAAGGACTTCTTCAACTACCTAAAGGAACCTAAGTACCTCCTGAAGGACTTGTTGAACCACCTAAAGGAACCTAAGTACCTCCTGAAGGACTTCTTGAACTACCTAAAGGAACCTGAGTACCTCCTGGAGGACTTCTTCAACCACCTGAAGGAATCTAAGTACCTCCTGAAGGACTTCTTGAACTACGCAAAGGAACCTTAGTACTTCCTGAAGGACTTCTTGAACCACCCAAAGAAACCTAAGTACCTCCTGAAGGACTTCTTCAACCACCTGAAGGAATCTAAGTACCTCCTGAAGGACTTCTTGAACTACGCAAAGGAACCTTAGTACTTCCTCAAGGACTTCTTAAACCACCCAAAGGAAACCTTCGTACTTCCCGAAGGACTTCTTGAACCACTCAAAGGAACCTAAGTACCTCCTAAAGGACTTATTGAACCATCTAAAGGAACCTTTGTACCTCCTAAAAGACTTCTTCAACCACCTAAAGGAACCTCAGTACCCCCTGAAGGACTTCTTGAACCACCTGAAAGAACCTTTGTACCTCCTGAAGGACTTCAATCACCCAAAGGAACCTTTGTACCTCCTAAAGGACTTGTTCAACCACCTAAAGAAACCTAAGTACCTCCTGAAGGACTTCTTGAACCACCTAAAGGAACCTAAGTACCTCCTGAAGGACTTGTTGAACCACCTAAAGTAACCTAAGTACCTCCTGAAGGACTTCTTGAACTACCTAAAGGAACCTTTGTACCTCCTGGAGGACTTCTTCAACCACCTGAAGGAATCTAAGTAACTCCTGAAGGACTTCTTGAACTACGCAAAGGAACCTTAGTACTTCCTGAAGAACTTCTTCAACTACCCAAAGGAAACTTTGTACCTCCTAAAGGACTTCTTGAACCACCTAAAGAAACCTAAGTACCTCCTGAAGGACTTCTTCAACCACCTGAAGGAATCTAAGTACCTCCTGAAGGACTTCTTGAACCACCCAAAGGAACCTAAGTACCTCCTGAAGGACTTCTTGAACTACCTAAAGGGACCTTTGTACCTCTTAAAGGGCTTCTTCAACCACCTGAAGGAATCTAAGTACCTCCTGAAGGACTTCTTGAACTACGCAAAGGAACCTTAGTACTTCCTGAAGGACTTCTTCAACCACCCAAAGGAACCTTTGTACTTCCCGAAGGACTTCTTGAACCACCCAAAGGAACCTAAGTACCTCCTGAAGGACTTCTTGAACCACCTAAAGGAACCTAAGTACCTCCTAAAGGACTTATTGAACCACCTAAAGGAACCTTTGTGCCTCCTAAAAGACTTCTTCAACCACCTAAAGGAACCTAAGTAACTCCTGAAGGACTTCTTCAACTACCTAAAGGAACCTAAGTACCTCCTGAAGGACTTGTTGAACCACCTAAAGGAACCTAAGTACCTCCTGAAGGACTTCTTGAACTACCTAAAGGAACCTGAGTACCTCCTGGAGGACTTCTTCAACCACCTGAAGGAATCTAAGTACCTCCTGAAGGACTTCTTGAACTACGCAAAGGAACCTTAGTACTTCCTCAAGGACTTCTTAAACCACCCAAAGGAACCTTTGTACTTCCCGAAGGACTTCTTGAACCACTCAAAGGAACCTAAGTACCTCCTAAAGAACTTATTGAACCATCTAAAGGAACCTTTGTGCCTCCTAAAAGACTTCTTCAACCACCTAAAGGAACCTCAGTACCCCCTGAAGGACTTCTTGAACCACCTGAAAGAACCTTTGTACCTCCTGAAGGACTTCAATCACCCAAAGGAACCTTTGTACCTCCTGAAGGACTTCTTCAACCACCTAAAGAAACCTAAGTACCTCCTGAAGGACTTCTTGAACCACCTAAAGGAACCTAAGTAACTCCTGAAGGACTTCTTGAACTACCTAAAGGAACCTAAATACCTCCTGAAGGACTTCTTCAACCACCTAAAGGAACCTAAGTACCTCCTGAAGGACTTCTTGAACTACCTAAAGGAACCTGAGTACCTCCTGGAGGACTTCTTCAACCACCTGAAGGAATCTAAGTACCTCCTGAAGGACTTCTTGAACTACGCAAAGGAACCTTAGTACTTCCTGAAGGACTTCTTCAACTACCCAAAGGAAACTTTGTACCTCCTAAAGGACTTCTTGAACCACCTAAAGAAACCTAAGTACCTCCTGAAGGACTTCTTCAACCACCTGAAGGAATCTAAGTACCTCCTGAAGGACTTCTTGAACTACGCAAAGGAACCTTAGTACTTCCTGAAGGACTCCTTCAACCACCCAAAGGAACCTTTGTACTTCCCGAAGGACTTCTTGAACCACCCAAAGGAACCTAAGTACCGCCTAAAGGACTTGTTGAACCACCTGAAGGAACCTTTGTACCTCCTACAGGACTTCTTGAACCACCCAAAGGAACCTAAGTACCTCCTGAAGGACTTCTTGAACCACCTAAAGGAACCTAAGTACCTCCTGAAGGACTTTTTGAACCACCCAAAGGAACTTGAGTACCTCCTCAAGGACTTGTTCAACCACCTAAAGGAACCTAAGTACCTCCTGAAGGACTTCTTGAACCACCTGAAAGAACCTTTGTACCTCCTGAAGGACTTCAATCACCCAAAGGAACCTTTGTACCTCCTAAAGGACTTCTTCAACCACCTAAAGAAACCTAAGTACCTCCTGAAGGACTTCTTGAACCACCTAAAGGAACCTAAGTAACTCCTGAAGGACTTCTTGAACTACCTAAAGGAACCTAAATACCTCCTGAAGAACTTCTTCAACCACCTAAAGGAACCTAAGTACCTCCTGAAGGACTTTTTGAACCACCTAAAGTAACCTAAGTACCTCCTGAAGGACTTCTTGAACTACCTAAAGGAACCTGAGTACCTCCTGGAGGACTTCTTCAACCAGCTGAAGGAATCTAAGTACCTCCTGATGGACTTCTTGAACTACGCAAAGGAAGCTAAGTACTTCCTGAAGGACTTCTTCAACTACCCAAAGGAAACTTTGTACCTCCTAAAGGACTTCTTGAACCACCTAAAGAAACCTAAGTACCTCCTGAAGGACTTCTTCAACCACCTGAAGGAATCTAAGTACCTCCTGAAGGACTTCTTGAACTACGCAAAGGAACCTTAGTACTTCCTGAAGGACTCCTTCAACCACCCAAAGGAACCTTTGTACTTCCCGAAGGACTTCTTGAACCACCCAAAGGAACCTAAGTACCTCCTGAAGGACTTCTTGAACCACCTAAAGGAACCTTTGTACCTCCTGAAGGACTTTTTGAACCACCCAAAAGAACTTGAGTACCTCCTCAAGGACTTGTTCAACCACCTAAAGGAACCTAAGTACCTCCTGAAGGACTTCTTCAACCACATGAAGGAACCTTTGTACCTCTTAAAGGACTCCTTCAACGACCTAAAGGAACCTTTGTACCTCCTGAAGGACTTCTTGAACCACCCAAAGGAACCTTTGTACCTCCTCAAGGACTTCTTGAACCACCTAAAGAAACCTAAGTACCTCCTGGGGGACTTCTTGAACCACTTAAAGGAACCTAAGTATCTCCTCAAGGACTTCTTGCACTACCCAAAGGAACCTTCGTACCTCCCAAAGGACATCTTAAACCACACAAAGGAACCTTTGTACTTCCCGAAGGACATCTTGAACCACCCAAAGGAACGTTAGTACCTCCTAAAGGACTTCTTGAACCACCTAAAGGAACCTTAGTACCTCCTGAAGGACTTCTTGAACCACCTAAAGGAACCTTAGTACCTCCTGAAGGACTTCTTGAACCACCCAAGCATGTTTCTGACCACACTGTTAGACAAACTAGACCAGCAACCGGCTGTGTATCATGCTGATGTTGAAGGACGCCTTTTTTCGTTGGCTTCCAACGCCACAAGTCACCACCCAAACACCGGATTCTGACGACTTTGGAGTGAGACCGTGCGTCCCAGAACGTCAACAACCAACACACCTTGGGCGTCATACATGGCAGTGGAAAGTCCATGACCTGTCATTTAAAAGTTCCCCTTGCTATTTTTAGCAGTGTATGAGATACACACACACACACACACACACACACACACACACACAGATCTTAAGTCCTTTGATGTCAATTTTGGATCTGTAATAAGTCTGTGTGATGTCATGATTTAACTATGTGTGTGTGTGTGTGCTGTCAGGTCTCTGTGTTTGTGTGTGTGTGCTGTCAGGTGTGTGTGTGTGTGTGTGTGTGTGTGTGTGTGTGTGTGTGTGTGTGTGTGATAATTGCAGCCCATCAGAGGCTGAGTGAAATCTGAGAGTCGGAGCATCAGTCTGACGGACGGTCGGACGGAGGGTCAGTCAGACTGATGTGTCTGATTGTTTCAGTCGGACACTGAGTGCCTTCACATCATCATCATCATCATCATCATCATCATTATCATTTCTTCTTCTTCTTTAATTCTCAGTTTGGATTATTCCTGCTCCTCTCAGAGGCTCCTCTGGATCAGGTCAGTTTGTGTTTATTATTTAATTTATGATAAAATATGAAAACATATAAATGTGATGATTCTCTTTCTTTTTTTTATTATTTTTATTTATTTTCATCCTTTGAAGTCGTCACAGAAAGGAAGTCAGCACTTCCTCCAGCTCAGATCATAATTAACTCATTATCTCATTAAAACACACACACATTTAACACTGCGTGTCATTTACTAACACACACACTCATATATTACAGATTATATGTCTGACAAGTTTAATTTAAGAATATTCAAAGAATATTAAAATGAAAAATGTTTTAAATGACAGTAAAGTTTAAACACAGTGCCAACACCTACGTCCCAAATAATATCATTTATTTATTTTTACATGTTTTATAATAAACTTTAAATTAACCCAAATTTGAAAACCAAATTTTTATCTCTTTGATTTTATGTATTTATTTATTTTTAGTTGTGTAATGTGTTGATGGCAGAATGAGTGAGAACGTGCATGTGTCAGGAGACCTTTTATAAAAGAAGACAGAGATGTACAAAAAATAAATAAATAAATATGATAATAATAAAGATAAAAATAAATAAATGAATATGATAATAATAAAGATAAATAAAATAATAATAAAGATAAAAATAGATTAATTAATAATGGTAAAGATCAAATAGATTAATTATTTAATTAATAATTTTAAATAAATGGTGCATAAAATCTTTATATTTCAGAATATAAATTAATAAAATTAATGATACAGATGATGAAACTGTTGTTTGTCTTATTCCATTTGTTTTATTTTTGACACTAACTAAAACTGTGTAAATTAATGTTCACATTCAGACTTTAACAATAAATCCAAATGTACATTGTGTTTGTATTTTAATGAGTCATTAAATCTGTTCAAAGTTAAAATACAGAAAATGGAATAAATATCACAACATGTGTGTAAAATAAATCAAATAAAAAAATGATAAAATAAAATTAATAGAAATAAGATTAAATAATAAATTCTGCTGAGAATAAAGTGTTGAACTCTTGAAGTTAAAAAAAAAACAGGACATCTGAGCTGTAAACATGAAATAATATTATAATGTAAACTAGAGGAAGCTGCTGCGTCACCTCTTCATATAGACGTTCATAAAACACTATCAGTTAAATGTCTTTAAACACATCCATCATATAAAGTTATTGTCCTCTGAGACAAAATCCTGAACTGATTCAATCAGAAAAACACTCCAAGTTTAAACAGAAACAAAAAGCATATCATCAGGACGCAGCGATGGAAGACAAAGACAAATCTTCAAGGACGATTCACTTTTCCTTTTTTTCCTCTGACAGTCTGATGATGCGTTCAGGTGCTCCTTCAAACTCATGTTTCACATCATTGTGACAAAATCAGTCAACACATCAACACGGAGAGGAATCACTTAGACAAATAAATAACTAACTAAAAACCACTGGGAAAACATCCACTCAGTGTAAAGTCAGATGACAGTCTGATGTGGCTCCACGCTGACGCTCAGCAGTTTCAATTTTCATGTAAAAAAAAATTGAAAATCAATAAACTGGAAAACTGAATTCAGTTTTCTAAAACAACTTTTTATTTTTCAGATCAATTTACATAATTGAGACTTTAAAGTTGTGTTTCTATTTTTTATTTGTGGACTGTTGGAGCAGCTGATAAAGATTAGGAAACCTCTTTTTCCTCATCCACACAAAAACATTCTGCGAGTGTTTTAAGATTTGTCCACTTTAGTGTTTTTAAAATCTTCCTCTTTCTTCATCCACACTAACGTGTGCCGTAGGTGTTGAAAAATTAATTCATTTCAGTTTTTTACAAATCTCTATTTTTTCTCATCCAGACTTTATAATGTGTCAGAAGCGCTGAAATCTTTTTTTATTCTTTGTCCACGCTAAAAGGTGCTGCGAGTATTCATCCAATTTAGTTTTTGAAATCTTTTCCTCTTTGTCCACACTAAAACATGTCGCAAGTGTTCAAAGATTCATTCACGTTAGTTTTTTAAACCAGTTAAAATGTGCCACAGTGTTGACTTATTTTCTTCTTCGTCCACACTATTTTACACTTCTTACCTCTTCTATGGTAAAACGCGCCATTATTGTCTTAAGATTCATCCACTTAAGTTTGTGAAATCATTTTCTTTCTTCAGCCAGCCACAAGTCTCCTAAAATTCATTCACTTTCATTTTTGAAACCATTTTTCCTCAGCCACACTAACATGCGCTGCATATGTTTAAAGATTCCTCCACTTTAGTTTTTTAAATCTTCCTTTTTTCTTCATCC
Organism: Cromileptes altivelis; assembly: GCA_013133815.1. Lineage (NCBI taxonomy): Eukaryota > Metazoa > Chordata > Actinopteri > Perciformes > Serranidae > Cromileptes > Cromileptes altivelis. Next base: position 306,841 of record CM023131.1, on the reverse strand, counting down.
ACAGTGCAAATGTGCTGGAAATGTTGAAATCTTTCTCTTCTTTGTACAAACTGAAATGTTCTGCATGTTTGATTAATTTTATTTTTTGAAATCATCCTTTTTTCCTGCTTGTGGAATGTTGGATAGAAAAACATAAAAATAGTTCAGTTTTTGAAATCTCTGTCCTCTTTGTCACCATGAAAACGTGCCACGACTGTTGAAAAATTCATCCACTTTAGTAGAGGTAAGTTGGCTGTAGAGCATCAAGCTAGTCCTCTGACGCAGCTCGACACACAAACACAAATAGAAACTCAAATTTCAGTTATTCAGTTTTACATTTTTTATCCAACATTCCACAGGTGAAAAATTTTAACTTCCAGTTCTCTAATTTTCAGTTAGTTCAAACTGAACTAATGAGTGTCACACGCAGCGACCTGCCACCTTCCAAACCACCACCTGATGATGACGATGGTTAAAACTTAAGTTATGTCCTCATAGAAGTTTAAGACTTTTAAGAGTATTTTAAAAAACACTGACGACTCCAAGACGAAGTGATGTTTCTCCAAAGTTAACAACACAGCTGTTGAATTCTTCGATCTTCAGCCTCCGAATGTGTCAACACCTCTAATCTTTGTGTTTCCAGATGAAGGTGGAGGGCTTGCAGGAGGACGAGGAGTCCGTGTCTTCAGCAGACCGGACCACCAGTGACGCCGCCGCCGCTGCCGCTGCTGCAGGTGCAGTCCGTATGGGCGGGGCTCTGTGCAGCCCTGGCTCGGCTGAACGCTGCATGTCACGGCTGCTGAGCGCGGTGGAGAGCGAGCTGCAGGCCGGCCGGGAGAAGGGTGATCCCACGGAGCGCGAGTTGAGGGTGGTGCTGGAGGATGCCGAGCTGTGGAGGAAGTTTCAGCACATCACCAATGAGATGATCGTCACCAAGAACGGACGGTAACCATGATGACTGTCTGAGGTTGTTTGTGTCTGTTGTGTGATTGTTGTTTTCACATTGTGACAACGAGTCATCCATCCCCCTCATGAAACTTCAAAACAATCTGTCTGAGGGTTTCCTGCTCTGTCACCTTGAGGTTGCACTTTGGTTCCATGGAGGCAACTAAATCTGCTTCCTTAAAACTCCTTGTTGAGGGTACACCTGTGGATCGTCTTCACCTAAGGGTCATTCACTCACCTGAAGGTCATCGTCCACCTGAAGATTATTCGTCCACCTGAAGGTTATTCATCCACGTGAAGGTCATTTGTGTATCTGAAGGTTATTCCTCCAACTGAGGGTCATTTGTCCACCTGAGAGCTGCTCCTCCACATGACGGTCGTTTTTCCACCTGTGGGTTGTTCGTCCACCTGAATATTGTTTGTCCACATGAAGGATGTGCATCCACTTGAAGGTTATTTGTCCACCTGAGGGTCATATGTCCACCTGAAGGTCGTTTGTCCACCTTAACATTGTTCGTCCACACAAATGTTGTGCGTCCACTTGAAGATTATTCATTCACCTGAAGGTTCTTCGTCCACCTAAGAATTATTCATCCACCTTAAGTGTGTTTGTCTACCTGGATGTTGTTCATCGACCTGAAGGTCGTTCGTCCGCCTGAACATTGTTTGTCCACCCCAAGGTTGTGCGTCCACCTGACAGTTGTTCATCCACCTAAGGGTTGTTCGTCCACCTGAAGGTCATTCATCTACCTGAAGGTTGTTAATCTACCTGAGGGTCTTTGGTCCCCCTGAAGGTTGTTTGTCCACCTGAAGGTTGTTCCTCTACCTGAAGGTTGTTTGTCCACCTTAAGGTTGTCCATCTACCTGAGGTTGTTAATCTACCTGAGGGTTGTTTGTCCACCTGAAGGTTGTTCCTCTACCTGAAGGTTGTTTGTCCACCTTAAGGTTGTCCATCTACCTGAGTGTCGTTGGTCCACCTGAAGGTCGTTCTTCCACCTTTAGGTAGTTCGTCCAGTTGTTCACCTAAGGCTCATCCGTCCACATGAAGGTCAATTATCCACTTGTTGGTCACCGGTTCACCTGTGGGTTGCTGGTCCACCTGTGGGTTATGTTTTTCCACCTGCTCAGGTTGATGTCTCACTGAGCTATGGTGAAACACTGTGATGTCACCAGATTTCATTCATCAGTGAGCCACACAAATCACAATTTGCCTCACAGGGCTTTACAGCATACGACATCCCTCTGTCCTTTGGACCCTCATAGCTGATCAGGATCAATAAAGGGGGTTCATTCAACTTTTCATTCAGACGTGACGCACACTAAGCTGGCTAAATCAAATGGTCAGTGCTTTTACAAAACATCTCCAGAGTTGAAAACTTCAGCGGGATCTTTCAGGTTCAACGGAGGACGACTGAGTTTCCTGAAACCCATCTGGGGCACAATCCACGTTCTCTGTTCTCGTTGAATGTGAAAATAAAAGATAATAATAATAGTAATCATAACAATAATAATAATAAATTTTAATTATTGTGCACTTTACATTCCAAGGAATCTCAAAGTGCTCGAAGATGGTTGTTGGCTGCGATGCAGATTGTCAACTAAAAAAGAATAAGGAAATTTATGTTTTTAACTGTGGAAAAACTAAAATCGTTTTCAGGTTAAAACTGGGCTTCAAAATGCGATAACGGCTCTGATAAACTGTCACCTGGATCTGACAGAGACTCAAATAAAATATTCACAACATCGTGAGGGAATCAGAAAACTCAACAATCAGATCAGTAAATGGCTTATTTTATAAAACCCCTGAAGATTCAACAAGTTAGTTGGTATTATTTTAGAAACACTTTCTGTAAACCTGTTCCTAACGCACAGTGGTTCCACATGAATGTTTTTTCTCTGAATATTTTCCAGATGAAACAGAACCACCAGGAGAACGTTGTCGCCTCTCGGTGTGTCTGTGTTTGAAGCTGACTCCGGATCAGTGATCCTATTAATCGGGGTTATTCATTAGTCTCGATAGCGACTGTTAACGTTGCCTGTGTGTGTGTTTTTTTGTGTAGCCGAGGCGTGTTGACCGGTCGCGCCCCACGCTGGGAAAACACTCCATTCACACCTGCAGAACGCCACTTGAGCGGCTGTTAGTGATGGAGAGCAGGCTGTTAGTAGGTGGTCACAGATGAACATTCACACGCAGCCAGAGTTTATTTATTAAATCACTTCAATCAAGCACCCGTACTTTATGTGAGGACTTCCTTTTTATTCTGCTCTGTACTTTTACTGCGCTACGTTCATCTGACAGCCTCAGTTACCTCACAAGGTTTTACACACAGAACAAACAACAACAAAAACAAACAAAGAAACTTTATTTATTCAGTTTTATGATAAGAACATTTCATGATTCACCTGCACAAACTCTCACTTTGAATAATTTTAATAACTGTAATGTGTTTGTTATACTATTTATAACTGTTTGTTATTGTAATGTTATAATAATCATAATGTGTAAGTGCTGAAGTTAATAATTGTATCGTTTTAGCAATTATGTTAATTATATTGCATAAGTAATTATTTTGTATAATGTATAATATATAAGTAGTAATTTTAATAACTGTTGTGTATTAGTAAGAATGTATTAGTAGTAATAGCAGTAGTAAATTAGTCATTTTTGTAAATGTGTTAGTAATGCATAAGTAATAATGTCCATACTTAACATATAATTAATAATAATTCTAACCTATAAGTAATAATGTGAATAATTGTAGTGTATAGGCAGTATTTTTAATAATTGTCATTTGTAAGCAGTGCTTTTAATAAGTAATCTTTATTATTGTAATGTATAAGTCATAATAATCTTAATAATGTTAAAAAATCATATTGTATTAGTATTAGGTATTGAGTTAATAATTGTCTTGTTTAAGTTATAATAATTGTGATGTATCAGTCATAATGTTAATAGAAATAGAAAGCCTTAATTGTCATTGCATATTAACAAGGATGCTACCTATACAACAGAATTGCGGGGGCTACTCTTAAGGTGCAGACGAGAAATACAGATAATAATTGTGTTTGCACAGCAAACAACATTTATGCAAGAGGATTGTTGCATAACACGATAATTGTGATATATAGATAAAAATAGTAGTCGTAGTTATTTTTATAATAGTAATGTATATGTGATAACATTCATCATTTTGATGTATAAATAATAATAATTGAAATATATTAGTAATAATGTAACCATGATGTATTAGTAATAATGTTAATAATCGCACCATACTAGTAGAAACAGTAGTTATTTTAATTGTAGCAATGTAACATTAATGTTCATAATTTTAAGGGATGATTGATAATAATTATAAAGTATCAGTGATAATGTTAATACTTATAATGTGTCAGTAATAATGTTAATAATTCTAATGTATCAGTGATATTGTTAATAATTATAATGTATCAGTGATAAAGTTTATAATTCTAATGTAACAGTGATACAGTTAATAATTATAATGTACCAGTGATAATGTTGATAATTATAATGTATCAGTGATAATGTTAATAATTATAATGTATCAGTGATATTGTTAATAATTATAATATAACAGTGATAATGTTGATAATTATAAAGTATCAGTAATAATGTTTGTAATTATAATGTATCAGTGATAATGTTAATAATAATGTATCAGTCATATTGTTAATAATTATAATGTGTCAGTGATAATATCAGTAACTGCTGTATAAGTAGCAAAAGGAGTAGTAGCCATCTTGTAATTTGAAATTTTAATAATAGTCATGTAAATTATTGTAATAATTGTAGCATTTTAGTAATTCTGTCAATAATTGTTATATTTAATAACAATTATATTGTATTAGTAATCATTTTAATAATTGTCATGTTTTAGTAGCACTTTTGATCATTTTTGTGTTTTTTGTAATAATGTTAATAACTGTGCTGTATTAGTAGTAATAGTAGTAAAGTAGTAATTTAGAAAGAAATGTAAAATTAATGTTCAACATTTAAATATATAATTAATAATAACTGTTATGTATTAGAAATAGTCTTAGTAGTTGTAACACATTAGTAATAACATTAATAACTTTAATGTATCAGTAGTAACGTAATAATTAGTAATACTTTTTCTGTTTTAGTAGTAATAGTACCAGTAAAGTAGTAATTTCAATATGAGTATTGTAAAAATAAATGTTCACAGTTTTAATGTATGATTAACAATAATAGTTGATATTATGATCGTATTAGTAATTATGTTAATAATTGTGGTGTATATGTCTTTCTCTCTCTCTCCATCTGTCTGTCTCTCTCTCTCTGTCTCTCTCTGTCTCTCTCTCTGTCTCTATCTCTCTCTCTCTCTCTCTCTGTCTCTCTCTCTCTCTGTCTCTGTCTCTCTCTCTCTGTCTCTCTCTCTCTCTCTCTGTCTCTCTCTCTCTCTCTCTCTCTGTCTTTCTCTCTCTCTCTGTCTGTCTCTCTCTCTCTCTCTCTCTCTCTCTGTCTCTCTCTGTCTCTGTCTCTCTCTCTCTCTCTCTCTCTGTCTCTCTCTCTCTCTCTCTCTGTCTTTCTCTCTCTCTCTGTCTGTCTGTCTGTCTGTCTCTCTCTCTCTCTCTCTCTCTCTCTCTCTGTCTCATTGTGTCATACAGATTACTGTTAATTTATCATGTTGATCTGTTCTGTACGACATCTATTGCACGTCTGTCCGTCCTGGAAGAGGGATCCCTCCTCAGTTGCTCTTCCTGAGGTTTCTACTGGTTTTTTTCCCCGTTAAAGGGTTTTTGGGGAGTTTTTCCTGATCAGCTGTGAGGGTCATAAGGACAGAGGGATGTCGTATGCTGTAAAGCCCTGTGAGGCAAATTGTGATTTGTGATATTGGGCTTTATAAATAAAATTGATTAATTGATTGATTTATTGATTGATTGACTGATTGGTTGATAAACTCTCAGTACTTCCTGTTAACTGTCAGTACTTCCTTTAGTACGCTAACGCCATGTCTCTGTGTGTGTCCAGGCGGATGTTCCCAGTCCTGAAGGTCAGCGTCTCCGGTCTGGACCCCAGCTCCATGTACTCCTTCCTGTTGGACTTTGTGCCGGCCGACGGCTGCCGCTGGAAGTTTGTGAATGGAGAGTGGGTGGCGGCGGGGCGGGCGGAGGGCCGCAGCGAGGGTCGGGGACATGGCGGCATCTACATCCACCCCGACTCGCCAAACTTCGGAGCTCACTGGATGAAGGCGGCCGTGACCTTCAACAAGGTCAAACTCACTAACAAGGTCAACGGAGGAGGACAGGTGAGGACACCGGAACACTGTCCATTCCTCTTTATTTTCTTCCTCACTGTGCTCCTCATCCCCCTCTTCCTCTGCCTCTGCCTCGTCCTCCTCTTCATTATCAAGATGTCCATGACAACAGTGCCTTTTCGTCTTCTCTGTTTGTAGTTCTTCATCTTCATCATCGTCGTTTTACTTTTTCATCTTCATCGAATGTTCATCTTTGTTTTCGTGTTCTTCCTCTTCTTCGTCTTTCTTTTTCTTCATCATCTTCGTCTTCCTCTTCTTCATCATTGTCATCATCTTTGTCTATGTCTTCCTCTTTCTCTTCTTCATCATTGTCACTGTATTCTTCTTCTTCTCCTTCATCATCATTGTCTTTGTCGCAATGTTCTTTTGCTTTTTCCTTGTCTTCGTCTTTTTCTTCTTCATTTTTGTGTTCGTCTTCGTCATCCTTGTCTTCTTCATCTTCTTCTTCATCTTCTTCTTCTTTATCTTATTCTTTATCATCTTTTCCTCTTCATCTTCATCTCTTTCTTCTTCCTGTGTTTGGGCCTGTCCCATTTCTGACCCTTAAATCTTCCTCCTGGTACTGAGTGCCCTCGTTTGTGAGATAACCCTTGATGAGGGAAGTGAGAAATATTAGGGAAGAGATCTTTCCCTAAGAAATGGGACAGCATCTCATGCAAGTCGCTGTGGCCAACAAGCAGGCCTGCGTCACATGTAGTAGCGACGCAATGAGAATGCTGTCTCCAGCGCTTGTGTTGTGGCGTGTGCTCTTTACTCTTCTCCGTCTGATGAATCAACATCGCCATGTTCTACTTTTTCTTTGTCTTCATCTTTTCCTTCTTCATCTTCATCTTCATCTCTTTCTTCTTCCTCTTAATCTTCTTTGTCTTCTTCTTGTTCTTCATCATTGTCTTCATCTCCTTTGTCATCTTCATCATCCCTGATGTTCTTCGTCTTCCTCTCTTTCTGTAGTTCATCATCTTTTTCTTCTCCCTCTCTTTTCCCTCTGACTCTTCTTCTTCTGTGGTGTATGATCCATCTCTTCATGTCAAGAGCGTCTCCTCCTCCTCCTCTTCTTCCTCTGCCTCCTCTTCCTCTCTCTCTCTCTCTCTCTCTCTCTCTCGCTCTCTCTCTGTATGGAGTGGGCGAGAGACTACCGCCTGTAATTAAGCACTTCAGTCGCTCTCCTCGCTCTACTTCACCTGCTCGCCCCCTCGTAACCACGGGAACCGGATAAACAGCTCTTAATTGGCCGGCGGCAGTTTAATGCACTTCCTGTCGAGAGGCCTTCACACACACACACACACACACACACACACACACACTAGAAAATTGGCAATAACATTGTTTATATTTACCCCATTATCACACACACACACGATAACACACACACACGCACACACCGTGCTGGAACACGACAGCGGCCGCCGCGGCAGCAGCTCGGACATAATGAAATAATTGCTCAGCTTATTTGTACATTATGGTAATTATGTTTTTTACTGGGAAATTAATTTACCCATCATGCTTCAGATGGACGACGGAGAGGGAGAGGTAAACTATACACACACACACACACACACACACACACACACAGTGGTGGGGTCAGCCAGCCTCTCAATCTGAATAGAAAACAGTTTGTTTTTGTGTGTCGGCCTGGAGAGCTGGGATTGGTTAATTGGACCTCGTTAGTGAGGGGGAGGAGGAGGGGGGGTTGATGGAGAGAAAAGACAGATGGATAAAAGAGGGGTTTGGGCCAAAAGACAAAGATGGCTCAGCTCCATAAACTCTACAGCTGGATCACTCTGTGTTTTTCATTCAGTCACAGGAGCTCCCGAAACTTTACTCTGCTCTGTGTATGTGTTTGTGTACACAGATAAATACACACAAATACTACACACTGATACACACACATTACTGTGAAGTACTTGTACTCGAGTATTTCCTGTTTATGCTCCATTATATTTTCACTCTACGACGTCTTACAGAGACAGAGTATATCCATCCTCTCCTCTGCGTCTTGGTGGCAGCAGATTCCCCTCTGCCCAGTAACACTCTCCAGCTCCTCCTGGAGGACCCCGAGGTGTTCCCAGGCCAGATGAGATCTATAATCCCTCCAGTGTGTTCTGGGTCTGCCCCGGGGCCTCCTACCACTGGACCAGGAGGATCCTGATCAGATGTTGAACCACCTCAACATGAAGGAGCAGCGGCTCTACTTTGAGCTCCCTCCAGATGTCTGACTCCTCCCCCTGTCTCTAAGGCTGAGCCCAGACACCCTACAGAGGAAACTCATTTCAGACGCTTGTATCTGTGATCTCATTCTTTCAGTCACTACCCAGAGCTCATGACCACAGGTGAGGGTTGGGACGCAGATGGACCAGGAAATCAAAAGCTTTGCCTTCTGGCTCAGCTCCCTCTGAACCACAATGGTTTGATGCAGCGCCATCATCACTGCAGACATCGCACCAAACCACTGATCCATCTCACGCTCCATTCTACCCTCACTGTGAACAAGACCCCGAGATACTTGAACTCCTTCTCTTGGGACATTAAGATAAGATTTCTAAAGATGTGTAAACTTTGTTGATCCCACACTTGGGAAATTCACGTGTCACAGCAGCTCAAAGCACAGACTGAAAGTGGAGAGTGACAATGTATACTTAAATAAAAAAATAAAAAATAAACTCTCTCCTAACCCAGAGGGAACAATCCACTGTTCTCCAGCAGAGAACCATGACCTCAGACTGGGAGGAGCTGACTCTGCAAACTGTCCCAGGTCATGCTGGAGGTCATGGTGTGATGAAGCCAACAGAACCAGGTCATCTGCAAACAGCAGAGACACAATCCTGAGGTTGCTGAACTAGACCCCTTCCTCCCCCCAACTGCACCTCAAGATCCTGTCCATGAAAATCACAAACAGGATTGGTGACAACTCTGGCAGAGGAAGAGCAGCCACTTAGAACATGTTTGATTTTGTGCCAAGTGTATGAATGCAGCTCTCACTTTGGTCATACAGGGACTGGGTGGGTCATAGCAGCAGCCCTGGTACCCCATATCTCGCAATACCCCCAACAAGACCTCCAAAGGGACACAGTCAAAAGGTTTCTTCAACTCCACAAAACACATGTAGACTGGATGGACAAACTCCCATGCCCCCTCCAGCAGCCCTACGAGGGAAAACACCGGTGATCTCATTTTAAGGATAAGGATAAGGTTAGACTTTATTGTCCCCGGAAGGAAATTTGTCTTGGACAACAGTGCCACAGCTGCAATTACAGTTCATCACTCACATGTATCACAATGCAACAAAGTAATTGTACAACTGTACAATAACATTACAGGACACTCTACATAACATATATTGCACCGCCCCACTAAAAGTGTATAAGTCCTCAAACACAGATAATTGCACTGACTGTGACTGTATTACACAGAATAAATAAAAAACTTACGATAAAAGAAAATAAACAGAACAGTAACTACTGTCCTAGTGGCTCATTCTCCTAAAATTATTCATTAATGAAACACTGCATAAGATCCATACTAAAAATGTACGGACAAGAGCCAAACATACGGACAAGAGCCAAATGTTCGGACAAGAGCCAAATGTACAGACAAGAGCCAAATATACAGACAAGAGCCAAATGTTCGGACAAGAGCCAAATGTTCGGACAAGAGCCAAATGTACAGACAAGAGCCAAATATACAGACAAGAGCCAAATGTTCGGACAAGAGCCAAATGTTCGGACAAGAGCCAAATGTACAGACAAGAGCCAAATATACAGACAAGAGCCGAACATACGGACAAAAGCCAAATGTACAGACATGAGCCAAATGTTCGGACATGAGCCAAATGTTCGGACAAGAGCCAAATATATGGACAAAAGCCAAATGTACAGACATGAGCCAAATGTTCGGACAAGAGCCAAATATACGGACAAGAGCCAAATGTTCGGACAAGAGCCAAATGTTCAGATAAGAGCCAAATATACGGACAAGAGCCAAATGTTCGGACAAGAGCCAAACATACGGACAAGAGCCTAACAAACGAACAGGAGCCAAATATACAGACAAGAGCCAAATGTTTGGACAAGAGCCAAATGTTTGGACAAGAGCAAAATATACGGACAAGAGCCAAATGTTCGGACAAGAGCCAAATATACAGACAAGAGCCAAATGTTTGGACAAGAGCCAAATGTTTGGACAAGAGCAAAATATACGGACAAGAGCCAAATGTTCGGACAAGAGCCAAATGTTTGGACAAGAGCCAAATATACGGACAAGAGCCAAATGTTCGGACAAGAGCCAAATATACAGACAAGAGCCAAATGTTCGGACAAGAGCCAAATATACAGACAAGAGCCAAATATACAGACAAGAGCCAAATGTTCGGACAAGAGCCAAATATACAGACAAGAGCCAAATGTTCGGACAAGAGCCAAATATACGGACAAGAGCCAAATGTTCGGACAAGAGCCAAATGTTCGGACAAGAGCCAAATATACAGACAAGAGCCAAATGTTCGGACGAGAGACAAATGTACAGACAGCTGAACTGCCAGGCAGCTGAGGGGAAGAAGGTGTATTTGACGAGACAGAAGAGGAGTTTCATCCAGAAGCCTGGTCCAAACTCTGCTTCACAGGCTGAATGAGAAGGTCCAACCACACAGTCTTACACTCACAACAACTCTTTTACTGTGTGGTCCTGTGTCCCTCCACCTAAGTCTTTACCAAAGAGTTCATGTTAGCTGTGGAACTGCTTCAATGTGAATACTTAAGAGAGTTCATAAGCCTATATGAGCAGGTTAGGGTAGGCGGATCTGTCAGTTTCAGATTGGGAAATTTAGAGGAAAGTTCAGGAGCACTTCACCTGCAAAATGACCATTTGTATATCTATCACGCACCACTTGTTACCATGAATTTGGGTTTTTTGGATAAGAGCCAATGTTTGGACAAGAGCCAAATGTTCGGACAAGAGCCTAATGTTCGGACGAGAGACAAATGTACGGACAAGAGCCAAACGTACGGGACAAGACCCAAGCATACCGACGAAAGCCAAATGTTTGGACAAGAGCCAAAAGTTTGGACAAGAGCCAAACGTTCAGACATGATCCAAATGTATAGACAAGAGCCAAACATATGGACAAGAGCCATATGTACAAACAATAGCCAAATGTTCGGACAAGGGCCAAACGTTTGGACGAGAGACAAATGTCCGGACAAAAGCCAAACTTACGGACAAGAGCCAAACGTACAGACAAGAGCCAAACGTACAGACAATAGCAAACGTTCGGACAAGAGCCAAACGTACAGACAAGAGCCAAACGTTCGGACAAGAGCCAAACATACTGACAAGAGCCATATGTACGAACAAAAGCCAAACATTCGGACAAGAGCCAAATGTACTGACAAGAGCCATATGTAGGAACAAAAGCCAAATGTTGGGACAAGGGCCAAAAGTTTGGACGAGAGACAAGTGTACGGACAAAAGCCAAACATACAGACAAGAGGCAAACATACGGACAAGAGCCAAATGTACGGACAAGAGCCAGGTGCCTGACGTACCCCCTGGACACACCTATTTACACACCCACTACTCACTGATTTGTCCGTGGTTTGTGGCTTCATTCAAAGTAATCTGTTTCCGTGTTCAATCCTGGCACTCTGTGAGAGGAGTCGCTGCAGCAGCACGCAGCAGGAGACTGAACCACGCAGGAGGAGGAAGAAACCCATGGTGAGACTTTTTCTTATTGGTTATGTCTGACAAACCATGTGACAAATGTATGAACAAGAGCCAAACATACTGACAAGAGCCATATGTACGAATAAAAGCCAAATGAACGAACAAGAGGCAAATATACAGACAAGAGCAATATGTATGAACAAAAGCCAAACGTTCGGACAAGAGCCAAATGTACACAGTGTTTTTAAATGAGACGTCTGGTCCACTGTTCCACATCCAGAACAGAGTCCACATCACTTGTTCAACAATTGGTCTGAGCCTTATGTTTAGGACCCTGAAGTAGACTTTCTTGAGGAAGCTGAGCAGAGTGATACCCCGATAATTGGATCACACCCCCGGTCCCCTTTTTTAAAAATAGGAACCACCACTCCAGTCTGTCAACACATTCTCACTGCGACCTCGTCACATGTCCACATTTGGTCATGGACTTTCCATGTCCACATATGACATCCAAGGTACCCTGGGTGTGTTGGTTGTTGATGTTCTGGGAAGCCGTATCAACTTCACCCTGTTACATGCAATGTCAATTTTCCCCCCTTGAAAGTTGGTGATTTTTGGACCCATCCACCACCCCTCCCACCCCTGCTTTGACTTTTGCCGCCTTAACTTTCATTGTTGTCCTGCCACATTTCCTTAAAACACTGCTGGACGCAGTTTAAAAATAATGGCGACTGGCCGTGTAACATGCTGATGGACAGAGGCCTCAGCCAGATGTTCCCTGTTCACCCTCACTACACGTTTGGGTTTACCTGGTCTGTCCAGCAGCCTCCCCACCATCTGATCCAACTCACCACCAGGTGGTGATCACTTGACAGCTCTGCTACTCTCTTCATCTGAGTGTCCGAGACAAACGTCTGCTGATCTGATGATATGAGGTGATAGTCCAGCACCTCTCCAGGACTTTGGTTAATGAACCACCACTGTACATATAGGTGAGCCCAACTATGGCTTGTTGGTACTACTCCACCTCCCACACCAGCTTCTGTTCCTTCCCCACCAGAGAGGTGATGTACCACGTCTGTAAACTTTACCCGACCTCAGTACCCATGCCTTCCAGAGGTGGGTCCACAGGGTGGTGGTTCTGTGTAGAGTGTTTGTGCTGTATCCAGCAGAGCCCCTTTGGTTCAGGCCTGACCACCAGACACTCACTGGTTAGCTCCCCTACTGGTTTCTGGGCAAGGTGCTACAACTCCTTTCTTGCTGATTCATATGGAGTCCATGAATTCCTCTCAGTCTGGCCCCGCCCCTTTTAAAACTAGATTATTGATAACTGATGGTTACGGTAAAACCTTGGCGTCAGTACGACGGTGTACGAACACATGTCTCTGTCTCCGTGTGTCCTCAGATCATGTTGAACTCTCTCCATAAGTACGAGCCACAGCTCCACATCGTGTGTGTCGGTTCACGTCATCGTCTCGTCTCCAACGTGTCCTTCAAAGAGACGCAGTTCATTGCCGTCACTGCCTACCAGAATGAGGAGGTACTCACACACATACTGTACATACACACGTACAAGTACACACATGTACAAGTACACACACGTACAAGTACACACACGTACAAGTATATACTAAATTTCTTCAAGGAGTAACTGATCAGAATTTGGTGGAGTTAAATTTCATTCAATTTCATTAAAAATCTTGATCAAATATTACTCCGAGGTTTTTTACGGTAGTGCTAGAGGCCAGAGCAATGCCATCTAGAGAAACTATGTCATCAGATAAAGAGTCTCTGAGTTGTTTGGGGCCAAGAACAATAACTTCAGTTTTGTCTGAATTTAACATCAGGAAATTGGAGCTCATCCAAGTTTTTATGTCTTTAAGGCAGTTACGGAGCTTAGTTAAAGCAGCTGTGCGGAACTTTTTACCATTAATAAAACTGCCCCTTGAAGATCCGCATATTTATTTGAACCCAACAGCGACAAAAAAGCCTTTCTCTATGTGGCTATTTAGCTTAGCCTCGCTCGGGTCGGACACACAGCGGAAGTCAGCAAACTAGAATACGGTTAAACCACAGAAGAAGAAGGAGCCATTTTTACAGTGTTCTTCGAGTAAGCAGTACACAACGGGCATTGCTGAACACATAACACCTAACAGTTTTACCAGAGATGTATCTATGAGGACTTGGTTGTACTTTTGATGTCATGGCGGATAACAAAGGAGCGTCATCTAAAATTATCTGTGACTGTGACCATGAACACAAATATACAGCAGGCAGTTGTCCTCAGTTTATAAGAAATTCAGAGCTACACCAGAACATCTATGAACAGGTCTTACTTAACTACTAATTTGTGTGTAATGTTAGCATGTTAGCATGTTTCCACTAATTACTTGGACTGACCTAACGTTAGTAGCGTTAGCTTTGCAAGCGAAGGCTGCAGGTAACAGCTTTGCTGTGTTACGATTATGTTATGTCTTCACTGTGTATCTTCACATAAAAGAATACTCAGACGATTTGGGAGTTATGCCCTTTCTCTATCAATTTCATATTGAGACAACATGATCGATATCTTTTTTGTGTCTGTACGTCCAGTGGCTGGGTCTCAGTGGTTAGCCTTGCTCTTATAGGGGGTCAATACGTCCTGCGCTGTGATCCGCGGAGGGATACACCGGTGAGCAGGCACAGACGTAGCTTGTGAACAAAACTCAGCTGTTTATTTAGCCTAGCGATATCTCCGGACTATAGTAGCTGCAATGGACGACTTTGAACACGATTTTGAAGTGTTTCTTGTAGCGGACACAGACCCAGAGCCATACCTGTTTGAGCTGGAGTACACAGATGAGGAACTCCATGTGTTTGATGCTGAGTGGGCGAGAAGAGAGGCTGAATTCTCCGCTCCCATTTTGCTGCACAGAATGGGACTCGGTGCTACCATTGTTGGGGAGATATATCATCAGGAGGAAAAGCGCCACAGAGAGTGCCTCACAAGGAGTGAGAGCTTTGCAGCAATCACTAATCCTGGCATGATTGAAACTTTTTACGTTCCTAAGATGAACTGGAAAAAACGCCCCAGGCCTGCAGGAGCTGATGGACAGTTTTCAGTCAGGTGAGTAATATCATCAGTGTCGTCTCTTTGTTTGCTTTTACCGAGTGACCTAGCGTACCTGTCCCAGAGCCAGCTGCAGCTGTTAGACACCGGTGTATCCCTCCGCGCAAGATGTACTGACCCTACAAGTGCCATGCTAACCGCTGTCTCAATATGAAAATGATAGAGAAAGGGCATAACTCCCAAATCGTCTGAGTATTCTTTTCACATAATAATGCAGACTCAGCAGATGACTTCTTAACTGTTTATTCCTCCTTACACCAAACGTACACGGCTGCTTCTCATTGTTTCCAGTAGCACAACAACGGTTACTACATTACCCAGAATAATTTGAGGCTCACACTACTACGGTAGCCTTAGTTGCTCAAAATACACAACAGATTAGATCAGAACAGAAAGACGACAGGAGAATTTACTGATTAATTTTGCTGTTTCCACTAATTACTTGGACTGACCTGACATTAGTTAATCCTCTCGCTCTCCAAAACAAATGCATGCCGTAATTGCCGCTGCCGTCAGAATTTTACGACACCAGGCTGTGGGTGTCATACCGCTTCGACCAAAGGGGCGCTATAATCAACGAAAACGAAAAGTTCCGCACAGCTGCTTTAATTGATTACTTTCTTCTGGCTTCATCGATAATACAACTGTGTATCATCTGCATAACAATGGAAATTTACAGAGGGATTTCTAATGATGTTACCTAAAGGAAGCATATATAGAGTAAATAGGATTGGTCCGAGCACAGAACCTTGCGGAACTCCAAAACAAACTTCAGTACATAGAGATGATTCATCATGAACATGAACGAGATCGATGAGATCTAATAAAACAAGTACAGAGACAAGTCCTTTGTCTGAAGCAATCAGAAGGTCATTTGTAATTTTAACTAGTGCTGTCTCAGTGCTATGATGCACTCTAAATCCTGACTGAAATTCCTCAAATAAATTATTATCATGGAGAAAATCACACAGCTGGTCTGCGACTACTTTCTCAAGGATCTTTGACATAAAGGGAAGATTAGATATTGGTCTATAATTGGCTAACACCTCTGGATCCAGGGTGGGCTTTTTTAGTAGAGGTTTAATTACAGCTACCTCAAAAGACTGTGGTACATAGCCTGTTAATAAGGATATATTGATCATATCTAATATGTGAGTGTTAACTACAGGAAAGACCTCCTTAAGTAGCCTAGTTGGGATGGGGTCTAAGAGACACGTTGATGATTTAGAAGAAGAAATCACTGCTGTCAATTCTTGAAGAGAAATTGGGGAGAAGCAATCTAAATATATATTACGTTTTACAGCTGAGTTTGAGGTTAGATAGGTAGGCCTACCATCTGAGGACAGGAGGTCATGAATTTTGCCTCTAATAGTTAGAATTTTGTCATTAAAAAAGCTCATGAAATCATTACTGCTAAGGGTTAAAGGAATACAAGGCTCAATAGAGCTTTGACTCTCAGTCAGCCTGGCTACAGTGCTGAAAAGAAACCTGGGGTTGTTCTTATTGTCTTCTATTAATGCTGAGTAATAGTTTGCTCTGGCATTGCGGAGGCCCCTCTTATAAGTTTATCGATTTGTCTCATACTGGCGAACGGGATGTCTAAAGTATGCTTTGGGGACATTTCTTCTCATTTGGCACAAATGTCCAGTTTCACTTATCAGTGATCTGATCAGAATTTGGTGGTCAAAGGTCAAAAGTCACCATGACCTGGCATCCATCGCATTCTCATGAAAGTAATATGTAAAGTTGAGGATCTTGAGGGATTTTTTCTTAATTTGGCACAAACATCCACAATGAGGCACTGATGATCTGACTACATTTTGGTGGTTGTCAAAGATGAAGGTCAGTGT
>CM023131.1:250000-285000 GCA_013133815.1 Cromileptes altivelis | reverse complement strand
TGGTGACCACTGGTGGCTACTGGTGACCACTGATGACCACTGGTGGCTACTAGTGACCACTGATGACCACTGGTGGCTACTGGTGGCCGCTGGTGGTTGCTGGTGACCACTGGTGGCTACTGGTGACCACTGGTGACCACTGCTGGCTACTGGTGGTTGCTGGTGACCACTGGTGGCTACTGGTGACCACTGATGACCACTGGTGGCTACTGGTGACCACTGATGACCACTGGTGGCTACTGGTGGCTGCTGGTGACCACTGGTGGCTACTGGTGACCACTGATGGCCACTGGTGACCACTGATGGCCACTGGTGGCTACTGGTGACCACTGGTGGCTACTGGTGACCACTGGTGGCTACTGGTGGCTGCTGGTGACCACTGATGGCCACTGGTGACCACTGATGGCCACTGGTGGCTACTGGTGACCACTGGTGGCCACTGGTGACCACTGGTGGCTACTGGTGGCTGCTGGTGACCACTGGTGGCCACTGGTGACCACTGGTGGCTACTGGTGGCTGCTGGTGACCACTGGTGGCTACTGGTGACCACTGGTGGCTACTGGTGACCACTGATGGCCACTGGTGGCTACTGGTGACCACTGGTGGCTACTGGTGACCACTGATGGCTGCTGGTGACCGCTGATGGCCACTGGTGGCTACTGGTGACCACTGATGACCACTGGTGGCTACTAGTGACCACTGATGACCACTGGTGGCTACTGGTGGCCGCTGGTGGTTGCTGGTGACCACTGGTGGCTACTGGTGACCACTGATGACCACTGGTGGCTACTGGTGACCACTGGTGGCTACTGGTGACCACTGATGACCACTGGTGGCTACTAGTGACCACTGATGACCACTGGTGGCTACTGGTGGCCGCTGGTGGTTGCTGGTGACCACTGGTGGCTACTGGTGACCACTGCTGGCTACTGGTGGTTGCTGGTGACCACTGGTGGCTACTGGTGACCACTGATGACCACTGGTGGCTACTGGTGGCTGCTGGTGACCACTGGTGGCTACTGGTGACCACTGGTGGCTACTGGTGACCACTGATGACCACTGGTGGCTACTGGTGGCTGCTGGTGACCACTGGTGACCACTGATGACCACTGGTGGCTACTGGTGGCTGCTGGTGACCACTGATGGCCACTGGTGCCTACTGGAGACCACTGGTGGCTACTGGTGACCACTGGGTACCACTGGTGGCTACTGGTGACCACTGATGACCACTGCTGGCTACTGGTGGTTGCTGGTGACCACTGGTGGCTACTGGTGACCACTGATGACCACTGGTGGCTACTGGTGGCTGCTGGTGACCACTGGTGGCTGCTGGTGACCACTGGTGGCTACTGGTGACCACTGGTGGCTACTGGTGACCACTGATGACCACTGGTGGCTACTGGTGGCTGCTGGTGACCACTGGTGACCACTGGTGGCTACTGGTGACCACTGGGGGCTACTGGTGACCACTGATGACCACTGGTGGCTACTGGTGACCACTGGGGGCTACTGGTGACCACTGGGGGCTACTGGTGGCTGCTGGTGACCACTGGTGGCTACTGGTGACCACTGATGGCCACTGGTGACCACTGATGGCCACTGGTGGCTACTGGTGACCACTGGTGGCCACTGGTGACCACTGGTGGCTACTGGTGGCTGCTGGTGACCACTGGTGGCCACTGGTGACCACTGGTGGCTACTGGTGGCTGCTGGTGACCACTGGTGGCTACTGGTGACCACTGGTGGCTACTGGTGACCACTGATGGCCACTGGTGGCTACTGGTGACCACTGGTGGCTACTGGTGACCACTGATGGCTGCTGGTGACCGCTGATGGCCACTGGTGGCTACTGGTGACCACTGATGACCACTGGTGGCTACTAGTGACCACTGATGACCACTGGTGGCTACTGGTGGCCGCTGGTGGTTGCTGGTGACCACTGGTGGCTACTGGTGACCACTGATGACCACTGGTGGCTACTGGTGACCACTGGTGGCTACTGGTGACCACTGATGACCACTGGTGGCTACTAGTGACCACTGATGACCACTGGTGGCTACTGGTGGCCGCTGGTGGTTGCTGGTGACCACTGGTGGCTACTGGTGACCACTGCTGGCTACTGGTGGTTGCTGGTGACCACTGGTGGCTACTGGTGACCACTGATGACCACTGGTGGCTACTGGTGGCTGCTGGTGACCACTGGTGGCTACTGGTGACCACTGGTGGCTACTGGTGACCACTGATGACCACTGGTGGCTACTGGTGGCTGCTGGTGACCACTGGTGACCACTGATGACCACTGGTGGCTACTGGTGGCTGCTGGTGACCACTGATGGCCACTGGTGCCTACTGGAGACCACTGGTGGCTACTGGTGACCACTGGGTACCACTGGTGGCTACTGGTGACCACTGATGACCACTGCTGGCTACTGGTGGTTGCTGGTGACCACTGGTGGCTACTGGTGACCACTGATGACCACTGGTGGCTACTGGTGGCTGCTGGTGACCACTGGTGGCTGCTGGTGACCACTGGTGGCTACTGGTGACCACTGGTGGCTACTGGTGACCACTGATGACCACTGGTGGCTACTGGTGGCTGCTGGTGACCACTGGTGACCACTGGTGGCTACTGGTGACCACTGGGGGCTACTGGTGACCACTGATGACCACTGGTGGCTACTGGTGACCACTGGGGGCTACTGGTGACCACTGATGGCTACTGGTGACCACTGATGACCACTGGTGACTTCTGGTGACCACTGGTGGCTACTGGTGGCTACTGGTGACCACTGATGGCCACTGGTGCCTACTGGAGACCACTGGTGGCTACTGGTGACCACTGGGTACCACTGGGGACTACTGGTGACCACTAGTGGCTACTGGTGACCACTGGTGGCTACTGGTGACCACTGGTGACCACTGGTGGCTGCTGGTGACCACTGGTGGCTACTGGTGACCACTGGTGACCACTGGTGGCTGCTGGTGACCACTGGTGCTACTGGTGGCTACTGGTGGCTACTGGTGACCACTGGTGACCACTGGTGGCTGCTGGTGACCACTGGTGACCACTGGTGGCTGCTGGTGACCACTGGTGACTACTGGTGGCTACTGGTGACCACTGGTGGTCACAGGTAACAACTGGTGGTCACTGGTGACCACTGGTGGCTTCTGCTGACCTATTGTGGCTACTGGTGACCACTGATAGCTACTGGTGACCACTGGTGGCTACTGGTGACCACTGGTGACTGCTGGTGGCTACTGGTGGCTACTGGTGACCACTGGTGGCTACTGGTGACCACTGGCGACCACTGGTGGTCACTGGTGAATGCTGGTGGCTACTGGTGACTACTGGTAGCTACTGGTGGCCACTGGTGACCACTGATCACCGCTGGTGGCTACTGGTGGCTACTGGTGACCACTGGTGACAGCTGGTGGCTACTGGTGGCTACTGGTGACCACTGGTGGTCACCGGTGAACGCTGGTGGCTACTGGTGACTACTGGTAGCTACTGGTGGCCACTGGTGACCACTGATCACCGCTGGTGGCTACTGGTGGCTACTGGTGACCACTGGTGACAGCTGGTGGCTACTGGTGAGAGCTGAAGAGTCCCAGTCCCCACAGTGGTGCCTGTAAATAGCTCATCCTCCATCACTGATTGTTAAAGGTCTCTGTTGGTAGCTAACAGTAGCCAATGGTGACCACTGGCAATATTCCCAGTTAACTACCAGTGGGTACTGGTCTCTGTTGGTGGCTACTGAAGTTGTACTGTTGTATACTTGTCTGTGAAGATTCTCAGTCATCCAGGTCATGGGAATCCTAAATCCTGTATCGGAGGCAACTGGACTTGCTTGAGTTTCTTGAAGACGTTTCGCCTCTCATCCAAGAAGCTTCTTCACTTCTTAATGACTGGTACAAAGTTGCAGGCTATACACCCTGCGTGGGTAGGAACCCTTGCAGAGTCCTAGGGGTCACGTGAGGTCTTAGTTTCAGAGTCATTAAGGTCACAGTGTGACCCCTACGACTCTGCAAGGGTTCCCACCCACGCAGAGTTTACAGCCTGCAACTTTGTACTAGTCATTTAGAACTGAAGAAGCTTCTTGGATGAGAGGCGAAACGTCTTCAAGAAACACAAGCAAGTCCAGTTGCGTAGGATATAGCACTTACGATTACTGTTGTATAGTACGCAAATATGTTAACGTTACGTTACTGTTACGTGTTAAACTGGTCCCAATACAGACCCAGTATACACAGTGACGTGTTAAACCGGTTCCAGTACAGACCCAGTATACACAGTGACGTGTTAAACTGGTCCCAGTACAGACCCACTATACACAGTGACATGTTGGTATTGTGACGCCCCCCTGCTGTTCAGACCATCAGCTGTGTTTACACTGTTTCATCTCATAAAATAAAAAAAACAAAGCCACTTCCTGTTTGGTGGGTGTTTACAGCTGCTGCATGTTGTTTGTTTGTTGTTGTTTGTCTCCTCTAAACAAAACAATAATAAGAGTTGTATATCTGATGTTTTTTCTCTGCTGCATGAACTTTATCACATGGAAGACACATCGTCAACCTGCTCTGTGTCTATAAAGATTTAAAGGACTCTCTGCCTGTCTGGGATGTGTTTTATTGTAAATAAAATTAACCCCTCCATCACCACGTTACACAGCGTCACAACACTGACGATGTTCAGGAAAAATCTTAAATAATAATAGTAATCAGTACTTTAATGTGCAGCTGCTGTCACACTGCGTGTGTATGTGTGTTTAGTGCTGTTTGTTTTGTCTCTAAACTTTGTGTTGACTCCAAAATTAAAAAAACAAAATATTAATAAAACCACTCATTTTATTAGTTTCATATATTTATCACAAAGTCTGTTTGCTGTTTATTCATCTATGTATTAATTAATTCTATAATGTATTTATTCATTGGAATATGAAATCAGATTTCCCCTTAATAGATAAATCGATGATAAATAAATAAATATATGAAATATCTTAAATATAAGATAAAATTTAAAAACAAATAGCACTGTAAACAACATAATAATCCACAGATTCTGTTTGGGCCTGACAACAAATAAAAACAAAATAGAATAATAAATAATCATGAAATAATACATTAATAGAATTATCAATAAAATAGTTTATGTTCCATCCATCTCAGCTTCATGAACAAAATTTAACCGATGATGTAATTAGATAATAGTTGTCACATTTTATTTGTTTTTGGAAACATGTTGAGCCCCTCTGCACCCGGCACTGCAAAAACTTAAATTTCAATATGTTGCTTGTCAAATGACGTCATACAGGTTTATATTCCATATTAAACTGTAAAATAAAACTTTTCAGCAGATAAAAACTAAAAAAAAATCTTTTGTAATACGTGTATCCGGTGTGTCCTCTTATTGTGAAATACTATCGGAAGCTGACCTTGCTGACCCGGAAGTTGTTTGGAGCCGCGGTAAGCATTGAATGAAGTGAGACACGGCGGGCTGTTGTCTGCCTTAAACCTTCGCTCTAACAGGTACGTCATTGTTTGTTTTTGTTTGCTGTGTTGACGCCTATGTTTGTTTACAGTCTGAAGTCTGAGAGAATTTATTTCACGACTTTTTGTAACCGTGACGTGCGTAAAATAGCGGGTTAGCATGCTAGCTAACGTTAGCTGTTCCTCCGGAGTTTAATGGACACATTTCGTCTGTAAAGTCACACTGTGAGCTGGGACGATTAATCGATCGACTGGATGTTAGTCAGAGACATGTCTGAGCACTGCGGGGTCGGTTAGTCGGTAGCAAAGTCTAAGGTTTAGTCAGCCATGTAAACTCTGACCTCATCATGTCACAGAGTGATAGATACATGAATAATGTGTGCAGAGTAGTTTGTGCTCCCAGTGGGTTTAATCTAAAGATATCAGACTGTGTTTATTTCTCTGTTAAACTTTGAGTCAGTGAGCTGACATCATCATGTTGTCATGGAAACAGAGTGTGAGGTCAGTACCTGTCTGTGTGTTCAGGTTGAAGCTCTGCGGCCGTCATGGCTCACATCACCATCAACCAGTACCTGCAACAGGTAACCTCTGACTTCTGACCTTCATCATCATCATCGTTGTCACTTGTCGTACCATGTGAACACACAGATGTGTTCTTCTTTGTTGGTGTTTCCTTCCTGCAGGTTTACGAGGCCATCGATAACCGAGAGGGCTCATTCTGCGCCGAGCTGCTCTCCTTCAAACACCCACATGTCGCCAACCCACGCCTCCAGGTCAGGCCCCGCCCCCTCAGGTACACACAGCCTCTGTTGCTAGGATACTGCCTCACCTGTGTGTGTGTGTGTGTGTGTGTGTGTGTGTGTGACAGCTGGCTAGTCCAGAGGAGAAGTGTCAGCAGCTCCTGGAGCCGCCATACGATGAGATGGTCGCCGCTCACCTCAGGTATGACAGCCAATAAGAGGCCTCCTCTGTTTTATGTCACAGCTGAAGGTGTGTCAGAGTGCAGGTTATCATAGCAACAGCACTCTGTGTGTGTGTTCCAGGTGTACCTACGCAGTGTCCAATCACGACTTTGTTGAAGCCTACAAGTTCCAGACTCTCGTCGTTCAATATCCTTCATAATGACATCACACATGCACGCACACACACACACACACACACACACACACACACACACACACAAGATGGACCAATAATTGATCAGTCCTTGACTCGTGACGTCCTTCCTGAGAGCCTTCCAGTCCCACAAAGAAGAGAACTGGTAAGTGTTAGCCTAGCTTAGCAGTAAGACTGGAAGCAGAGGGAAATTGTTAGCCTAGCTTAGCACAAAGACTTGAAGCAGGAGAAACTGTTAGCCTGGCTTAGCACAAAGACTTGAAGCAGGAGAAACTGTTAGCCTGGCTTGCTGCTTTGTTGTGTTTGGCAGCTGATATGAACACGCAGCCTCTGAACGCAGCCTCAGTGTGTGTTGTGTGTTTGGGAGCTGATATGAACACGCAGCCTCTGAACGCATCCTCAGTGTTGTGTCTTTGGTCTCAGGGCTCTGCCGGTGATGTTCGCTGTCACTCTGGATCTCAGGATATTTGCCAACAATGTAAGAAGCTCACACACAGACACTGATGTGAGGTCAGCTGTTACTGCTGCAGTGCTGACCTCTGACCTCTGACCTGTGCCCCCTGCAGGCGGAGCAGCAGCTGCAGAAGAAGGGTAAAGGCCAGCCGGGGGAGATGTTGGAGAAGGCTGCGGAACAGCTGATGAGCTGCTTCAGAGTGTGTGCCAGCGACAAGTCAGTGACACACACACACACACACACACACACAGAGTTTAAAGACAGTATGTAACTCAAGTGTGTGTGTGTGTGTGTGTGCCAGTCGAGCAGGGATCGAGGACTCAAAGAAGTGGGGGATGATGTTTCTGAGTAACCAGCTGTTTAAGATCTACTTCAAGGTGTGACATCACTCTGTGTGTTCAAAACATGTTGACATGAACACGTCTGTTCCAGCTGACTGGTTATTGATCATATTATTGGTTGATTTCAGATCAATAAGCTGCACCTGTGTAAACCTCTGATCAGGGCCATTGACAGCTCCAACCTGAAGAACGACTACAGCCCCGCCCAGAAGGTCACCTACAAATACTACGTGGGCCGCAAGGCCATGTTCGACAGCGACTTCAAGCCAGGTAACACTGGAACTGTACTGGTATTGATCACCAGTAACCTGATTGATTACCAGTAACCTGATCGATTGATCACCAGTAACCTCACCAGTAACCTGAATGATCACCAGTAACCTGATTAATCACCAGGGGCCGGTTGCACCAACAGGGCTTACGCCTGGTCTTAAGCTGAGTCGGTCTTAACTTGGTGTTCTAGGTCCGACCTAATAGTTACGCCGGTTGCACCATCTAGGCTTAAGCCTTCTTCTCACTAAGACGGGTGTAAATCTTACGCCTAGTCAAGAGCAGGTATAAGGTCATTATCAAGCAACGCTTGTGCGCTCTAGAGCGCAGCTTGACAATGGCACGTCTCATCCATCATCTGTACAACGAGCGGGCATTTAGACAGGAGAGAGTAGGAACAGAAGCAATCCATTGGACATTTATAATGATGAGGAGCTGATTGAGAGGTTTTGATTCGGTAGGAGAGATCTGTTTGAACTTATTGAAGAGCTGTCACCGGATTTACGGTTTGTGTCGGGCTGTAACGCAGCACTGCCACCGGCCTTACAGTTGCTGATTGCACTCCGTTTCTATGGAAACGGAGCTTTCCAAAATACCGTTGGGGACATGATCAGTGTCCACAAATCTACTGCCTGCCCATGTTTTCTTCAAATTAAATGAACTGTCAACACAGATTAAATGGGCTGTCAACTGTCAACAAGCTCGCGGGGTGAATCAGCGGCCCGTCATTTGACGTCACTGCGCTCCTCTTGCCAGGCCAGGTGTGGCATTCTGGGGGCATTCACATGGACGTGCACAGCTAAAACCAGCGGAGCTAAGACCAGGCGTAAGCCCTGTCGGTGCAACCATCTTAAGTCCACTCCTAAGACTGGTCTTAACAAAGACCGTCTTAGGAGTTTATGACCAGTTGGTGCAACCGGCCCCCGTAACCTGATCGATCACCAGTAACCTGATCGATCACCAGTTATCTGATTGATCCACAGCGGAGGAGTTCCTGTCCTACGCCTTCCATCACTGTCATCGATCCAGTCAGAAGAACAAGAGGATGATCCTCATCTACCTGCTGCCTGTCAAGATGCTGCTGGTGAGGAGACCAGGTCCCAGTTCAGATCCCAGATCAGTTCCCAGTTCAGATCCCAGATCAGGTCTCAGTTCAGGTCCCAGATCAGATATCAGACCAGGTCCCAGTTCATATCCTAGAACAGGTTCCATTTCAGATCCCAGAGCAGGTCCCAGTTCAGATCCCAGATCAGGTACACATTCAAATCTCAGCACAGACCCTGGTTCAGGTCCCAGTTTGACCGCAGCATACGGTTTCAGGGTCACATGCCGACTCATCAGCTCCTGAAGAAGTACGACCTCATACAGTTTGCTGATGTCACCAGAGCAGTGAGGTAAGCAGAGGGGTGGTGACATCATCAGTGACATCATCAGGGTGTCAAGTGAGCTGACAGGTGAGTGTGTGTGTGTGTTTCAGTGAGGGGAACCTGCTGCTGCTGAACGAGGCTTTGTCCAAACACGAGACCTTCTTCATCCGCTGTGGGATCTTCCTCATCCTTGAGAAGCTCCGCATCATCACCTACAGGAACCTCTTCAAGAAAGTGTGAGTACTACCGCTCCCCCTAGTGGATCCTCAGGTGCTGCTGCTCCCCCTGGTGGATCCTCAGGTACTGCAGCTCCTTCTGGTGGATCCTCAGGTACTGCAGCTCCCCCCTGGTGGATCCTCAGGTACTGCAGCTCCTTCTAGTGGATCCTCAGGTACTGCAGCTCCTCCTTGTGGATCCTCAGGTACTGCAGCTCCTCCTTGTGGATCCTCAGGTACTGCAGCTCCTTCTGGTGGATCCTCAGGTACTGCAGCTCCTCCTTGTGGATCCTCAGATACTGCAGCTCCTTCTGGTGGATCCTCAGGTACTACCGCTCCCCCTAGTGGATCCTCAGGTACTGCAGCTCCCCTGGTGGATCCTCAGATACTGCAGCTCCTTCTGGTGGATCCTCAGGTACTGCAGCTCCTTCTGGTGGATCCTCAGGTACTGCAGCTCCCCCTGGTGGATCCTCAGGTACTGCAGCTCCCCCCTGGTGGATCCTCAGGTACTGCAGCTCCCCCCTGGTGGATCCTCAGGTACTGCAGCTCCTTCTGGTGGATCCTCAGGTACTACCGCTCCCCCTAGTGGATCCTCAGGTACTGCAGCTCCCCTGGTGGATCCTCAGGTACTGCAGTTCCCCCTGGTGGATCCTCAGGTACTGTAGCTCCTTCTGGTGGATCCTCAGGTACCACCACTCCCCTTAGTGGATCCTCAGGTACTGTAGCTCCCCCTGGTGCATCCTCAGATACTGCAGCCCCTTCTGGTGGATCCTCAGGTACTGCAGCTCCTCCTTGTGGATCCTCAGGTACTGCAGCTTCCCTGGTGGATCCTCAGGTACTGCAGCTTCCCCCTGGTGGATCCTCAGGTACTGTAGCTCCTTCTGGTGGATCCTCAGGTACCACCACTCCCCCTAGTGGATCCTCAGGTACTGTAGCTCCCCTGGTGGATCCTCAGGTACTGCAGCTCCCCCCTGGTGGATCCTCAGGTACTGCAGCTCCTCCTTGTGGATCCTCAGATACTGCAGCTCCCCCTAGTGGATCCTCAGGTACTGCAGCTCCCCTGGTGGATCCTCAGGTACTGCAGCTCCCCCTGGTGGATCCTTAGGTACTGTAGCTCCTTCTGGTGGATCCTCAGGTACTACCGCTCCCCCCAGTGGATCCTCAGGTACTGCAGCTCCTCCTTGTGGATCCTCAGGTACTGCAGCTCCTTCTGGTGGATCCTCAGGTACTGCAGCTCCCCTGGTGGATCCTCAGGTACTGCAGCTCCCCCTGGTGGATCCTCAGGTACTGCAGCTCCCCCTGGTGCATCCTCAGGTACTGCAGTCACAGATAGAATACCAGGACCAGTGTTATTTCATTGTAATGGAACAGAACAGTATGCAAACAGTACGGTAGCAGGACGCTAATCGTCTTTTCTAGACGGATTGTGAAATAAAACATGTTGAACACACTTTGGTCTGAGATCCACCTTAGACCATATCATGTGATCACACCTGTCATTTCTGGCCGTCGTCTCAAAGCATCAGTTGATTTCCTTGTAAAGCAAGCATGGTAGCAATTAGCTTATGTCGCTATGTTAGCATATTGTTCAATACAATAAAGCCTGAGCTAGCTTTCAGTGAACATCTACTGCTCAAGATGATTTTCCCACCGCTCAGACAGAGGCTAACACATACAACGAACTGTTGACATAATGTAGTTTTAGCTCCATGTAAAGTGAATAAATGTGATGTTTACGTTTGGCACCAACGTTCACTTGGACTCAAGAATGAAATGATTAGATTTTGGTCGTCAAAAGTCAAAGGTCACTGTGACCTGGTCTGTCTCATTTTTGTGATCATGGAACTAAGAACAGTTTGAGGGAATTTACTCAAATTTGGCACGAACGTCTACTTGGTCTTAAGAATTAACAAATTTGAATGTGGTGGTCAAGTATCAAAGTTACTGTGACCTTGCAACCATCACATTCTTGTGAAAGTGATATATTTAGAACACCATGAGGGATTTTCTTCAGATTTGGCACAAACATCCACTTAGACTCAATAATGAAATGCTTAGAATTTGGTAGTCAAATGTCAAGGTTACTGTGATGTTGCTTCAGTCTCATTCGCATTAACATAACATTTTAAGAACACCTTGAAGGAATTTTCTCAAATGTGGCACAAACGTCCATATGGACTGGTCAAAGGTCACTGTGACCTTGTGTCTGTCTCACCCTTGTCAATGCAATATCTCAAGATCACCTTGAGGGAGTTTCTTCAAATTTGGCACAGACGTCAGATTGGACTCAGTGATCAGGGGTTAGATTTCGGTAGTTGAAGGTCAAGGTCACTCTGACCTGGTCTGTCTGATCGTATTTTTGACCAGATGATTTTGGCTCCATGTCATTGTTATTATGATGTATGATGTCACGATAAAGCTGCTCTCTGTTCATCTGTCTGTCTCTCTGTCCCTGTGTCTGTCTCTCTGTCTGTCTTTCTGTCTCTCTGTCTTTCTGTCTCTTTGTCCGTCTCTGTCTCTCTGTCTTTCTGTTCCTCTGTCTGTCTTCTCTGCCTGTCTGTCCCTCTGCCTATCTCTCTGTCCCCGTCTATCCTCAGGTACCTCCTGCTGAGGACGCACCAGCTTCCTTTGGATGCCTTCCTGGTGTCTCTGAAGATGATGCAGCAGGAGGACGTTGACATTGACGAGGTGCAGTGTATCCTCGCCAACCTCATCTATGTGGTCAGTGCGCGCGCGCACACACACACACACACACACACACACACTACACAGGAAACAGCTGGAACAGAAAACAGGAAGTAACTCTTGTTCTTGTCTTCTTCCTGTCAGGGTCACATCAAAGGTTACATCTCCCATCAGCACCAGAAGCTCGTGGTCAGTAAACAGAACCCATTCCCTCCTCTGTCTTCAGTCTCCTGAACTACATTACCCACAATCCTCTCTGGCTGCTGCTCCTGGAAACTCTTCACAACGTTGTTTTTTATTTTGTTGTGTAACAAAAAGTCTAATAAAACAGCTACTGGTTCGTACAGCATGTCCAACATCTCTTCTTCTGTGTTCCTGTATCCCTCTGTGTCCCCCTGTGTCCCTCTGTGTCCCTCTGTGTCCCTCTGTATCCCTCTGTATCCCTCTGTATCCCTCTGTGTCCCCTCTGTATCCCTCTGTATCCCTCTGTGTCCCTCTGTGTCCCTCTGTATCCCTCTGTGTCCCTCTGTGTCCCCCTGTGTCCCCTCTGTGTCCCTCTGTGTCCCTCTGTGTCCCTTCTGTGTCCCCTCTGTGTCCCTGTGTCCCTCTGTGTCCCCGTGTCCCTCTGTGTCCCCTCTGTATCCCTCTGTGTCCCTCTGTTTTTTGTTCATAACCACAGTAACAGCACTAAAGCTGCCAAGGAGAGAGAGGCATCATGGGAAATTAGCAAGCAGAATAAATCTTTGAGGGGGTGCTGGTGTCTGAAATATTTAATAACGTGTCCAACAAATATTGATAAATAGAATAGTTATAGAAAGTCCAACAAATAGAAATTAAATGTCTGAAAAATGATGGGTGTGTCATTAAATACAAATCTGTTCATGATGTGCAAACACAAAAACTACATGAAAGTGTCGTCAAACGAGGACGGCAGGACTGACTCATGAGGCTGTGATGTCATCAGATGAGGACGGACGCTGAACTTTCTGATCATTTTCATTTTATTCAAGAAAAAAATGTTTACTAAAATAAGACAGGAAGAGCCACGTGACAGAAGGACAGATGGACACAGACACCAGCAGGTTTTGAGTAACTTTGAAACAGTTTGAAAGATGGCGGCGATGACAGCGGCGGCAGTCAGTGGATCTCAGGGTACTGGTTGACTTGTGGGGTCATGTGATCCTCGGCCTCCTCTAGCCTTGGTTTGATCCAGCCCAGGTAACGGGACACTTTGGTAAACACCAGACCGCTGCCACCACCGTCCTCGCAGCCCGAGGACCACGACATCAGCAACCCCGTTAGAAACGCCGTCCCATGCTCGACTGTGGCAACTGGAGTCCCTGGCAACAGGTTGCCACAGCGGCTGACCTCTGACCTCAACTGGTCTTCTGAGGACTTCTGAACCTTTGTCCTGTTGCTGTCGTAGTTTTCAGCTCTGTCTGGCGTCCCCTGGGTGCCATTTTGTTTCCCTGCAGCTCCATTCGGGCTCCCCTGGGCTGGCTCGGCTCCATCGTGCCTCCTCATGCAGAACATTTTGTTGCTGAGCGGATGCGACACATTGAGCTGACGGCGGCACTCGTCCAGTGTCATGTAGACCAGCTCCTGAGTCCGACCGACGCCCCGCCCCCCAGCCACGCCCCTCGTCCCAGAATGCATCAGGATGTTTTCACAGAAGTCCTTGGTGGGCAGGCAGAGGTGGATGAGGGTGGAACTAAAGGGCAAGGGGCGGATCAGCTCAAGGAGGGCGAGGTCGTTGTCATGGTGACCTGCACGGAAACGTTCATGGATGTACAGCGCCCGCACGGGGACGACCACCATCTTGTTGTCGTCACCTAGGAGACGAGACGTTAATATCATCCAGCAGGCTTTTATTTTGAAGGACATGTTGGCCAAAAGTAAGTGGACAGCTGTTTGAGACAGTCTTTTAAGGATTATCTTCATGATTTAAGGACCAAATAAAACACCTTAATTTTTCCTTTAAAGAGGACATGAAACACTAAACATAGTTATCATAATTTAAAGAGGGTCTCTCGCCCTGAAAAGATAATTTTAGCTTGAACACTGAAAATGAAAGGAATCTCAAAATCCTGTCATTTAAGTTCAGCTGTTAAAACAAAGGGCGGCGCCATGTCTGTTGTGTCACCGGACGTGACGTCACCGGAGTGGTTGTCAAGCTAGCGATCGCAGTGAAGTGAAGACAGTGGAGCACTTCTGAACCAGGTTATGCGCCACACTTTTTGACAATGGAGGAAGACGAACTGGAGAGGCCTGTTGAGTCTGTGACAAGCCCCATTGCCTACGCATATGAGCCTATAAGGCGTGGGAATCGAGCAGTGGTACGGGAAGAACAAGTGGTTGAGCCGGTGATTTGGGCTTAAGGGCGTGTCGGCAACATTACGTGGTGTCAGTGTGGTGATGCCCACTGTGCCAGAGTCCATTTGGTGCCAGGAGGCTAGTCTGGACCATCTTCACCATGACCACCCCTACATCACCATGGTGCGCTCATTCAGCACCCTGTGCCGGGAGGTGGACGTGTTGGAGGTAGCGATGCTTTCGCTGAGGGATGTCAGAGCTGAGACGCTGCAGCACCCGTCACCAGCAGGTAAGTCAAGCTAGCTGTAACCGCGGTTAAGTTAGACGCGGAACAGGCCTGACGTAACAATATAATGCCACATGAATGCTTTCTATACGTAGTTTGTCTACATCGTGTTGTGCAGCACGTTATGAAACCAACGTTTGGGAAACCGCTGTCAAAACACCGCGACGGAGACAGTTTGATGTCCGACATTCAGACGTGTTCATCCTCAATAACTTTTGAGTGGGATGAGTAATACACAGTTGACGTATATTCTGGAATCTGAAAGGAATGATTCAATAGTTTGTACTTTGTAGGTGATATAGAATAATACATAGAAGTGGATATTAAGCAAGGCTCAAGTTAACATTAATTACCAAATGGATTTCCACTCTCACGCTCTAACAAGTGGACACATGTAAAAGAGAAACGATGCCCTGTTATATCTTTCCTGACAACAAACAGCTTGTTTATGAGCTTAAAAAATTGAGACAAATCTAACAAATACATTTCTTTTCCATCAGTCTCTTTAGGTTGACTGCCTACAGACAGTTTACCCTCTGGGCCAGGGGCCATTTGGGAAGGAAGAACTGGGTCCCGATTCCAGCCTGTGTGGCCTGGCCTTCCACAGATGTACAGTAAGAGTGGTCATTGTTTATGACCTGGTTGGTAAGTATGTCATCTGTCAAAGTGCCTGTGCAAATGTACTGCTTATTGTCTCCCTCTTCTGTATCCTGTTGAAATGGATCGGTCTGGGTGCCGACACTGACTGTCAGGGTGTGCACACTGCCTGTCACCTGCTCTATCTCCTCACTGATGTCAGCCTGAGGGAATTTGCTGCTGGACACCAGTTGCACGCATGCCTGCCTAACCTGTTAACACGAATGTACACTTTTTAGGTACCCAAATGATCTTATCAGCCTTAACATGAAAGACTTTGTACTTACATCCTGACTACTGATTTATTAAAGATTCATATACCTAAACACTTTTTGTTGTGTTGTTATTCTTTTGATAACCATGCATAGAAAACTATCCAATGTATCCTCTGATTTGTTTCAGTGATGGTTGGGTGAAATTGGTTTTGGTTAAATGTCCATACCAGTTCTGGCTGTAGTGCTTGTTGAATCAATATAATTATTTGGTGTTTTATTATCATAAGATTAATGTGTGTAAACACTGGGGATGTCTGCTTTGCTTCTGAGGGACATTAAACAAAATTAACAAAATTATAATGTTAATATCACATTTCTTGTAGGAGCCTGGGTACAGAACATAGCAGTCAGAATCATATGTCATAATGTCACCAGTTCTTTTCCTCACTGACTTATCTTATTTTCTACAGTTTTGCTAGGTATTATTATTTTGTGACTATCAAAAGTATCAATGTAGAGTTATTTCTAATGTCCATGGAGAATCATGCACCTCACTACATTAGCAATGTCTAATGTACAATGCGTTTTTACTAGGTGCTGTAGTAGGTAATAGTTACTAGTACTGGTTTTTAGAGACGGATAGTGTCTGTCATGAAGTGTCTGTTGTGTGTCACTGCAGTTCAGGACCAATACAAAGTTCCAGTGCTATTTGCATAAATATCTACAATGTATGTTCAGTATAAGTTAAAAGCTAGACTAGAATGAAATGCTGAATAACTGCCAAATGCATCAATATATTATTAGGCCTGCCACCGCTACTGTTCTTGTTGACTATTTAGTGTTATGTTAATGTTGGTTATAACTAAACATCAGCAGTAGCGAGCGGACAGCGCTAACATCGGCCGATCAAAAATGCTAATTTTGTTGTGAGCCAATTCCAACATCAAGTGAGGCCTCAGGCGGGTTGCTGGACGGAGGGTCAACACTTTAGGTTGAAGAAGTAAATTATTGTGCCTGACGTTGTGTCGTGATGGCTCCGACATATATACATGCACATGTATATTTATTTTTTAATTTGCCACTAGACGCGTGTGACGGCTTTCCGGCAGCCGAGCCACGTGAAGGAAAAGCTAGCTAGAAAAAACTTTAGTTCGTGCATGGCAAGATGAATAAACAGGATGACGGTGAGGAAGATAACGGGATTGGAGTTGATGTATGGGGATTTTATTATGTTTGGATTCCTGACTGACTGCTTTGGTAAACGCTGAGTCACGGTAAGTAGTGTTTCTTTAGCGGTTTGCATCAGCTGTGATGACCGCTGACTGACTGCATGGTGTGGGATAACATGAGCTTTAGGTGTTTATATGGGTTGTGGCTCATTTTTAGTTTAGGACAGTAACTTCGGTCCATGCACCATGCAGTGTTGCAGACCCTCTCTTGGCTGCCATCCTCGTCCGGAGCAGCTGCCTCCTCCTCCTCCTCCTCCTCCTCCTCCTCCATAAAATTGTGACTTTCCACCCTCCTCCTCGTCACTGGCTCAAAAGCGTAGGCCACTGGGTTTGATGATAGATCAATATATCTTTCGGCTTTGTCCTCTGACATCTTTTCACTCGGTAAATTTCCTAAACTACTGCTTCTTCGTCTTCCTCCGTCTACAGACACAGTGTCGTGAACCCAACCAACCACTCCGATGACGTAGCAGTGACGTAAAATAAAGATGGCGCTGAGCACGGCCCAAAACGTATCGTAAATTAGAGTGACCATATTTTGATTTCCAAAAAAGAGAGAGACACTCGGCCGGCCACGACATAGCCTACTTAAATGATACTCGCAGTTTACTAAAAGATAATTTTAATATATTTAAAATATATATGTATGGATAGAAAATTCAGTTATATGACAAAATAATATCTCTCAAGGACATAAATTCAGATAGGCCCCAGTAGATAGGGAACACATACACACACTAGAGTGTGGCGATCCGAGTCCGACGGTACCCGACAGGTCGGGCCGGGTTTGGGCAAAAATATAGCTATAAATTGTATTCGGGCTCAGGTCTGATTTGGTCAGCTTTCAGTGAAAATGTAGTGTAAAAAAAAAATAAAATCCTATTGTCTGTGCTGTTTATTGCTTGGGCACTGTTATTTATGTGACAACACCTGAACATCACACACACACACACTGGCTGTTTGTTTCTACCTCTCCCCTCGCTGGAAGTCTCGGACCTCCAGCCGCCCGCCTCCACCTTGATTAAACGCTGAAAATAAAATAAAAGAGGGAGACAGGTTTTTCCTATTTTATCTTATTTTGTTTTATTTCTCCCTCTCCTTTCGCTAGAAGCGTCAGACCTCCCGCCTCCCGTCTCCAACATGGAGGTCTCCCTCTCCACAGCTGAGCACGCCCGGCCTGTTAAATAGCCTGTAACCATAACAACTGTGTGACACAAACTCAGTGCTTTGGTCTTTTAATAATGTCGGGCTCAGTTCGGGTTCGGACAGAAATATGCAGCCCGTGCCGCACTCTAACACACAAAAAAAACGGACATTATCATCAGTTTATAAAAGACCCCCGGACGGGATGTGAAAAGTGGACATGTCCAGGCAAAAGAGGACGTTTGGTCAGCCTATCGTAAATGCATTTAAAAAGTGGATTTTCTCTAAAATAGGCTGACTTTTCCGACTTTTTATTTCGTCAGTATGTCTTAATAATGCACACATCTCCTATGCTGGTGTCTGTTCCGTTGTTTCATGTCCTCTTTAAGTGTGAATTGGTTTAACCCTTTAGGAACCCCTTAACCTGCAGATAATCCATTAAATCTGAACAATCCCCCTTAAAGTTTTGGAGTCTGAAAATGTTTAAGTGAATGGTAAAGTTATTTCCCTTAAGTTAAGGGACGTTACACTTTATGTGTCTGAAATCTACACCTCTTACACCCCAACTAAGAATCCCTTAACTCTCACCTGTCCACATAATTTTGGCCTGGTATTACAGCAGTGAAACAGTGCTCGGTACCGGCGACCACAGCGAAGTTGGAGGGTCGGAGGTTGGACGCCGAGTCCTGGACGAGGCAGCGGGCGGCGGTCAGGACGGAGCGTCGACCAAGCACCACACCGTCACAAAGCTCCGCTCCTCTGCTGTCCAGCAGGGACACCTGGAGGAGCAAAACAACCACATGATGAAGAGTAACCAATGAACTGACAGCTGGCTGTGACTGGCTGAGACGGTTGTACCTGCCAGGGCCACGCAGACGCCGACGTGTTGACCTGGTCAGGAAGTTGCCCACAGGGAAACGTGACTGCGGACACAAAGATGAGGTTAGTTCACCCGTTACAGCTGCTCAGGAAATGTTTGAGGCTTATGGCGGCAGTGTTGTCAGACCCTCAGGAAGGCAGCTCCGGCCATCCATCTGCAGTTTGAATCCCGGCATGCAGGAGCAGGTGAAGGAGTAGTAGGATGCCGTGCACAGCTGGTGACACGCCGTTGGGCCGTCGGTTGGACACTCTGCGAACTCTGAGACACACGACAATGAGACATGTATATTGAAGGGGGCGGGGCTAACTGTCATTGTGGGCGTGGTCCAAACCTCTGAACTGTGGTGCTACGGGCGGCTGTCCTCTGTCTCCCAGAACTTCCATTTCACAGACGGGGCCGTAGTGGGAGGCGGGGCAGGAGCAGTTGAACCCGCCCACTCTGTCGGTGCAGTTTCCTCCATGGAGGCAGGGGTCGGGATCGCACTGATCGCCATCTGATCATAGATCAATCACACTGATCACCATCTGATCACAGATCAATCACACTGATCGCCATTTGATCACAGCTCAATCACACTGATTGCCATCTGATCATAGATCAATCACACAGATCACCATCTGATCACAGATCAATCATACTGATCGCCATTTGATCACAGCTCAATCACACTGATTGCCATCTGATCATAGATCAATCACACAGATCACCATCTGATCACAGATCAATCACACTGATCGCCATTTGATCACAGCTCAATCACACTGATTGCCATCTGATCATAGATCAATCACACTGATCACCATCTGATCACAGATCAATCACACTGATTGCCATTTGATCACAGCTCAATCACACTGATTGCCATCTGATCACAGATCAATCACGCTGATCCCATCTGATCACAGATCAATCACACTGATCATCTGATCACAGATCAATCACACTGATCATCTGATCACAGATCAATCGCACTGATTGCCATCTGATCACAGATCAATCACACTAATCACCATCTGATCACAGATCAATCACACTGATTGCATCTGATCACAGATCAACCGATCACCATCTGATCACAGATCAATCACACTGATCACATCTGATCACAGATCAATCATACTGATTGCCATCTGATCACAGATCAATTACATTGATCGCCATCTGATCACAGCTCAATCACACTGATCGCAATCTGATCACAGATCAATCACACTGATCGCCATCTGATCACAGATCAATCACACTGCTCACCATCTGATCACAGATCAACTGATCACCATCTGATCACAGATAAATCACACTGACTGCCATCTGATCACAGATCAATCGATCACCATGTGATCCCAGATCAATCACACTGATCGCATCTGATCCCAGATCAGTCGCACTGATTGCATCTGATCAAAGATCAATCACACTGATCGCATCTGATCCCAGATCAATCACACTGATCGCATCTGATCACAGATCAATCACACTGATTGCCATCTGATCACAGATCAATCACACTGATTGCATCTGATCACAGATCAACCGATCACCATCTGATCACAGATCAATCACACTGATCACATCTGATCACAGATCAATCATACTGATTGCCATCTGATCACAGATCAATTACATTGATCGCCATCTGATCACAGCTCAATCACACTGATCGCAATCTGATCACAGATCAATCACACTGCTCACCATCTGATCACAGATCAATCACACTGATCGCCATCTGATCACAGATCAATCACACTGCTCACCATCTGATCACAGATCAACTGATCACCATCTGATCACAGATCAATCACACTGATCGCCATCTGATCACAGATCAATCACACTGACTGCCATCTGATCACAGATCAATCGATCACCATCTGATCCCAGATCAGTCGCACTGATTGCATCTGATCACAGATCAATCACACTGATCGCATCTGATCCCAGATCAATCACACTGATCGCATCTGATCACAGATCAATCACACTGATTGCCATCTGATCACAGATCAATCACACTGATCACATCTGATCACAGATCAATCATACTGATTGCCATCTGATCACAGATCAATTACATTGATCGCCATCTGATCACAGCTCAATCACACTGATCGCAATCTGATCACAGATCAATCACACTGATCGCCATCTGATCACAGATCAATCACACTGCTCACCATCTGATCACAGATCAATCACACTGATCGCCATCTGATCACAGATCAATCACACTGCTCACCATCTGATCACAGATCAACTGATCACCATCTGATCACAGATCAATCACACTGATTGCCATCTGATCACAGATCAACCGACCACCATCTGATCACAGATCAATCGCACTGATCGCATCTGATCACAGATCAATCACACTGATGGCATCTGATGACAGATCAACCGATCACCATCTGATCACAGATAAATCACACTGACTGCCATCTGATCACAGATCAATCGATCACCATGTGATCCCAGATCAATCACACTGATCGCATCTGATCCCAGATCAATCACGCTGATTGCATCTGATCACAGATCAATCACACTGATCGCATCTGATCCCAGATCAATCACACTGATCGCATCTGATCACAGATCAATCACACTGATTGCCATCTGATCACAGATCAATCACACTGATTGCATCTGATCACAGATCAACCGATCACCATCTGATCACAGATCAATCACACTGATCACATCTGATCACAGATCAATCATACTGATTGCCATCTGATCACAGATCAATTACATTGATCGCCATCTGATCACAGCTCAATCACACTGATCGCAATCTGATCACAGATCAATCACACTGATCACAGCTCAATCACACTGATCGCAATCACAATCACACTGATGGCATCTGATCACAGATCAATCACACTGATCGCCATCTGATCACAGATCAATCACACTGCTCACCATCTGATCACAGATCAACTGATCACCATCTGATCACAGATCAATCACACTGATCGCCATCTGATCACAGATCAATCACACTGACTGCCATCTGATCACAGATCAATCGATCACCATGTGATCCCAGATCAATCACACTGATCGCATCTGATCCCAGATCAGTCGCACTGATTGCATCTGATCACAGATCAATCACACTGATCGCATCTGATCCCAGATCAATCACACTGATCGCATCTGATCACAGATCAATCACACTGATTGCCATCTGATCAAAGATCAATCACACTGATCACATCTGATCACAGATCAATCATACTGATTGCCATCTGATCACAGATCAATTACATTGATCGCCATCTGATCACAGCTCAATCACACTGATCGCAATCTGATCACAGATCAATCACACTGATGGCATCTGATGACAGATCAACCGATCACCATCTGATCACAGATCAATCACACTGATCGCATCTGATGACAGATCAACCGATCACCATCTGATCACAGATCAATCACACTGATCGCCATCTGATCACAGATCAATCACGCTGATCCCATCTTATCACAGATCAATCACACTGATCATCTGATCACAGATCAATCGCACTGATCCCCATCTGATCACAGATCAATCACACTGATCGCCATCTGATCACAGATCAATCGCACTGATCGCCATCTGATCACAGATCAATCACACTGATTGCATCTGATCACAGATCAACCGACCACCATCTGATCACAGATCAATCACACTGATTGCATCTGATCACAGATCAACCGACCACCATCTGATCACAGATCAATCACACTGATCACATCTGATCACAGATCAATTACACTGATCGCCGTCTGATCACAGATCAATCACACTGCTCACCATCTGATCACAGATCAACTGATCACCATCTGATCACAGATCAATCACACTGATGGCATCTGATGACAGATCAACCGATCACCATCTGATCACAGATCAATCAGACTGATCGCCATCTGATCACAGATCAATTGCACTGATCGCCATCTGATCACAGATCAATCACACCGATCAGATTTAACTCAGCGTCAGACACAGTTAAAAATCATTGATAAAGTTTTCATTGTGTTTTAATGACGGAGGATTTTCGCCACATTAAAAATATTACCGCTGATTTTAAGAATGACGTCACAATATTCCGAGAGTAATTAATTTAGAGGAAATAAAGTCGGAACATTTACAAGGAAAAGTTGTAAATTCACGAGATTAAACTTGTGATACATTTTATACGTTTAATTTAAAAAAAAAAAAAGTAAATTCCGATTTTTATGTCTCACGAATTTATCACGAGTTTAATATCATAATATTCCGACTTTTCTGTCTGATAGATTCCTATGAAGTCAGTCTCATAAAGTTTAATATCATGACTTTATTTGTTGTTTCCGTATGGCTCTCATCCTTCCTTGTAGCATTTCAGTTTTCGGG
This sequence comes from Cromileptes altivelis, assembly GCA_013133815.1. Classification (NCBI taxonomy): domain Eukaryota; kingdom Metazoa; phylum Chordata; class Actinopteri; order Perciformes; family Serranidae; genus Cromileptes; species Cromileptes altivelis. Next base: position 261,964 of record CM023131.1, on the reverse strand, counting down.
CTGACTGTAGTTGTTAGAGTCCACAGATATCAATAAATAGTCAATAACAAACACTATCGTCAGTGTCCAGGTATCGTAAAAACTCACCGACGTAAACGGTCCAGAATTCCATCTACAGAGAAACAAACCAGTTAGAACCAGCTCACAGACACGTTTTAATTTGCTTTGTGCGACACGTGTTTTGACGGCTGAGAGTCGTACCGTCTTCTTGGTGTCCTCAAAATACTCGCGTGCTTCTTCCCAGCTGCACGTCTCCTCGTAACACTCGCGCTCCAGGTTCCCCTGTAGGATCTCCTCCACGAGGAACAGGTTGGCCCGTCTGGACCGCAGGAAGACGTCCTGCCTCCGAGGAAGCTGAAACACTTTGAACAGATTTTAATTCACAGTATAATTAATATACCATCATTATGATGCAGTTGAACAGAAATACTCATGACATCATTATTTTAAGTACAAGAAAGAAAGTTACATTTGTTTGTACTTTTATATAAACAATCCACTTTTTACATATTTATTTATATATTTAATATCGATCAATAATCATATTGTAATTCACAGTATACTGATAGTTAAAATAAAATCAGACTGAGTCAGTGCTCATCACAACTGTCTTTTTTGATCTAAGTTAAAACATGCTAACTACATGTTACGACACAGAAACCAAAAAACCTCTAGCGTGTTTTTGGAGTATGTACGGACTCCGTACATTTCCAGGTTGAGCTGGAACTTTAACGTGATTCGTTTGGTTTACCGTGAAGCTGAAGACTTTAAATCTTTATTTAACGGACAAACTGCAATCTGAGGAAGGGGCGTCAGAGGTCAGAGGTCTTACCTTGTCCTTGGGTGAGAACCTGAAGGAAACAAGCGAAGACGTAGAGACACAGAAGAGACGCTGGACAACGAGCCGACATGATGCTGGCCACCTTGACACTGACTCCGCTACACACGCGCACGCGAACACACACACACACACACACACACACACACAGCGATGAGTCACGGCTGCTTCATGAAACATCTGTGACCTGAAATCCTGAATCTGTCGTTAAAGAGTCAGAAACACCGAAAATAAAAATATCCAGACGTCACTTATTATAAATCTGACCAGACGTCACTGCGTTCACAGACGACTCCTCTCTATGTTTATCTGTAAATGAATGTGATGAAAGTTGTGAGTTACTGTCGGATCAGTTTCTCTAAAGAGTTAACAGAGTAAATGCCGTGTCCCTGCTGTGGACTCTGACCTCTCCTCATAGAAACCTCACAAAACAAGCAGCACAGCCGAGGTTTGTTTATTTGAGACAAACAAGAGATTAATCATTTCACATGATCCAGGACAGAACACGGAGACGGACAGGTGGAGGTGGTCACTGTTTTTTTTAAAAAATATCTCCAGACCAACACATTTAAATCTTTATTTTCTGTCTCCACTTCCAAAAGTAACGCCTTGAAACAGCTTCTACTGATCAGTCTGATTGATTCATTATCAGAGCAGCTGCTGAGTCATTGTCTGACTCATCAATAACTTTGATATTGTTTTAACTACTTAACTATATTTTTTTTTGGTCGAAACCCGTGTCAGCGTGGGTTTCCTCCAGGTGCTCTGACATGTTCTCCCCGTGTCAGCGTGGGTTTCCTCCAGGTGCTCTGACATGTTCTCCACGTGTCAGCGTGGGTTTCCTCCAGGTGCTCTGACATGTTCTCCTTGTGTCAGCGTGGGTTTCCTCCAGGTGCTCTGACATGTTCTCCTTGTGTCAGCGTGGGTTTCCTCCAGGTGCTCTGACATGTTCTCCACGTGTCAGCGTGGGTTTCCTCCAGGTGCTCTGACATGTTCTCCTTGTGTCAGCGTGGGTTTCCTCCAGGTGCTCTGACATGTTCTCCACGTGTCAGCGTGGGTTTCCTCCAGGTGCTCTGACATGTTCTCCACGTGTCAGCGTGGGTTTCCTCCAGGTGCTCTGACATGTTCTCCTTGTGTCAGCGTGGGTTTCCTCCAGGTGCTCCCACATGTTCTCCCCGTGTCAGCGTGGGTTTCCTCCAGGTGCTCTGACATGTTCTCCTTGTGTCAGCGTGGGTTTCCTCCGGGTGCTCTGACATGTTCTCCCTGTGTCAGTGTGGGTTTCCTCCAGGTGCTCTGACATGTTCTCCTTGTGTCAGCGTGGGTTTCCTCCAGGTGCTCTGACATGTTCTCCACATGTCAGCGTGGGTTTCCTCCAGGTGCTCTGACATGTTCTCCATGTGTCAGCGTGGGTTTCCTCCAGGTGCTCTGACATGTTCTCCACGTGTCAGCGTGGGTTTCCTCCAGGTGCTCTGACATGTTCTCCTTGTGTCAGCGTGGGTTTCCTCCAGGTGCTCCCACATGTTCTCCCCGTGTCAGCGTGGGTTTCCTCCAGGTGCTCTGACATGTTCTCCTTGTGTCAGCGTGGGTTTCCTCCGGGTGCTCTGACATGTTCTCCTTGTGTCAGCGTGGGTTTCCTGCAGGTGCTCTGACATGTTCTCCTTGTGTCAGCGTGGGTTTCCTCCAGGTGCTCTGACATGTTCTCCTTGTGTCAGCGTGGGTTTCCTCCAGGTGCTCCAGCTTCCTCCCACAGTCCAAAGACATGCAGGTTAATTGGTGACTCTGAATTGTCTGTAGGTGTGAATGTGAGTTTGAATGACTGTCTCTATGTGTGGGGAAAAGTAATGAATGAATGTATTTTTATTGTTTTACTTTCGTGCACTTTGTGACCTTTTTTATTATTATTATCATTATCATTATCATTATCATTATTATTATTATTGTTATTATTATTTTATTTCCAATAAACTCTGATGTTTCGGCTCAAATTTGAAAGTATGAATAAAAATATAAAATGTAGAAACTCTAAATAACTGAACAGATTTAAGGTGAAAGGAAGCAGTTATATTTTTAATATAAATCTCTGCATTTTTACGGCTGATAAAATGCTTTAAGTTTCAATGAAGAAACTGAGAACAATTAAATTTAAAATTTGGAATATTTTAATTTCAATGACACAAAACTTCAGACTGTTGTCATGTTATTATATTTCTTTATTTTTAAAAGTTCATTCCTGACAGCGGCTGATAAACAACACAGGAAACACACACATTTCAAATATTTTAACAAGACTGAATGCTAACGTATGCTAATGTGTTAGCAACGACTGCTTTACAAGCTGGTTACAGATCTGCTGCCTCATTAAAGCCTTGTTAACTCAAATATCAAGGGACCGAGAACAGAACCCTGAGGAACCCCTACAGTTATAAAGGACCCTGTCAGTGACCATGGTTTTCTGCTGTTTGCTAACGTGTTAGCCACTAGAAGCTAATTATAGGTTGAGCATTGTTATTGCCAGGGTGTTGTGCTGCCCCCCAGTGGCCAAACATAGTAATGACTGAAGCTTTAAGACTGTTGGTTTTTTAAATGTTGTCAGATTATAAAAGTTGTTCAGAGTTTGTGACGTGGAAACATCAATGATTACATGAGACACAGACACAGACACATGAGTGTGGCTGATCTCTGCTTGATGGTCTCAACCAATGAAAACTGGCGGGCAGCGTCTTACAGAACCAGCCTTTGGATGGCTCCACGGCGCCTCCTTGCCGTGCCGCCGCCCTGCTCTTTGGGCACCAGTTTCTCAATGCCCTCGTTGATCCAGCGGATGTACTTGGACACCTGAGTGTAGATGCCATATTTGCCTTTGCGTGCGCAGCCTTCACCCCAGCTCACAATGCCGGTGATGAAGTAGGTGTTGCCGTAGCTTGTGACGTGCGGCCCACCACTGTCACCTTGGCAGGCGTCCTTGGCTATTGTGTCGTAGCCTGCGCAGAACATGCGGAAGGAGATTCGCAGCTGGGTGGATTCGATGCAGGTGTGTCGATCCACATAGGGTAGGGCAAGGCGCTGCAGGATCTGGGATGGCTGCCGTCCCTCGCCGACACGGCCGAAACCGCTTACGATGCCCTCCGACTGCCGCATCAGCACCTGCACAGGAAGGAGGAGATGCGCATTAGAATACTATCAGTTACTCTCATGTTGGTACAGGATGTGTGAGCTGCTGGTTAGCTTAGCATTAAAACTGGAAACAGCTAGCTTAGCTTAGTGTTAAAGCAGGAAACAGCTATCTTAGCTAAGCATAAAAACTGGAAACAGAGGGAGACAACTACCTTAGCTTAGCATAAAAACTAGAAACAGAGGGAAACAGCTAGTTTAGCTTAGTATAAAGACTGGAAATGGGAGCAGCTAGCTTAGATTTGCATAAAGACTGGAAACAGCTAGTTTAGCTTAGCTTAAAGACTTGAAATAGGGTAATAGCTATCTGAGCTTAGCATAAAGACTGGAAACAGGTAGAAACAGCTAGTTTAGCTTAGCATAAAGGCTGGAAACGGGAGCAGCTAGCTTAGATTTGCATATAGACTGGAAACAGCTAGTTTAGCTTAGTTTAAAGACTTGAAACAGGGTAATAGCTATCTGAGCTTAGCATAAAGACTGGAAACAGGTAGAAACAGCTAGTTTAGCTTAGCGTAAAGACTGGAAACGGGAGCAGCTAGCTTAGATTTGCATATAGACTGGAAACAGCTAGTTTAGCTTAGTTTAAAGACTTGAAACAGGGTAATAGCTATCGGAGCTTAGCATAAAGACTGGAAACAGGTAGAAACAGCTAGTTTAGTTTAGCATAAAGACTGGAAACAGGGTAATAGCTATCTGAGCTTAGCATAAAGACTGTAAAAAGCTAGCCAAAATGAACTCGTTATCTAGTTGTTTAATTTGTACAGAAATCAAATGTCAAAACAACAGTTTGCCGTTTCAGCGTTCAGGAATTACGTGTCGGACTACCTCTCGGCACGGACCAGTAACTTCCTGACAGCTACACTGGTTGCCTGGCAACAAGAAATAGTCAGGTAGGCTACATGATCACTGAGTAAAACAGCAAGTTGTTATTGGGAACGGAGCAACCAAAGGTTCACCTTTTCAGCGAAGTCGGCCTCTGGGATGCAGGCAGGCAGGATGTATCTGGTGAAGGTGATGGGCGTGGTCAGTTTGATGAGGGCAATATCGTTGTGGTAGGTGTCTGGTCTGTACTTGTTGTGGGTGATGATGGTCTCCACCTGGTGCGTGGCTTCATTCCCGTGCTCCACCGCCACGTCAAACTCACCTGAGGAGACACACACAGTGTTTCAGACACTCAAGCTCTGTACGTCAACACCTGAACGCATTGGTTCGTCAGACCTACCTAGCTTGACATAAATGTAGCGTGATTGGTTCATGCAGTGGGCGGCGGTCAGAATGATATACTCGTTGAGGATGGTTCCTCCGCAGAACCCTCGGTCCTCCTCGTTCAGGAGGAGAGCCTGTGAGGACCAGGCGGGAGGTAGAAGGGTTAACAATACACAACATCTGCAGGTATAGACCCATGTCAAATATGGACTCCTAAGGGTCCATCTGGAGACATTAATGGGCTGATATGGACATTCAGATGTCCGTGTAGAGACATTAATGGACACCTGGACAATAATGGACTGCCAGGTGTCCACACTCCCTGGTGTGTCCTCTGCTATGGGCGTCTTTTCCTCTATGTTGTTCCTTATTCTCTTATTTAAGGACATTATCATCATCATCATCATCATCATCATTATCAGTAGTTTTTCTTTTGATTCTAAAAGAGAAGGTGTTTCTACCTGCCATGGACATTGTCCAGGTGGACAGTCCTCTCCGTTGACAATGCGGGTCGTACCCACGTTCTCAGACAAGATCTCCTCTTCAAAGATCGCAAACTGTGGAAGGACCCTATCGTTGCTGCTGTTCCCAGGAAGTGAGGACGTGTTGGACATGGACTGGTGCTGGGTGGAGGTGGTGCTGAGGTCCGTCAGGTTGGACCCGGCGGCGTCCTCCTTTGTGGTGTTCCGGCGCTCATACCTGAAAACAGTCCGGGTCTTTCCGCTGATGATGGCACCACATTTGAAGGGTTCTGTAAGAGAGGACGTGAAGTTGAGATCAGACAGGAAGTAGAACGTAGAGCCTGATAATTCTATCTGTCCTGAGTGCAATAGTATGTTTGAGAAACCTTTAGGACTCATCACCACGTAACGAGGCCTCAGCACTCTTTATCTCTCCAACCAGAAACATTGAGATTAACTGATACAACAAGACCACGTGGAGTCTGCTTTACCATTGGAGTCACAGGATTTGTAATCTGGTCCCAGGAAGTATCCATTGGCGCAGGAGCACTCAACGTTTCCTCCCACCACGTTGCAGAAGTGTTGGCAGCCTCCATTTTTATTCTCACAGAGCTCAGGAATAACTGCAAAGACAAAGGAAACACTGTCAGGTCCAGGGCCAGAGTTTGGACCACACACCAGGTACCTCCGATACCCTGCTGTTAGACAACCCAGCTGAACAGGTTCATGATGATGTGTTGACATTAACACAACAACCTGACAGGAACAAAGGGTTCATTCAAGAGAAACAGGAAATGGAGACGTGATCCAGGAGGGTTCCATGTTTCTGTGATGGGTAAGGATCTGGTTTAAAGACGTGGGGTCAAGGTTTGAGCCCCACCCTCCAGAGGGACTGTGGTTCTGTACCGATTTCGCAGTTGAAGCCCTGGTACCCGGGCTGGCAGTAGCAGGTGTAGCTGCCGATCCCGTCTTTGCAGAGTCCTTGATGAGCGCAGGGCATAGAATCGCATGCGTCGCCATCTGCAGGGACAAACAGAGCAGTTTGAGGTCAGATGACAAGAACTCTCAAATGTTGACAAAGTTTGACACACAGATTTGAACGTTTCAATTCCTGCTTTCATTGGTAATATTTGGACTTTACAAAGCTCAGTTCAGGGTTCATTTACTTCCTGTAATCTAGTTTCTTGTAGGTACATTCCCTGCTTTGGTTCCAGCACCTGATATCACCCCTGACACCTGAATCTCTATGTAGCAACTCTTCACTGTGCGAACTGTCAGGGTTTCTAAATTAGCCCTTTGGTTCAGTAACTGATGAAACTGAACGAACATCTTACCAACGTATTTGGCCCAAAATTCATCCTGCAACAGAAAAAAAAAAAAATCACAGTTAATTCAAAAGAATGTAAAATCACATCAGCTGGTCTCAGAACAGAAAAGTTCATGTGGGTTTAAGCCTCAGCGACTGTGACAGCCACGGCCCAGACATAAATTTGGCACAAACATCATTGAGTGAACGATGAACCGACAAGGCTGTGGTAATCAAAGGTCAAGGTTATTCTTACATCGTCTGTACATCCCTCTTGGCCTTGAAGGAATTCCCTCAGATTTGGCACAAACGTCCAGTTGGACTCAATGATAAACTTATTAGAATTTGGTGGTCAAAGGTAAAGGTCACTGTGATCTTGCTTTCATCTCATTCTGTGCCAGTGTCATTAGTTGTTGATGGCATCATGTTTTCGGGTTATCTTTCCGTCTCATTCATGTGAACAATATATCTCAAGAAGGCCTAAAAGGGAACTCTTCAAACTTGGCACAAACGTCCCCTTGGACTGAAGAATGAACTGATTAGACTTTGGTGGTCATAGGTCAAGGTCCCTGTGAACTTGTGTCTATCTCATTTATGTGGATGTGATACCTTAGGAACACTAACCTAAGGACACTGACCTCATTTGTCTCATTCTTATGGACATTCATTCATTCACATATCACATTTACATGAATCAGACAGATGTAAATTCGCACTGACCTTTGACAGACAAATTTTAATCAATTTAATCTTCAGTCCAAGTGGACATCTGTGCCAAATTCATTCATTCATCTTCTAACCGCTTCATCCTCTTGAGGGTTGCGGGGGCGCTGGAGCCTATCCCAGCTGACACTGGGTGAGAGGCAGGGTTCACCCTGGACAGGTCACCAGACTATCACAGGACTGACACATAGAGACAGACACTCACACCTATGGACAATTTAGAGTTATCAATTAACCTAGTCCCCAATCTGCATGTCTTTGGACTGTGGGAGGAAGCCGGAGTGCCCTGAGAGAACCCACGCTGACACAGGGAGAACATGCAAACTCCGCACTGAAGGGCTCCCACGCCTGGGATCGAACCGGCAACCCTTTTGCTGTGAGGCGACAGTGCTAACCACCACACCACCGTGTCGCCCCTGATGGACATTCATTCTTGTGATATCTCAAGAACACCTTAAGCAAATTTCCTCAAATTTGGCACAGATGTCCACTTGGACTGAAGACTAAATTGATTAAAATTTGGCTGTCAAAGGTCAGTGTGACTTAACGTCTGTCTGATTTATGTAAATGTGATATCTTAAGAACACCCTGAAGGAATTGACTAAAATTTGGCACAAACATCCACTTGGACTCATGACTGAACTGATTAGAATTTTGTGGTCATTGTGACCTTGCATCTGTCTCATTCATGTGAATGTAATATCACCTTGAAGGAATTCCCTCAAATTTGGTACAAATGTCATCTTGAACTCGATGTTGACTAGAATTTGGTGGTCAAAGGTCATTGTGACCTGGTCCGTCTCATTTCTGTGAATGTGGAACTAAAAACAGTTTGAAGGAATGTCCTCAGATTTGGCACAAATGTCATCTTTGATTCATGGATGAGCTGATTACAATTTGGTTGTGTGTTAAGCTGGCTTAAGCTAAGCTAAGCTAACAAACAATTCCCTTAAGTTTGGGCGTCGGTTTAGGACTTGTGGCGGTGTGTGGTTTTATTCAACGGTGGTGTTGTAGTCGATGGTTAGTACAGTTTTGTCTTTGTCCTCGAAGATCTCTCGCGCCTCCTCCCAGTCACAGCGCTCCTCCACGCACTCCCGCTCCATGTTGCCTTGTTTCAGCTCCTCCAAGAAGCTGTTGGCTCGTCTTCTGCGGGTCAAAACCTGATTGGCTGCCTCGTCGTCCAAAAAGACTGAAAGACAAAGTGTTAAGTCATCATTAAGGTCTGATCAGATGTTTGATGTTCACCACCACCACGACTCATTGATGATCCTCAGAGGATGAATCCTAAAAGAACTGATCATCCTCTGATTTTTATCTGTTGTTGATTTTTTTTACTTCAGATTTCTCAAGAGTTACCTGATGAATTGGCGAAAAAGATGTATGAATTCATGTTCCTCAGAGGATGAATCCTACTGACTGTCCTCTGGCACCACCATGACGTCGAAAATATTTTAAGTGAAACATTTCAGGAACTATTGGATGGACTGTGATGATCAGACATTCATATTCACCAGAGGATAAATTCTCAGAAAAACATGGTTTTGGTTCAGGTTGATGGTTGCCTGAAGATGTATCCTGAGGATTTTCTGCTTTAACTTTGGGTTCTTTAGGATTCACTCTCTGGGGAACATGAATTCATACACCTTTTGTGCCAATATTCACTAAGTAAATCTTGAGATATTTGAAGTAAAAACTTTGAGAGCTGGTGGTGCTAAATGAAAAGTTGGAGGATAACAGATTTCTTTAGGATCCATCCTCTGGGGAACATGAACATCTGAACCAAATTTCATAACATTCCCCCAATGAATAAATCAAGATTCACTTGATGAATTGGCAAAAGTCATAAAGAAATTCATGTTCCCCAGAGGAATTATACATGGTTCCCTGAAGGTGTATCCTGATGATTTTCTCCTTTAACTTTTGGGTAGATTGTCATGACATTTACTTCAGACATTCATGTTCTTCAGAGGATGAATCAGTTAAAAAAATAAATGGTTATCACACCTTGTCATCGAGTGTCAAAGTTTTTACCCGAAATATCTCAACATTTACTCAATGAATTGACCAAAAAAGGTTCTGAAGTTCATGTTCCCCAGAGGATGGATCATAAAGACATTAATGATCCTTAGACTGTTTCCTCTAACACCACCATTGGCAAAAATTGTATGGAAATTCATGTTCCCCAGAGGAATAATACCATAACTGCTTGAATGATTGGGTTCAGATTTTTGGTTCCCTGAAGATGTATTGTAATGACCTCAAGTGCTCTCAGGAGGATAACATTTAAAGTTTTGACTGAAATGTTTCGATAGTTAGAATATTTGACGCCAGATGAAAGTTGAATTCTTTAGGATTCATCCTCTGGGGAACGTGAATGTCTGAACCAGGAGCCAAAGGAGAAAATCATCAGGATACATCTTCAGGGAACCATCAACCACATCAGTCTAGAAGTAAGGATATATTTTCTCTGGGAACATGAATGTACGATTTTTGCCAATTCATCAAGTGAAGCTGAATTTATTTGTGAATGTGGTGAAATTTTGTTCAGATATTCATGTTCCCCAGAGGAAAGATATGTAATATATAGCTGTTTGAATGATTTGGTTCATGGTTCCCAAAAGATGTATCCTAATGATTTTCTCCTTTAGTACCATCGTTACATTAACATGTAAAGTTTAACGTTAAATGTGTTGACAGCTGTTGTCAGACAGATTGTGATGAACTCTGGTTCATGATCTTCAGAGGATGAACCTTACTGACTTCGATCAGGTTGTGTTTTAACTTCTCCAGATAATCTCCTAAATCTGGTCGTAGCTCCCGAAACCTCTGAAAATGTATTGTTTTTAAGTTTAAGTTTCATGACGTCACTTTGGACCAATCAGGTCTCAGTGAGTGTTCTATCTGTCCAATCAGATGTCAGTACGCTTCATGTTGCTGTCAATCATCTAAAAAAAATCCAATATCTGAACAAGGTCAACACACAAACCGGCGTGGTCAAATGTCACCTGTCAGCTGCCAATCAACAACCCCCAAACACAGCCACCATCACAACACACAGTCAACATGATGAGACTCTCCCCCAACGCCAAGACTCTGTCGATCCTTCGCTCCCTGTACATTTAAGTTTAGATCGTAGACAACATACCTATGTGAGCAGCGGTGGCGGCCAGGTGCAGCAGCAGGAGGCCGAGGGACAGGCGGTGAAACCAAAACATGGCCCAGGGTGGACGGCGAGCTTGAACTATTCTGTGATGAGATGAAGGAACACAGTCTGAATGTGGACAGAGGGACGGAGGGACAGAGGGGGAGGGGCCACAGGGAGGACAGTGACCTGAGGGAGGAGGAGGGACGGAGGGGGAGGGGCCACAGGGAGGACAGTGACCTGAGGGAGGAGGAGGGGCAGGAGGAAGAGGAGAAGGGGGAGGGGCAGGAGGCAGGGCAGGAGAAGGGAGAGCTTAAACATATTCTGCTTCACTGATGGAAAGACAACTACAACTCCCAGAGTGCATCGCTGCAACAGACAGACTGAAGATACCCCTTTACTTCAGTAAAACTACAAATACCACAGAGCCTAACCACATGTCCATGCAAACCACATGACTCCGTAAACTAGTATGTGAATATCTAAAATCAGTCTTTGAAAAGTCTTGAAAAGTCCCAGTAAACTACATGTCCCCATAAACCATGTGTCCCTGTAAGCCACATGTCCTCATGAACCACATGTCCCTGTAAACCATATGCCCCATAAATTACATGTCCCTGTAAACCACATGTCCCATAAACTACATGGCCTTGTCATGATAATGTATGTTTTTCATGTGTTCCTCTTGAGACAGTTTTCATTTTTTTAGTATTTTCAGTAGATGATGAAACTGTTTAACAAAACAAAAACATTGTGTTTTGTATTATTGTGCAAAACAATGTATTATTTTGTATATTAGCGCCTTTGGTAAAATATTCTTTGTAAGTGATGTGGGTTTATTTTTTTATTAATGTTGTTGTGCAACTTAAATTTTTTTTTTTGAATGTTAAAAATGTAGATGTTGACACCAAAGAACACGCTGTAAAAAATGTAATGTATGAACAGAGTTTATTCTGTGTGAAGTTGAATTCAGCATGTCAACATCACGGATTAATGATTGTAGGGGAAATAAAACTTTTGATGATTTGAAGAATTAAATCAAATTTTTAAACCAGTTTCTGTTCCAGCATCTCTAAAGCTTTCTCCATCGTCATCATCGTAGGCGGGTCTTTCATGA
>CM023131.1:135000-245000 GCA_013133815.1 Cromileptes altivelis | reverse complement strand
CAACCAAAGATGCTTTTAGAGCATCTTTGAAACAACAATGGGAACAACCTTACAATTTTAGGGAACAACATTACAACTTCAAGAAACAACTAAAAAACCTAAGGGAACAACTTAACCTAACAACTTTACAACTTTAGGGAACAACTTTACAACCTTAGGGAACAACGTTATAACTTTAGGGAACAACTTTACTTAAAAACTTTACAGCTTTACGGAACAACTTCACCTAACAACTTTACAACTTTAGGGAAGAACTTTAAAACTTTTGGGAACAACTTTACAACTTTAGGGAACAACTTTAGCTAACAATTTTACAACTTTAGGGAAGAACTTTAAAACTTTTGGGAACAACTTTACAACTTTAGGGAACAACTTTAACTAACAACTTTACAACTTTAGGGAAGAACTTTAAAACTTTTGGGAACAACGTTACAACTTTAGGGATCTTTTTTATAAAACAATTCTAAGGACCCACTTTGAAGAATGACTTTACTACAAAACTTAAATTTAGGAAACAACTTTTTAACTTCACTACTTTAGGGAACAACTTTACCAACAACAGCTTTAAGAGCTATCTTTATAAAACAACTTTACAATTTTAGGGAACCACTTCATGAATCTACTCTACTTTAAAAGGACTAACAATAAATAGAAGTGACTTAAAACTGTTTTAAATGTAGTAGTAAAATAAAATTAGGATAATTAGCGATGAGACAACACAAAGGCATCTGTAAATCTGAAGTTTAAAGATGTTTTTTAAAAAGTTGACATTTCGTCTTTAAGACTATTTAAATTTCGGTAACTGAGATGGCGACTGGCTGACCGTCTGGGTGTCATCTTCGAAAACTTCTCGCGCCTCCTCATAGTCACATATCTCCTCGATACATTCCCTCTCCAGGTTTCCTTGTTTCAGCTCCTCCAGGAAGCCACTGTTGGCTCGTCGCCATCTCTGCAGCACGCCATTCGCCTCGTGCTTCTGGACAAACACTGTCAACACAAACCATCAAATGATATCATTTATCTTCAACAGAAGGTTTAAAGGTCTGACTCAGTATTTATCTGTCCTGTCCTGAGACACTGTGGGGACGTCTCTTTGTTACCACAGAAGAAGAAGGTGGAGCTGACGCAGTGTTGGATGTGAACTGACCTGCAGCAGCAGCAGCAGCAGTGAAGCCTGACAGCAGAATCCAGACACTCCTCAGCAACATGTCACCACTTCACACTGACTCCGCTCAACTAACACTAACACTGCTTTAAACTGAGTTAGGCCACACCCACCATGCTTCCCACCCTTCAACCACCAAGTCAGTAAACACATCTCCACTACTGACCTTTACCCAGGTCAGTGAACGCATCACCACTGACCAGAAACAGAATTTCAAACACATAAACGTTCAGTTTATTGTCATCAAACAGAATCAGGACAGTTTTTACATTTCAGGGTCTGAAAACAATGTTTGTAATGTCGTCATATAATTAAAATATAATTTCAACAATAGTTTGGAGAGTTTGATGTGAGAAAACACCTGAACATGACGTCAATAAATTGTTCCATTACGCTCATGTTAGGAGACAATGACAGTAACTGTAAGATGCTCAGATGAAGGTCACTGAATGCCTGACAGCATCCACAGTGTCACATTCAGAGTAAAGATGTGCATGATGTCAGTTTCCTCATGGTGTCCCACAGGGATCAACACTGGGGCCACTGTAGTTCTACATTTACAGGCTGATACTCCGTCACTGAGCCACAGATATGTACAGGTATTAAAATATAAATGATCAATACTTATCAACTACATTTACTCAAGTACTGTACATGATTGTACAGGTACAGGTTTCATGTTACTTATACTCTGGTATTTACAACTATTGTATCCTTTTTTTACTGCAACATGTTTATTTTACAGATTTAGATCATTGATATAAAATATAATCAACAATATTATTTATATAATATTATATTATTTACTGCAGTAGCAGAGTATTTGTATGGTGTGGTAGTTGTACTTTTATTTCAGATTATTATCTTCAGAATTGTAATAGAGTATTTGTACTGTGAAGTATTTTTACTATAGTAAAAGATCTGCGTATTAAAACCACAGAATGAATCTCAGGTCGTCAGGTTGTGTATCAAAGCCTCGGTGGCGTTCGGCGGCAAGTGCAGTGGCACATGAGTCGGCAGGTGTGGCGGCATTGCTGTTTGGTTGTGGATCCATTCCAGGTAGTTGGACACCCGGGTGTAGATGCCGTAGTTGCCTGGTCGGGCGCAGCCCTTCCCCCAGCTGACAATCCCCAGCAGGAATGCCGTCTTCTTGTACTTCGTCACCAGGGGGCCGCCGCTGTCGCCTTTACATGAGTCCTCCCGGCCCTCAATGTATCCGGCACAGAACATATTCTCGGTAAGTACCACGCCACTGTCCTCCAAGCACTGCTGCGTCCGGATCCGTGGGACCTGGAGCCGCCGCAGGATGTGCGAGGTGGGCCCGTTCTCACCCCGCCTTCCCCAGCCGCTCACTGTGTGTGTGCTGATGGCCCAGAGTTCACGCTCAGCCAGCGGGCGTGTTGGCAGGCAGGCCGGGACAGCATATGTCGTGTATACGATGGGTGATGCCAGGCGGAGGAGGGCGATGTCGTTGTCTGCGGTCCTCTTGACATAGTTCTCATGCATGATGATCTCAGCAACCTGGAGGTGCTGCTCCGTGCCTTCATTCACCTCTGTGTTGTGCTCCCCTGCCGGACAAACAGGAAGTTGAGTCAGATGACTTTTTAAAAGACAGGAGAGTGTCTAACCACTATAGAGACAGAGCGCAACGTGTCATAATCTGAAAGCCATCCCCTCTGGGGAAACGAGGCCTGCTTTCCCCTCACACTTTCCACCTGCGATTCCAGCCTGTTGAGATTTCCCTAAGTCCAAATGCCGAAAAGTTGCTGTGTGGTGGGCTGCACAGCCAATTAAAACCCAGAGTTTAGCTTTTATCAGCTGCCGAGCAGAAAAACAGAACCTTGTAGGAGAAAAAAGTGGATACGGGCAATAAAATGTGAGGCTTCAACAGGGAAGAAACTGTGGGATCCTGACACTCGGTATGTCTATGTGAGCAGCAAACGCTTTGTCAAACCCTCCAAATGTATTTGTTAGAGTAACAGTTAACTGCATTTATGTATGTTAAGCTAAAGCATTGACAGTATGAATGCAACTTCTGTTATAACTGTGCCCAGCGCTCTGCGATTCAAGCAATCCATGCCAGCGGTCCGCTCTAGCCCTTGTATCAATCTACCAGCATGTAGAGACATGTCTCAAAACAACGTGTGCCGGTAATAGGAGCAGGCTGACGGCTGAGCATGCCCAAATGTTCATCTTCTGAAAAAACAATCTCCACATCATGTTTTTTTCCAAGAAGAGCAAGGTAAGGAGAAGGGACACTGAGGTAGACCAGCAACATTAAGCTTATTAATATACCGTTACGTCTCTGGTAGGCATCACGTGCTAAAATAATCATTTGCCATCTTATTATTAGCTAAGTATTAGCCAGCTATAGCTAATAATTTTAGCTAGCTAGCTAGCAATTCAGTAATGGAGACTTGAAGGCGCGGCTGCGGAGGCAGAATGACAGCAAACGAGCAATGAAGCAGAGGGGAAAGCGGGCCTCGTTTGCCCTTTGGGGGCGTGGGTTTCAGATTATGATGCATTGCGCTCTGTCTCTATAGGCTGGTACCTGCGACCACCTTCAGGAACTGAGCGTCAGTGTCCTCCAGGCAGTGAGACGCTGTGATGATCCATGTTGGTTGATAGATGACTCCTCCACAGAAACCTTTACCTTTGTACACAAGCAGCACCTGAAACACAACATGCAACGTGTGTTAGATTTTAGCCATGAAGACAGCGCCGCCAAACATACAGACATGCTTTATCAACCCAGTCATGTTTCCATCACTCTAAACTCTGATGTCAGATTCATCTAAAACAGAAACAACTGACTTATTTCTCTTGGAAATGTCGGCCTTTCTATCAGAATCTGGTTCAGGCAGAAGTCCAGAGATGTAGTTTCAGAACTTGCCTCAATGATTCCTCCTGATGACCAATGATCACCTCAACCCACCGGAGGAAAACATGAAGACACAAAAGGTGCTTCTCAAAGTTGAGGAAGAATCCTTCCTTGGTAGGACAGGTCCTTCCAAGTCAGGTCCTACAGAGGCAAGGAAAGACTCCTTCCTTGGAACAGGCTAGCGAGTGCCCAGGTCATTGAAGAGGCCCCGCCTTCAACTCAGGCAAATTGTGTGTTAAGAACTGTAGGTACATTATGCATGCTGAGGATACACACATGCATCCTTGGAAACCTCTGAAGGAAGGACTCTGTCCTTGGTAGGATCTTTGACATTGGAACAGTCCTTCGAGGCGATTGGATGACGTAGCCTCCTTGAAATTCAGATGTTTAAGGATCTTTTCTTGACTCTGGGGGGGGTTAACCCCCAAAAGACTGTTCCAACATCAAGGATCCTTCCAATTCTACAGAGGACCAAGTCTGTCCTTCAGGGTACTCATAATTCTCTGTGAATAATTTGCCTGAATTGAAGGCGTGGCTTCTTCAGTGACAAACACCTGGGCACTTGCTGGCCTGTTCCAATGTGTGCTCACTGAACATTAGGAAGGAGTCTTGCCTAGTCTCTGTAGGACCTCAGTTTGGAAGGACCCATCCTATCAAGGAAGTGTCCTTGACTTTGAGAAGCGATGGCAGGCTGTACAGTAAACGGGTGAACTGTCCCTTTAACGTTAGCGTACCTGCCAGGGGCATTCACCTTTGGGGCACTCTGTCCCTCCAACGATTCGAGCTCGAGCGTCGAGCTGGTCGGCTTTGTTTCCTGTGTCCAGGACGGGGACCATGCCGCACGCTATTGTCTCTGAAACCACAAAGAGAGATGTCTTTAATGTTAATTTTCTAATGAGCTATCCGTCTGTCCATCTGTCCACTGTGTGTCTCTGGACGCAGTGAGTCGATGGCTGAGGTCAGTGTGAGGTCGGTTTTGTTTAGTGACAGTAAACAGATCTGTGGTCAGTCTAAAGGTCAGTTCAACACACAGAGGGGGATTAACCATCAGCCCTTTCTGACAGATAGACATCAGACCAGACATTTTGTTTTATTAAATGAATTTGTTTTTCCTATGATCCTGTTTAAATGACTGTAAAACTAAAAACAGCTTCAACATTTATTCTTCCTGCAGCAGAACGCTCAGACTTCTGTTTTCCACGTCATCATGTTGTACAGTCGTAATGACGTCACCACGCTACATTAAGCGGGTTGCAAAAACACGCAAAAATGCGGTGTTGCCACAGGAATATATACACACACACACCATATACATATATATATTTGCGTGTGTGTATTTAAAAGTTTTTCCATAAAGTTTTGTTCTCAATGTTTTGTAAATGTTTTTCTGTAAAGTATTTTTCATTGTTGTCTATAGACGTGTGGTAACGTTTTACATGCCTTAATTTCAATACTTCAATCAGTTATTCTGATTCATCGACTTCCACCGTCTTTGAGCTCAGGTCGCACAGACTTTAGAGACAGGAAGTGTTTGAAGAAACTCCAGGAAGTGACATCACAATACGCAGGAACACCACTATGGGTCCAGGATGAGTTTAAAGGGTTAATCAGAGTCTGAGTGAAATCAGCTGACTCACTGTCTGCCACACAGCTCTGACCGTCAACATCCAGGAAGTAACCTTCTGCACACGAGCAGTTCAGTCTTCGTCCTCCCTCGTCTTCATCACAGAAATGGCTGCAGCCTCCGTTCTCCAGCAGGCAGGTGTCGGCCACCTCCGCGAACTCTGAAAACAACACGTTTAAAATAAACAAACAAATATATCAATCAATTTGGCACACACGGTTATGGTCAGGTGGTGGATGAACGTGTGAATGTTGATGTTAGAGTCAGGTGATGGATGAATGTGTGAATGTTGACATCACGATGAATGTGTGAATGTTGACATCACGATGAATGTGTGAATGTTGACATCCCAGTCAGGTGATGGATGAACGTGTGAATATTGACATCACAGTCAGGTGATGGATGAACATGTGAATTTTGACATCATGGTTGGGTGATGGATGAACGTGTGAATTTTGATGTTAGAGTCAGGTGATGGATGAACGTGTGAATGTTGATGTTAGAGTCAGGTGATGGATGAATGTGTGAATGTTGACATCACGATGAATGTGTGAATGTTGACATCCCAGTCAGGTGATGGATGAACATGTGAATATTGACATCACAGTCAGGTGATGGATGAATGTGTGAATTTTGACATCATGGTCGGGTGATGGATGAACGTGTGAATTTTGATGTTAGAGTCAGGTGATGAATGAATGTGTGAATGTTGACATCACAGTCAGGTGATGGATGAACGTGTGAATTTTGACATCACAGTCAGGTGATGGGTGAACGTGTGAATTTTGACATCACGGTCAAGTGATGGATGAACGTGTGAATTTTGACATCACAGTCAGGTTTTATTGTTTATTGGATGGGGTCCATAAAGCACATGAAATATAATATAAATGATAACATCCAAGACATAAATACATAGTCATACATTCCTAGCATAACTACACTTACGACAATAACAACAACAATAATACACATTCATGTGTACACACACACACCAATTCTATATGCATAATATCATAATATATTAATAACACTATAATTATACTAATATACTATAATAGCACTAATAATACCATACATTAGTAATATATTTTCATCACAGTCAGGTGATGGGTGAACGTGTGAATTTTGCTCACCAAGCTCACAGTTGAGTCCACTGAACTGCGGCAGACAGAAGCAGGTGTAGGACGACCCCTGGGTGGAGCAGCTGCCTCCGTTCACACAGGGGTCAGACTCACAACTGTCGGGGACTGAGGGACAGACACAAGATTGCCATGACCTTTGACCTTTGACCACCAGAATCTAATCAATTCATTTTGTTTGAGGAAACTCCCTTGAGGTGTTTTTGAGCTATCCCATTCACGAGAATGATGCGAACCAGGTCACAGTGACCTTGATTTTGACCACCAAACGACCATCAGATTCCAGTCAGTTCATCCTTGACTGAAAGTGGATGTTTGTGCCAAATTTGAGAAAATTCCCTGAAAGCAACACAAAGTAGGATTGCTCTTTTTACCTCACGCGCTCCCCCTACAGACAAAAACAGTATTGTCTGTTACAACTGTCGCAAAAATCTTTCTGCGTGTGCATTTGTTAACAAGCCAACGATACTAGTGAACTTCCTGAAGCTGGCCGTGTAATGGGCCGTCATCGTGTCTTCAGAATGGGTAAAGTAGCCTCATAGCATTTTGTACATACATGATGAGGCATCGTTAGCCGTGATTAGCAGTTAGCTTAGCATGTCGATCATCATACTGGTCTCAGATATAAACAGTGGAACCATCATTAGCCCTGATTAGCAGTTAGCTTAGCATTATGTCAGATCATCATAGTTGTGTTGGATCTAAACAGTGGAACCATTGTTAGCTTTCATCAGCAGTTAGCTTAGCATTATGTCAGGTCAACATACTGGTGTCAGATATAAATAGTAGCCCCTTTGTTAGCCGTGATTAGCAGTTAGCTTAGCATGTCGATCATCATACTGGTGTCAGATATAATCAGTGGAACCATCATTAGCCCTGATTAGCAGTTAGCTCAGCATTCTGTCGGATCATCATACTTGTGTTGGATCTAAATAATGGAACCATTGTTAGCTTTCATCAGCAGTTAGCTTAGCATTATGTCAGATCAACATACTGGCATCTTATATAAACAGAGGAACCTTCGATAGCCCTGGTTAGCAGTTAGCTTAGCATTCTGTCAATCATTATACTGGTGTCAGAAATAAACACTGGAACCTTAATTAGCCCTGATTAGCAGTTAGCTTAGCATTCTGTCTGATCATCATACGTCTGTCAGATATAAACAGTGGAACCATCGTTAATTTTATAGACTTTATTAATCCCCGAGGGGAAATTCAATTTCAATTTTTTTCAAGTATATAAAATTAAATTAAAATAAAATTAAATTAGTTATCTTTCATTAATAGTTAGCTTAGCATTCTGTCAGATACAGAATAAAATGATTGGACTCTTACGGTTGTAGGTTTTCCAGAACTCGTCCTGAGGAGACAGAAACATCAGACATCAGACATTAGACATTAGATATTAGACATGAGAAATCACACATTCATTCAGTGATGTTCACAGGGTGGCGGGGTGACAGAGTCTGACCGTGGTCTCGGTATGTTCAAACACCTCTCTCGCCTCCTCGTACGTGCACTTCTCCTCCAGACACTCCCTCTTCAGGTCTCCCATCTGCAGCTCCTCCAGCCAGCCTGAGTTGTACCGTCGAGTCCGGACCAGGATGTCATGTGCTCGATGTGGATCCAGGAATACTACCAACCAGAGGAGGACGGACTGGGTCAGCACAGAGTACTTCACCTCTTCAGTCAAAGTAAAAATACTGGAGTACTGCAGTACTCTGCGCACTTACCTGATGCCGGCTGGCAGCTGGAGAAGATGAAGACAAAGGTGAAGAAAACTCTTAGCCACATCCTTGGAGTTCAGCAGACAGTCACTGCTCTGCTGCTGGTTGGACCAGACTTTGGACCTGGAGTTCCCCCATCCACCCTCGACCCTCCCCCGATCCGTCCCCACCTCCACCCTCCACCCTGGATCACATGGTCCCAGTGGAAATACCCGTCTGACTGAAGGTGAATCTGTTTCTCTGAAATGAATCAAACCAAGAACTGTTCCTGGTGTGACGTTCTCTGTAGAACTCTCTTCGGAACAAAACAAAGAACCTTTTCTCCTTAACGCTAAAATTTTTTTTTACCTGCTTTCTTGATCCAAGTGTGTTTTTCTGACACCAAACCTAAACTACGTAACTTTACGTTCCTACAGTTCACCTACATGACTTCACTTTCCAAATATTATCCTACATAACTTTACATTCCTAAAATTATCCTGCATGACTCTACGTTCTTAAAAGAAATCATCCTGCGTAACTTAACATTCCTTAACTGAATTTACGTAACGTTACATTCATAAAATTATCCTGTGTAACTTCACTTTCTAAAAATAAACCTACGCAACTTCACGTTCCCAAACCTTACCTATGTTACTCTCCTAAACTGAACCTACTTAACATTTCTTTTCCAAACCTGAAAGTTATGTAGGTTAGATTTAGGAAACTGAAGTTTCGTAGGTTAGGTAGGTTAGGTAACCAACAAATGAAAACATGACCACATTATCGTAAAGTTTGACTTTGTCTTTATTTGTTTTACAAGAACAAAGCGACAAACGAAGCATCAACGTTATTAAAATAATCTGTCGTAACTGTCACTGTGAATCTGTGCAGACAAAATATAAATTTATTTGTACACATTAAAAACACTCTTGTTGATGTTCGTTCTTGTACGATGACTTTATACGATGATCTCTGAGTCTGCTGTCTCTGTTTGGACTTGGTCTCAGATGGTGGACAGGATGTCTTCGATCCAGTCCAGGAAGTTGCTGACTTTGGTGTAGACTCCGTACATGTTCTCATTGGCGCAGCCCTTCCCCCAGCTCACAACGCCTGTCAGGAACCAGGTCTTCTTGTAGCGCGTCACCAGCGGGCCGCCACTGTCGCCTTCACAGGCATCCTGGCCGCCAGACTTGAGCCCGGCGCATAGCATGTTCCTGGTGATGTTGAGCTTGGTGTGGAGGCGGCACTCCTGCAGAGGAACCCTCGGCAGCTCCAGCCGCTGAAGGACTCCGGCGGCGGGACCGAACCGCGACAGGCGGCCCCAGCCGGACACGGTAGAGTGGCGGATGGTCGCCATTGTTCGGGTGAAGGTGCTGTTGCGGGCAGGGAGGCAGATGGGAACCACGTAGCGTCCCAGTTTGACGGGACGGTGAAGCTTCAACATGGCCAGGTCGCTGTCAGAGCTCGACTTATTGTAACCTTGGTGAATCAGCATTTTGACCACACGTCGCTTCTGCTCGGACTTCTCCTCCTCATTCAGGTCGTGTTCGCCTTCATGGAGACAGAATGTTAATTCATTAATCTTTATTAGCAGAGAGACGTCTCACTGAGTCATTTATTGATTTTATTCCCTTAATCACCGAACTTTAGTTTGATGTCACAGTGGTTATCATCATTAGCATGTTAGCATGATGTCACCCAGGACCAACACATTTAATGCTAATGTCATCACTGCACGTCAAAATAAATTATTATATAAACAATTGCGATGACACTTATGGGTAAAAAAAAATTGCAATCATATTCGAAAGTTAGTGAACAATACATAGTTTGAATGTTGTATACTATCATGTTAGCAGTTTTCAGAATCTGTTAGAAAAACATTTGTGGTGAGCACGTTTCTTTTTGTCACGTTTTTTATTTTAAATGAGTGAACGTGTTCCTTTTTATTTTTACTTTCTTGTGTTTCATTGAGTTGCAGTGCGTTCTGCGCTCTCAGCAACAAACAAAATTAACCTTTAATTTGAAAAAGTCAAAAACAGCAAGTAAAAAAGACATAAATTATTGAGCCAAAAAACAAAAAATCATCATTGCACAAAAAAACGATCCCTCTTGACGACAGATTTTAAAGAGTTGAAAGCAGAGTTGTTAAAACTGATTGATGAGAATGTAAAGATGAAAAGATGTAGAGCTGTATGGCAGCAGCAGTCTTACCGACGGTGACATTGAAGTCGGTGGCAGCTTTTCCCCAAACACAGTGGGCGGCGGTTAAAACCCATCGATCTGACAGGACGATGGCGCCGCATGTGAAAACGTTACGTTCAGTCAGAAGAGCCTGAAAAGACAACGTAAGAATATTTTAGGAACAAAGTAATCAAAGATTAGTCTGGAGTCCATTTTGTTTTTCAATAACATTCGTACTATGTCTCAAACACTTCGTCACACAGTTCAGAGTTCTTGAATATAACGTAGAGTAATAAACTTACAGTCTGTGTGTTTTGACGTTTGTCTCTTAGGAGGACATGTTAAACCTACATTAAACCATTTACTTGTCCGGAGAGACTGATAAATCTGTATTAACTCTGCCAGAGATGATGTGAGGACATACCTGCCATGGACAGTGTCCTTTGGGACACGTCTTCCCGTTAATGACTCGGGGGGTGAAAAACATCAGAGGTCGTCCACAGACTACCTCGTCTGGACCTGAGAGACCACAAACATTCAGACTGCAGTGTAGGTTTCAGACTACAACATTAGTAAAGAAGACTTGTTTCTGTCTGTTTAAAGTGGAGCTAACATGTCACTATAAGCTAATGTGTAGCTGTTAGCAAATGTGTAGCTGTGTCAAACTAGTCAATTGTTAAAAGTGTTAATGAGCTCTAACTTTGAGGCATGCAGCTGCTGGCGTCCAGATCCAGACGATATCCTCGAGCGCAGAAACACACGTGAGAACGATTCGGAAACTGTCTGCAGAAATGTTCACATCCTCCATTTCTGTAGCGACAGCCATGGTTGGTGGAACGGGCTGCGTAGAGAAGAAAAACTTTATTCGCCAGGACTCCTTCAACGACAGTCACGAACATTTGTACAAACGTGTACCTTTGTCACAGTTATATCCATGGAAACCAGGTGCACATTTGCAGACGTAGGTGTCGATGAGGCGAGTACAGGTGGCTCCGTTCTTACAGGGAGACGACTGGCAGTGATCTGGTGCTGCAAACAGGAAGTCCCAGAAAGGAACAGTTCACCCAATAACAGCATGAATGGTACGTTGGGTCATGGTTAACCTTGACTTTTAGATGTGTCCTTAAAGGAACAGTTCACCCAAAAACAAAATGACCACAGTGCTCATGTCCCGAGGCTCTCTGTGGTACCAGAGAAAGATTTCTATCGAGTGGCGTGATGGAGAGCGGAGCGTATATTTGATCCTGTCAGACGTTCATAATGAGCATATGAATTCTGTAGTTAAGGCCAAAAACATATGTTGTGAAGTCACAGTGACCGTTTACCTCTGGCTACCAAAATTTAATCGTTTTTGGACATTTGTGCCAAATTTGAGGAAATTACCTCACGAACAGGATGGACAACCAGAACACACAAACTCTCTGGCCACGACTGTCACCTTCAATGAAGCATTAAAATTTTGGAAATCTGAACACAAAACATTTCCTGATTATTCTTCCATGAAGGAATTTGATGTGCACACATCTTTAAAACAAAATGGTAAACAAAAATCGTTTGTTGACACATTGATAAGTTCAACTTTATTTTCCAGGCGCTCCACTGTTCTTAACACTGCTACGTTGTGTTCACACCAAACACGATATGAATTTTTGCATCTAAATATTATCATGTTAGCAGTTTTCAGCATCTGTCGGAAAGACATTTGTGGTTAGCGTGTTTATTTCTGTCGCAATTTATTTTAAACCAGTGAAAGCATTTCTTCTTATGCTCAGTTTCTTGTGTTTCATGAAGTTGCGGTGAGTTCTGCGCTGTCAGCCACAAAGAAATTAACATTTAATTTTTGATTTTATTCGCGCTTGGTGTGAACATGACATTTGGTAGAAATGGCACCCCTTCTCCACCAACATGTGTTGGTGTTCCAGTTATTAAACCTGAGTTTGAACTGTTCAGAACATTTTGAACAAAAGTAGATTGGATCAGAACCGTTATGTCCGTGACATCCGTTGAGCATCGTGCAACACACTCTGTTGATGACAAGTCCTTGATTGTAATGGTTCTGATCAAAACTAGTGGAGGTGTCGGCTGTTTTTCTAGATAGCTCCAAGATCCTAAGAACCCTGAACAGAACCAATTCAAGAACCAGAGGTGATTTGGCCTCAGGAGGTTAGAAGTTCATGTTGTTTTCGGGTGAACTGTTACTTTAAGGTCGTAGTTCAATGTTGTTTTTGTTTCAGTCCGACACTAATCTGTCACATGACTTTGATTTCAGGTATAGAGGGCGCAGTACCTGTGTAGATCTTCCAGAATGCCTCCTGACAACAGAGCAAGAACACAAGTTAACATCGACAACACCAGCAGAGACTGTGTAAGGACAACGTGAGGACGTAATGAGGACAATGTGAGGACATAGTGAGGACAACGTGAACGTGAAAGGGTTTTTTTGATAAGTTTTTCTTGATCAGCGGTGAGGGTCCTAAGGGCAGAGGGATGTCGTATTCTGTCAAGTCTTGTGAGGATTTGTGATATTGGGCTTTATAAATAAAATTGAGCTGAACTGAACGTGAGGACAACATGAGAACAATGTGAGGACAATATAAAGACACCAGCAGAGACAACATGAGGACAACGTGAGGACAACATGAGAACAATGTGAGGACAATATAAAGACACCAGCAGAGACAACATGAGGACAACGTGAAGACAACGTGAGAAAAACGTGAGAATAGCGTGAGAACAGCGTGAGGACAACCTTGAAGACAACATGAGGACAACACGAGGACAGCGTAAGAAGCAGTGGGCGGCATCTCCACTGACCAGCTGCTGAGGCATGGCAAAGATCTCCTTCGCCTCCTCGTAAGAACATTTCTCCTCCAGACACTCCCGTTCCAGGTCGCCTGTCCTCAGTTCCTCGAACAGGAAGTTGGCCCGACGGGTGCGATGCAGGACGCTGCTGGCCTCAGGTCTGCTCATAAACACGTCTCCTTCATACACAAACACAGAAGAAGAAGAAACCAGGAAGTTCAGCTTCACAGATGGTTCAGAAAGTTCGTACGTTGACCTGCGTGATGTGATCTGTGGGTTGTGATACCTGTTGTGGCCACCAGAGAGACTGTGCATCTGAATCAAGGTCAGCTCGATCTATTTACGATTAGTTTATTGTAAGCATTATTTTAATCATCAGTGAGTCATTTTTCATTTGGTGGTTCTGAACGTGGGAACTCATGTTCCACGCGGCCTCTGATGATGTCACTTTGTCCTCTGGGATGTTATGACGGGGAATGTTATGTTATGATGCTGTAAAGTCCTGTGAGGCAAATTGTGATTTGTGATATTGGGCTTTATAAATAAAATTGAATTGAACTGAAAATTGAATCTGATGTTTTATAACCAAACTATCGATCTACAAAATCATTGGTAGTTTTTGTTTTCATCAATGTTGTTAGCTAGTAGGCTAGCTATGCCTAATAATGTTCCCATTTTTACTTCTGATATTTTGTAGACCAAATGATTGAGAAAATCGTTAGATTTTGTTTGACATTTTTTCATAGGTGTAGCTAGTTAACTAGCTTCTGCTAACAACAGACTGATTTTAATCTACAACTGTTTCTGATTTTTGTAGAACAAATTAATATTTAAAAAAATCATTCGTTTTAGCATCTGCTAATCTAAAATTGTTTCTGACGTTAAATCAATGAAATAATTTATTGAGCTCTGATTATTTAACAGTTCTTCAAACACCAGACTGAAATCTAAAAATGTTTCTGAAGTTTGATCATTAGTTGTTGTTGCTACTTTTCATAACAACAACAATAATAATAATAGTAATAATACATTTTATTTAAAGGCGCCTTTCAAGGCACTCAAGGTCACCTTACAGAACAAGTTAAAAAAGGGCTAATAGCTAGCTAACTAACTAGCTAGCTAACTTCTGCTAATAAAGCTCTCATTAATTAACAGTTTTTCCAACACTAAACTGAATTAAATCTAGAGCTGTGTCTTAAGTTTACTCGACCCCAATGATTAACAGATTAATGGAGAAAATAATAATCTTTTTTCACAGATGTACATAGCTAGCTAAGATGTTACTATTTTTACTTCTGGTAACAAAGCTCTAATTATTTGAGTGTATTTCCAACACCAGATCAACTGTATTTTGTCTATCAAATGATTCAAAGAATTATTGTGAAAGTAATTGCTTTTTCACAATTGCAAACTAGCTGTGCCTGGTGATGTTCCTGTTTTTACTTCTGCTACATGTTTTTGTTGCTGATCTTTATAGATGCAATGAGCTAATGTCTGCTAATCTAAAAGTGCTTCTTAAGTTTAATCAACCAAATGATTTTTTGAGAAAGCCCATTATTAGTTTTTTGGTTTGGTGAGTTGCTATTTTTTTTCAGATGTTTATACAGACGTAGCTACGTAGCTAGTTAGCTACGTCTAACAGAGCTCCGATTCTTCAACTGTTTTTCCAACACTAGACTGTTTTAAATCTAAAATGGTTTCTCATATTTAATTAATCAAATGATTCATTGAGAAAATTATTGTTAGTTTTTTGTTGTTGAATAGCTGTAGCTAGGTAACTAGCTATTTTATGCAAGCTCTCTCTCATTATTTAACATTAACTTAATGTGAGACGTAGATGGCGATTCATGAGTTTCGAGTGAGTTTCAGCTTTACTTATGCTGAGCTAACAATAGTGCTAATGCTAGGACATTTAAACTAAACAAAAACAATGACAATGTATATTTTATGACCTTTTTTTTAAGGAAACACAAAATACATAATAATTGATGAGAGCTAACATGCTAACGTAACTCTAGCATGCTAACATTTGGCTGGCTGATCAGAGACCCCCTCAGAGGAGAGAACAACCGTATGTCTGATTTTACTACATGGATGAAACCTGAAGAAGAAGATGAAGATGATGAAGAAGTAGATGAAGGAGAGGACTGACCTCCAGGAAGCCCAGTGCATGCTGGGATAGAAGCGATGAGGAGTCGTAGGAAGAAGAGTCGCCTCGTTTCTCTGCTGACAGACGCCATGTTTGTTCTGAACTGATCAAAGGTCAGAAAAACACACACACACACACACACACACACCTCTGTTTGAACACACATCAACACACTGACCACAGTGACCACAGCACTGTTTCTATAATTCTAATCATGTTCTCATGTTCTAATGGTGTTCTCGTGTTCTTCTAACTTTCATGTGGACACAAACACAATGTTTGAGTTATTTCTCATGTTTTTGACATCTGATACATTCAAACAGTCGGGTAGTGGAGGGTTTACAGATTATACAGGGTTTACAGGTATACAGGGTTTACAGATTATACAGGGTTTACAGGGTATACAGGATTAACCGAGTATACAGGGTTTTACAGGGTATACGGGGTTTACAGGGTTTACAGAGTATACAGGGTTTACAGGGTATACGGGGTTTACAGGGTTTACAAAGTATACAGGATATAGAGGGTTTACAGGGTATACAGGGTTTACAGGGTATACTGGGTTTACAGGGTTTACAGAGTATACAGGGTATACGGGGTTTACAGGGTTTACAAAGTATACAGGATATAGAGGGTTTACAGGGTATACAGGGTTTACAGGGTATACAGGGTTTACAGAGTATACAGGGTTTACAGGGTATACGGGGTTTACAGGGTATACAGGGTTTACAGGGTATACGGGGTTTACAGGGTATACAGGGTTTACAGGGTATACAGGGTTTACAGGGTATACAAGGTTTATAGAGTTTACAAAGTATACAGGATATAGAGGGTTTACAGGGTATACGGGGTTTACAGGGTATGCAGGGTTTACAGAGTATACAGGGTTTACAGGGTTTACAGAGTATACAGGGTTTACAGAGTATACAGGGTATACAGGGTATACAGAGTATACAGGGTTTACAGAGTATACAGGGTATACAGGGTATACAGAGTATATGGGGTTTACAGGGTTTACAGGGTATACAGGATTTACAGAGTATACAGGGTTTACAGGGTTTACAGAGTATACAGGGTTTACAGAGTATACAGGGTATACAGGGTATACAGAGTATACAGAGTATACAGGGTATACAGGGTTTACAGAGTATACAGGGTTTACAGAGTATACAGGGTATACAGGGTATACAGGGTTTACAGAGTATACAGGGTATACAGGGTTTACAGAGTATACAGGGTATACGGGGTTTACAGGGTTTACAGGGTATACGGGGTTTACAGAGTTTACAGGGTATACAGGGTTTACAGAGTATACAGGGTATACAGGGTTTACAGAGTATACAGGGTTTACAGAGTATACAGGGTATACGGGGTTTACAGGGTATACAGGGTTTACAGAGTATATAGGGTTTACAGGGTATACAGGGTTTACAGAGTATACAGGGTATACAGGGTTTACAGAGTATACAGGGTATACGGGGTTTACAGGGTATACAGGGTATACGGGGTTTACAGGGTATACAGGGTTTACAGGGTATACAGGGTTTACAGGGTATACAAGGTTTATAGAGTTTACAAAGTATACAGGATATAGAGGGTTTACAGGGTATACGGGGTTTACAGGGTATGCAGGGTTTACAGAGTATACAGGGTTTACAGAGTATACAGGGTTTACAGAGTATACAGGGTATACAGAGTATATGGGGTTTACAGGGTTTACAGGGTATACAGGATTTACAGAGTATACAGGGTTTACAGAGTATACAGGGTTTACAGAGTATACAGGGTATACAGGGTATACAGAGTATATGGGGTTTACAGGGTATACAGGGTTTACAGGGTATACAGGGTATACAGAGTATACAGGGTATACAAGGTTTACAGAGTATACAGGGTTTACAGAGTATACAGGGTATACAGGGTTTACAGGGTTTACAGAGTATACAGGGTATACAGGGTTTACAGAGTATACAGGGTATACGGGGTTTACAGGGTTTACAGGGTATACGGGGTTTACAGAGTTTACAGGGTATACAGGGTTTACAGAGTATACAGGGTATACAGGGTTTACAGAGTATACAGGGTTTACAGGGTTTACAGGGTTTACAGAGTATACAGGGTATACAGGGTTTACAGAGTATACAGGGTATACGGGTTTACAGGGTATACAGGGTTTACAGAGTATACAGGGTATACAGGGTTTACAGAGTATACAGGGTATACGGGGTTTACAGGGTATACAGGGTATACGGGGTTTACAGGGTATACAGGGTTTACAGAGTATACAGGGTAAACGGGGTTTACAGGGTATACAGGGTTTACAGTTTACAGAGTATACAGGGTTTACAGAGTATACAGGGTATACGGGGTTTACAGTGTATACAGGGTTTACAGAGTATACAGGGTTTACAGAGTATACAGGGTATACAGAGTATATGGGGTTTACAGGGTTTACAGGGTATACAGGGTTTACAGAGTATACAGGGTACACAGGGTTTACAGGGTATACAGGGTATACAGGGTTTACAGGGTATACAGGGTTTACAGGGTATACAGAGTATACAGGGTATACAGGGTTACAGAGTATACAGGGTATACAGAGTATACAGGGTATACAGGGTACACAGGGTACACAGGGTTTACAGAGTATACAGGGTTTACAGGGTATACAGGGTTTACAGAGTATCCAGGGTAAACAGAGTTTACAGGGTATACAGGATATATGACGTAAACAGGGTTTACAGGGTATGTGAGGTAAAAAGGGTATACAGGGTATACAAGGTTTACAGAGTATACAGGGCTTACAGAGTATACAGGGTATACAGGGTTTACAGAGGTTACAGGGTATACAGGGTTTACAGGATTTACAGAGTATACAGGGTTTACAGAGTATACAGGGTATACAGGGTTTACAGAGTATACAGGGTTTACAGAGTATACAGGGTATACAGGGTTTACAGGATTTACAGAGTATACAGGGTTTACAGAGTATACAGGGTTTACAGAGGTTACAGGGTATACAGGGTATATGAGGTAAACAGGGTATACAGGGTTTACAGAGTATATGACATACAGAGGTTACAGGGTATATGAGGTAAACAGGGTATACAGGGTTTACAGGGTATATAAGATACAGGGTTTACAGGGTATATGAGGTAAACAGGGTATACAGGGTTTACAGAGTGTATGAGATACGGGGTATACAGGGTATATGACGTAAACAGGGTTTACAGGGTATACAGGGTATGTGAGGTAAAAAGGGTATACAGGGTATACCGGGTATGTGAGGTATTCAGGGTTTACAGAGTATATGAGATACAGGGTATACCGAATATGTGAGGTATACAGGGTTTACAGGGTATACGAGATACAGGGTATACAGGGTATACCGGGTATGTGAGGTATACAGGGTTAACAGGGTATTCTGGGTAGAGGTATACAGGGTATAAACAGAGATCTGTGTGGGTACATGAGACCCTAAAAGAGAGGCTGGATCATGGGGAGTACCACCAATTGGTCCAGGAGCTTCTCCTCCATCATGGACATTTACAGGCATATTTTAGGATGACTCAGGGGCAGTTTGACAACCTGCTGTCTGTCGTCGCGCTGTATAGCTCTGGGTATCCAGCAACCACTTCCACCAGTTTCTCCTCCATTGTTTACCAACTGTAAACTTGTTGTCATGACCACCACAGAAGGCCCGCCTCTCAAATCATCTGATTTGAAGTTTTTTCAACTTGAGGAGTTCAGAGCACTCTGACAAAAATGCAAGGCGCCTAACGTGCAGACACACGAGGCGTATAGCAACGCAAAAACTGCGGGCAAAAAGCTTCATTCTCATTATAAACAAAACGGCACCTCAAGCTGCTGAAACACTTCCTGTGTGATCGGTGCCTTAGGGGGTATTCTGGGTATTGGGGTTAAACTCACCTCTTATTGTGACCCTGTACTGAAAACACACTGAAATGACAAAATACTGTAAAAACACAGAATGTACGATGTACTGCCTGAGATCCTTTACTTCAGTTAAAGTACAAATACCACAGTTTATAAATATTCCATCACAAGTACAGGTCCTTAAGTCAAAATGTTACTGAAGTTAAAGTACAAATACCACAGTTTATAAATACTCCATCACAAGTACAGGTCCTGAAGTCAAAATGTTACTTAAGTTAAAGTACAAATACCACAGTGGACTCCATCACCTGTTCTCTGGAACAACCTGCCTGATGACCTGAGGTCCATGACAACTGTGTCCACATTCAAAACCAAACTCAAAAAAACTTTTCTATTCTCCCAAGTTTATAGTGTACTCTGTGTGTGTGTGTGTCTGTGTGTGTGTGTGTCTGTGTGTGCAACCCCAACCCATACTTAAAGTTTACATGTCAGTAGTTTTTGATATTCCACATAAACAGTTCCAAACAGACAACAAACAGACGATATGAAGGAACTGGTTTTATTACCAAATAATAAATAAAAAATAGAAGGTGTAGTAAACACAAACAGTTCCCCTCCACTCATTAAGGGGGTGGTGCTGTTCTCACTGCAGATGCTTCAGGATGTTGGGGATAAACTCCTGAGCGTCTCTCAGCTTGTCTTTCCACTCCTGAGGGATGGTGGCTTCACTGTAGGAGCCTCCGGCCCCCAGCAGGGCCCCCAGTGCGGCACCGCGGTTACAGTTCTCACCTGGGACATCATTCAGACACAACAGTTAAAATCTGACTCCAGGTCAGCTGGGGTTGAACTTACAAACTTCCACAGTCTGTGTTTAAAGTTAAATCTGATTCCAGGTCAGCTGGGGTTTAACGTACAAAACTCAACAACCTTTTCTTAAAGTTAAATCTGACTTCAGCTCAGCACAACACAACAACCTCCAGACAACAACCTCCACAGTTGGTGTTTAAAGTTAAATCTGACATCAGCTCAGCAGGGGTTCAATGTACGAACCTCCGCAGTTGGTGTTTAAAGTCAAATCTGACTTCAGCTCAGCTGGGGTTTAACGTACGAACCTCCGCAGTTGGTGTTTAAAGTCAAATCTGACTTCAGCTCAGCAGGGGTTTAACGTACGAACCTCCACAGTTGGTGTTTAAAGTTAAATCTGACTTCAGCTCAGCTGGGGTTTAACTAACAAACCTCCACAGTTGGTGTTTAAAGTTAAATCTGACTTCAGCTCAGCAGGGGTTTCATGTACGAACCTCCACAGTTGGTGTTTAAAGTTAAATCTGACTTCAGCTCAGCTGGGGTTTAACTTACGAACCTCCACAGTTGGTGTTTAAAGTTAAATCTGACTTCAGCTCAGCAGGGGTTTAACGTACGAACCTCCACAGTTGGTGTTGAAAGTTAAATCTGACTTCAGCTCAGCTGGGGTTTAACGTACGAACCTCCGCAGTTGGTGTTGAAAGTTAAATCTGACTTCAGCTCAGCAGGGGTTTAACGTACGAACCTCCGCAGTTGGTGTTGAAAGTTAAATCTGACTTCAGCTCAGCAGGGGTTTAACGTACGAACCTCCGCAGTTGGTGTTGAAAGTTAAATCTGACTTCAGCTCAGCAGGGGTTTAACTTACGAACCTCCGCAGTTGGTGTTGAAAGTTAAATCTGACTTCAGCTCAGCTGGGGTTTAACTTACGAACCTCCGCAGTTGGTGTTGAAAGTTAAATCTGACTTCAGCTCAGCAGGGGTTTAACTTACGAACCTCCGCAGTTGGTGTTGAAAGTTAAATCTGACTTCAGCTCAGCTGGGGTTTAACTTACGAACCTCCGCAGTTGGTGTTGAAAGTTAAATCTGACTTCAGCTCAGCTGGGGTTTAACTTACGAACCTCCGCAGTTGGTGTTTAAAGTTAAATCTGACTTCAGCTCAGCTGGGGTTTAACTTACGAACCTCCGTAGTTGGTGTTTAAAGTTAAATCTGACTTCAGCTCAGCTGGGGTTTAACTTACGAACCTCCGTAGTTGGTGTTTAAAGTTAAATCTGACTTCAGCTCAGCTGGGGTTTAACTTACGAACCTCCGCAGTTGGTGTTGAAAGTTAAATCTGACTTCAGCTCAGCTGGGGTTTAACTTACGAACCTCCGCAGTTGGTGTTGAAAGTTAAATCTGACTTCAGCTCAGCATGGGGTTTAACTTACGAACCTCCACAGTTGGTGTTTAAAGTTAAATCTGACTTCAGCTCAGCTGGGGTTTAACTTACGAACCTCCACAGTTGGTGTTTAAAGTTAAATCTGACTTCAGCTCAGCTGGGGTTTAACGTACGAACCTCCACAGTTGGTGTTTAAAGTTAAATCTGACTTCAGCTCAGCAGGGGTTTAACTTACGAACCTCCACAGTTGGTGTTGAAAGTCAAATCTGACTTCAGCTCAGCTGGGGTTTAACGTACGAACCTCCACAGTTGGTGTTGAAAGTCAAATCTGACTTCAGCTCAGCAGGGGTTTAACTTACGAACCTCCACAGTTGGTTTTTAAAGTTAAATCTGACTTCAGCTCAGCAGGGGTTTAACTTACGAACCTTCACAGTTGGTGTTTAAAGTTAAATCTGACTTCAGCTCAGCAGGGGTTTAATGTACGAACCTCCACAGTTGGTGTTGAAAGTTAAATCTGACTTCAGCTCAGCTGGGGTTTAACTTACGAACCTCCACAGTTGGTGTTGAAAGTTAAATCTGACTTCAGCTCAGCAGGGGTTTAACGTACGAACCTCCACAGTTGGTGTTGAAAGTTAAATCTGACTTCAGCTCAGCAGGGGTTTAACTTACGAACCTCCACAGTTGGTGTTGAAAGTTAAATCTGACTTCAGCTCAGCTGGGGTTTAACTTACGAACCTCCACAGTTGGTGTTGAAAGTCAAATCTGACTTCAGCTCAGCTGGGGTTTAACGTACGAACCTCCACAGTTGGTGTTGAAAGTCAAATCTGACTTCAGCTCAGCAGGGGTTTAACTTACGAACCTCCACAGTTGGTTTTTAAAGTTAAATCTGACTTCAGCTCAGCAGGGGTTTAACTTACGAACCTTCACAGTTGGTGTTTAAAGTTAAATCTGACTTCAGCTCAGCAGGGGTTTAATGTACGAACCTCCACAGTTGGTGTTGAAAGTTAAATCTGACTTCAGCTCAGCTGGGGTTTAACTTACGAACCTCCACAGTTGGTGTTGAAAGTTAAATCTGACTTCAGCTCAGCAGGGGTTTAACGTACGAACCTCCACAGTTGGTGTTGAAAGTTAAATCTGACTTCAGCTCAGCAGGGGTTTAACTTACGAACCTCCACAGTTGGTGTTGAAAGTTAAATCTGACTTCAGCTCAGCTGGGGTTTAACTTACGAACCTCCACAGTTGGTGTTGAAAGTTAAATCTGACTTCAGCTCAGCAGGGGTTTAACGTACGAACCTCCACAGTTGGTGTTTAAAGTTAAATCTGACTTCAGCTCAGCAGGGGTTTAACTTACGAACCTTCACAGTTGGTGTTTAAAGTTAAATCTGACTTCAGCTCAGCTGGGGTTTAACTTACGAACCTTCACAGTTGGTGTTTAAAGTTAAATCTGACTTCAGCTCAGCAGGGGTTTAATGTACGAACCTCCACAGTTGGTGTTGAAAGTTAAATCTGACTTCAGCTCAGCTGGGGTTTAACTTACGAACCTCCACAGTTGGTGTTGAAAGTTAAATCTGACTTCAGCTCAGCAGGGGTTTAATGTACGAACCTCCACAGTTGGTGTTGAAAGTTAAATCTGACTTCAGCTCAGCTGGGGTTTAACTTACGAACCTCCGCAGTTGGTGTTTAAAGTTAAATCTGACTTCAGCTCAGCTGGGGTTTAACTTACGAACCTCCGCAGTTGGTGTTTAAAGTCAAATCTGACTTCAGCTCAGCAGGGGTTTAACTTACGAACCTCCACAGTTGGTGTTTAAAGTTAAATCTGACTTCAGCTCAGCTGGGGTTTAACGTACGAACCTCCACAGTTGGTGTTTAAAGTTAAATCTGACTTCAGCTCAGCTGGGGTTTAACGTACGAACCTCCACAGTTGGTGTTGAAAGTCAAATCTGACTTCAGCTCAGCAGGGGTTTAACGTACGAACCTCCACAGTTGGTGTTTAAAGTTAAATCTGACTTCAGCTCAGCAGGGGTTTAACGTACGAACCTCCACAGTTGGTGTTGGTCTGGATTCCTCCTGACGGGTCATCATGAAACTGGTGGGCCAGGTAAAACATGCTGCTTAGAGCTCCTGTTGATGTGACACAAACACACAGGAAGACATTCAGTTATGTGATCGTGGTCGTTAGTGATCATGTGACCTGTGATGCAGATCTGTGAACCTTTGGTGTAGCAGGCCAGACCCAGGTGCTTCACGGCATTCTGATGGACCCGCAGACGTTCTTCAGAGGACACAGGGAACCTGAGAGACAGAGACAGTGTCCTGATGGTGGTGTACAGAGCGGATAGATTTCCTGCTGACCACAAACAGGAAGTGTTTGTTACCTGGCGGCACGGTGGCTGTAGCTCTGACAGGCTTCCCAGGCGCCCAGCTTCCTCAGAGCGTGCTCAGCCTGCTGCTGGACACTGGCTCCGCCCAGCACAGCGTGCAGCGCTCGGCTGTAGATGGACACGTACTCGGGCACCTTGGGGTGGGGGTGTGTGAGCTTCACAAACTCCACCGCTGCTGAGACCTGAGGACGGACGGGTCAAAGGCGTTAACACAGCGTCCTCTCTGACATATATTAAATGTGCCTCCAAAAAAAAAAAACAAAAAAAAAAAAACAAAAACACACAGCTCGCTCCTCATTGGCCGAGGCCGACAGCAGGATGAAAGGGAGGATCATGGGAAGGCAGCCGATGGCATCCAGCTGGCTGTCGGGGAACGACAAACTCATCTGGACTCTGGAGTGTTTTTCTGCAAACGCCAAAACCTGAGGAACACGGAGAACCCGGTAACTCAACGAACAGCTGACAGTTCTGGATTTACCTGACGAGGTGTGTTTGATTTACCTGACGAGGTGTGTTTGATTTACCTGTCAGGGTGTGTTTGATTTACCTGACGAGGTGTGTTTGATTTACCTGTCAGGGTGTGTTTGATTTACCTGTCAGAGTGTGTTTGATTTACCTGACGAGGTGTGTTTGATTTACCTGTCAGGGTGTGTTTGATTTACCTGACGAGGTGTGTTTGATTTACCTGTCAGAGTGTGTTTGATTTACCTGACGAGGTGTGTTTGATTTACCTGTCAGGGTGTGTTTGATTTACCTGACGAGGTGTGTTTGATTTACCTGTCAGGGTGTGTTTGATTTACCTGACGAGATGTGTTTGATTTACCTGACGAGGTGTGTTTGATTTACCTGTCAGGGTGTGGTTGATTTACCTGACGAGGTGTGTTTGATTTACCTGTCAGGGTGTGTTTGATTTACCTGACGAGGTGTGTTTGATTTACCTGTCAGGGTGTGTTTGATTTACCTGACGAGGTGTGTTTGATTTACCTGTCAGGGTGTGTTTGATTTACCTGACGAGGTGTGTTTGATTTACCTGTCAGGGTGTGGTTGATTACCTGTCAGGGTGTGTTTGATTTACCTGATGAGATGTGTTTGATTTACCTGACGAGGTGTGTTTGATTTACCTGTCAGGGTGTGTTTGATTTACCTGACGAGATGTGTTTGATTTACCTGACGAGGTTGTTTGATTTACCTGTCAGGGTGTGTTTGATTTACCTGACAGGTGTGTTTGATTTACCTGTCAGGGTGTGTTTGATTTACCTGACGAGATGTGTTTGATTTACCTGACGAGGTGTGTTTGATTTACCTGTCAGGGTGTGTTTGATTTACCTGACGAGGTGTGTTTGATTTACCTGTCAGGGTGTGTTTGATTTACCTGACGAGATGTGTTTGATTTACCTGACGAGGTGTGTTTGATTTACCTGTCAGGGTGTGTTTGATTTACCTGACGAGGTGTGTTTGATTTACCTGTCAGGGTGTGTTTGATTTACCTGACGAGATGTGTTTGATTTACCTGACGAGGTGTGTTTGATTTACCTGTCAGGGTGTGGTTGATTTACCTGACGAGGTGTGTTTGATTTACCTGTCAGGGTGTGTTTGATTTACCTGACGAGGTGTGTTTGATTTACCTGTCAGGGTGTGTTTGATTTACCTGACGAGGTGTGTTTGATTTACCTGTCAGGGTGTGTTTGATTTACCTGACGAGGTGTGTTTGATTTACCTGTCAGGGTGTGGTTGATTACCTGTCAGGGTGTGTTTGATTTACCTGATGAGATGTGTTTGATTTACCTGACGAGGTGTGTTTGATTTACCTGTCAGGGTGTGTTTGATTTACCTGACGAGGTGTGTCTGATTTACCTGTCAGGGTGTGTTTGATTTACCTGTCAGGATGTGTTTGATTACCTGTCAGAGTGTGTTTGATTTACCTGACGAGATGTGTTTGATTTACCTGTCAGGGTGTGTTTGATTTACCTGTCAGAGTGTGTTTGATTTACCTGAAGAGGTGTGTTTGATTTACCTGTCAGGGTGTGTTTGATTTACCTGAAGAGGTGTGTTTGATTTACCTGTCAGGGTGTGTTTGATTTACCTGTCAGGGTGTGTTTGATTTACTTGTCAGGGTGTGTTTGATTTACCTGTCAGAGTGTGTTTGATTTACCTGTCAGAGTGTGTTTGATTTACCTGACGAGGTGTGTTTGATTTACCTGTCAGAGTGTGTTTGATTTACCTGACGAGGTGTGTTTGATTTACCTGTCAGAGTGTGTTTGATTTACCTGACGAGGTGTGTTTGATTTACCTGTCAGGGTGTGGTTGATTTACCTGACGAGGTGTGTTTGATTTACCTGTCAGGGTGTGTTTGATTACCTGTCAGAGTGTGTTTGATTTACCTGACGAGGTGTGTTTGATTTACCTGTCAGGGTGTGGTTGATTTACCTGTCAGAGTGTGTTTGATTTACCTGACGAGGTGTGTTTGATTTACCTGTCAGGGTGTGTTTGATTACCTGTCAGAGTGTGTTTGATTTACCTGACGAGGTGTGTTTGATTTACCTGTCAGAGTGTGTTTGATTTACCTGACAAGGTGTGTTTGATTTACCTGTCAGGGTGTGGTTGATTTACCTGACGAGGTGTGTTTGATTTACCTGTCAGGGTGTGTTTGATTACCTGTCAGAGTGTGTTTGATTTACCTGACGAGGTGTGTTTGATTTACCTGTCAGAGTGTGTTTGATTTACCTGACGAGGTGTGTTTGATTTACCTGTCAGGGTGTGGTTGATTTACCTGACGAGGTGTGTTTGATTTACCTGTCAGGGTGTGTTTGATTACCTGTCAGAGTGTGTTTGATTTACCTGACGAGGTGTGTTTGATTACCTGTCAGAGTGTGTTTGATTTACCTGTCAGGGTGTGTTTGATTTACCTGACGAGGTGTGTTTGATCTACCTGACGGGGGGAGGTGGGTCTGCTGTCCAGCCAGCTGGAGAAGAAGGAGCGGTGAAAGGACTCAGCGTAGGTATCTTGGTGCGAGCCAGGTGTGGTCATGAACTGGACGTAGTCTGACAGGACGGCAGCTCGAGCGTCTGCCTGAGAGACGTCGCTGAAACATCTTGTGACGAGTGAGCGGGCTGCTCGAAGGGAACACAGAACGTTCAAGGTGTTGTCCCCCGACTGGAGACCTGGACACCACAAACAGTAGGCAGTACACAGTACTCTGATATTACTCAGTACGCAGTACTCAGTACTCTATTACTCATTAGTCAGTAGGCAGTACTCAGTACTCTATTACTCATTAGTCAGTAGGCAGTACTCAGTACTCTATTACTCATTAGTCAGTAAGATGCAGTAACAGAATACGAGAGAGACAGAGAGAAGGTGCCCGGTGTATTATAGGGGGGTCCTCTGGCAGACTAGGCCTAAGTCAGCCTAACTAGGGGCTGGTACAGGGCAAGCCTGAGCCAGCCCTAACTATAAGCTTTATCAAAGAGGAAAGTCTTAAGTCTAGTCTTAAATGTGGAGACGGTGTCTGCCTCCCGGACCGTAACAGGAAGATGATTCCACAGGAGAGGAGCCTGATAGCTGAAGGCTCTGGCTCCTGATCTACTTTTGGAGACTTTAGGGACCACGAGTAACCCTGCGTTCTCAGAGCGCAGTGTTCTGGTGGGATAATATGGCACTATGAGCTCTCTAAGATATGACGGAGCTTGACCATTTAGAGCTTTATAAGTTAACAGTAGGATTTTAAATTCAATTCTGGATTTTACAGGGAGCCAGTGCAGAGAAGCTAAAACAGGAGAAATATGATCTTGTTTCTTAGTTCCTGTTAGTACACGCGCTGCTGCATTCTGAATTAGCTGGAGAGTTTTTAGGGACTTACTGGAGCTACCTGATAATAGAGAGTTACAGTAATCCAGCCTTGAGGTAACAAAAGCGTGGACCAATTTTTCTGCATCTTTTCGGGTCAGGATAGGCCTAATTTTCACAATATTACGCAGATGAAAAAATGCAGTCCATGAGGTTTGTTTTAAATGAGAATTAAAAGATAAATCTTGATCAAATATTACTCCAAGGTTTCTTACGGTAGTGCTAGAGGCCAGAGCAATGCCATCTAGAGAAACTATGTCATCAGATAAACAGTCTCTGAGTTGTTTGGGGCCAAGAACAATAACTTCAGTTTTGTCTGAATTTAACATCAGGAAATTGGTGCTCATCCAGATTTTTATATCTTTAAGACAATTATGGAGTTTAGTTAATTGATTACTTTCTTCTGGCTTCATCGATAAGTACAACTGTGTATCATCCGCATAACAATGGAAATTTATAGTGATTTCTAATGATGTTACCTAAAGGAAGCATATATAGAGTAAATAGGATTGGTCCGAGCACAGAACCTTGTGGAACTCCAAAACAAACAATTAAGTGATCCAGTCTCTGCAGTAGAATTTGATGGTCAATTGTGTCAAACGCCGCACTAAGATCTAATAAAACAAGTACAGAGACGAGTCCTTTGTCTGAAGCAATCAGAAGGTCATTTGTAATTTTAACTAGTGCTGTCTCAGTGCTATGATGCACTCTAAATCCTGACTGAAATTCCTCAAATAAATTATTATCATGGAGAAAATCACACAGCTGGTCTGCGACTACTTTCTCAAGGATCTTTGACATAAAGGGAAGATTAGATATTGGTCTATAGTTGGCTAACACCTCTGGATCCAGGGTGGGCTTTTTAGTAGAGGTTTAATTACAGCTACCTTAAAAGACTGTGGTTCATAGCCTGTTAATAAGGATATATTGATCATATCTAATATATGAGTGTTAAATAAAGGAAAGACCTCCTTAAGTAGCCTAGTTGGGATGGGGTCTAAGAGACACGTTGATGATTTAGATGAAGAAATCACTGCGGTCAATTCTTGAAGAGAAATT
Source organism: Cromileptes altivelis (assembly GCA_013133815.1). Lineage (NCBI taxonomy): Eukaryota > Metazoa > Chordata > Actinopteri > Perciformes > Serranidae > Cromileptes > Cromileptes altivelis. The sequence goes on along the minus strand of CM023131.1, from coordinate 215,985 downwards.
GGGGAGAAGCAATCTAAACATATATTAGGTTTTACAGCTGTGTTTGAGGTTAGATAGGTACTATCTGAGGACAGGAGGTCATGAATTTTGCCTCTAATAGTTAGAATTTTGTCATTAAAAAAGCTCATAAAATCATTACTGCTAAGGGCTAAAGGAATATTAGGCTCAATAGAGCTTTGACTCTCAGTCAGCCTGGCTACAGTGCTGAAAAGAAACCTGGGGTTGTTCTTATTGTCTTCTATTAATGCTGAGTAATAGTTTGCTCTGGCATTGCGGAGGCCCCTCTTATAAGTTTTGAGACTGTCTGTCCAGATTAAACGAGATTCTTCCTGTTTGGTCAATCGCCAATTCATTTCAAATTTTCGCGAAAGTTGTTTTAACTTACGGGTTTGAGAGTTATACCAAGGAAGAAATATACCAAAGAAAGTTTGCTTTTTTAACTTCTTTTTAAGAGGAGCTACAGAGTCGAATGTTGTTCGCAGCGAGCCTACGACGCTGTCGACAAAATGATCAAAGTTGGTACAGGAAACCTCTGTTACTGAGGGACTTGGTATTGAATTTAATAATGGAGTAATCATTTCCTTAACTGTTGCTGAGTGGCGTGTAATCGAGTAAAAAGAAATCAAAAGTAATCAGATAATGATCCGATAGTGAGGGATTCTGTGGAAAGACTTTTAGGTTATCAATTTCAATTCCATACGTCAGAACTAGATCGAGGGTATGGTTAAAACAGTGAGTGGGTTCATGTACACCCTGACTGAAGCCAATGGAGTCTAATGGTGAAATAAACGCGGTAGCCAGGGAGTCATTATCAACGTCGACATGAATGATAAAATCGCCTACAATAATAACTTTATCTGATTTATGAACTAAACTGGAGAAAAACTCTGAGAATTCAGATACAAATTCAGAATACGGGCCAGGAGCACGGTACACTATAACAAATAAAAGTGGCTGTGAGGTTTTCCAGGTCGGATGTAAAAGATGAAGAACGAGGCTTTCAAATGAATTATAATCTAGTTTAGGTTTAGGGCTGATTAACAGACTAGAGTTAAAAATGGCTGCAACTCCCCCTCCTCGGCCGCTGCCTCGAGGAATGTGGGTATTATTATGACTGGGAGGAGTGGACTCATTTAGACTAACATATTCATCTGGACACAGCCAGGTTTCAGTGAGACTGAGTAAATCAATATGATTATCTGATATTAATTCGTTTACTAACACTGCTTTAGACGACAGAGACCTGATATTTAACAGTCCGCATTTAATTCTCCTGTTTTGTCTTTCTGTCACAGAAGAGGTTTTAATTTTTATGAGGTTGTTATGCACAACTTCTCTTTGTTTAATTTTAGATTTAAATAATTTAGGTGGTCGGGGGACAGACACCGTTTGTATAAAACTATGAAAACTATGGCTGGGTAACTGAACTAGAAGCTCAGAGAGGCGTATAGGACTGCGACTCTCTGTCCTGGTCTCAACTCTGGGTTGTCAGGGATTTAAATTACTAATAAAGTTTGCCAAGTTCCTAGAAATGAGGTTTTCCCCTGAAAGTTTGCCAATTATTAACGAAACCCACATTATTTGCTGGACACCACCTGGACAGCCAGCGATTAAATGATGACATGTGGCTAAACATGTCATCACTGGTCAGATTTGGGAGGGGTCCAGAGAAAACTATGGAGTCCGACATTGTTTTTGCATATTCACACACCGAGGCAATATTAATTTTAGTGACCTCCGATTGGTGTAACCGGGTGTCATTGCCGCCGACGTGAATAACAATCTTACTGAATCTACGTTTAGCTTTAGCCAGCAGTTTTAAATTTGACTCGATGTCGCCCGCTCTGGCCCCAGGGATACATTTGACTATGGTCGCTGGTGTTGCTAACTTCACGTTCCACAGAATAGAGCTGCCAATGACCAGAGTTTTATCCTCAGCGGGTGTGTCGCTGAGTGGGGAAAAGCAGAAACGTGAACAGGCTGGTGGTGAGCCGTGGGCTTCGGCTTGGAGCTGTGCTTCTGGCGAACCATAACCCAACCTCCTGGCTGAACGGGAGTTACCAGAGGACAGTTAGCAGAGGCTACGGCTTTGCTATGTGGCTCCGCACCGGCTACAGGGGGCTGGCTAACTACTGCAGCTACTGAATGGTTTTCCATGGTGCGGAGCCGCGCTTCTAATTCACTAAGCCTTGCCTCCAACACAGCAAATAAGTTATACTTATTACAATTACCACTGTCACTAAAGGAGGCAGAGGCATAACTGAACATTTGGCACACCGAGCAAGAGAGAGCAGAGGGAGAAGCCATCGCTAACTGTTAAGCTAATGTAGCTACCAAGGCTAGTAACGTGCAAACAACAGCTAAGAGATTAGCGAGAAAGTCGTAGAAAGGAGGAGAGGTATAAGTGTTTAAACAGAACCAGTGTGGGTTAAGACTTGAAGTAGACGTTAAAACAACTGAAGTGAGAAAGCAGAAAGCAGGCTAGCAGAATCCACCAGAGCAGTACAGAGACGCTGTCACAGAAACACCGGAAATGACACAACTCGCTTACCGCAATACGTCAGCACGTCAGTGCAAAGGGGAACAAAGTAGTCAGTAGGGAGTACTCAGTACTCTGATAATACTCAGTAGTCAGTATGCAGTACTCAGTAGGCAGTACCTTGATGGTAGTGGGTGGAGCCGGCGGATGACTTCCACAGGTCCAGCTTGTTGTGGAGGATCACGTTACCGACCACATCGGGTCGGCTGGCGCCAGATGACCAGGCGGTCCGACCGCTGCCAGCTGCAACACATAAACAGGAGGAGAGGGAACATGAAGATCTTTCCAGGACTTTCCAGGACTTGTTGAAGGAGTTCCAGGACTGGTCGCACCTGTGTTAGACAGGCTGAGAATGCTGGACGGGTGTCTCTGTCTGGGGGGCTCGAAGTCGCATATCCAGCCTCTGAAGTCCCTTCTGATGTCTTCGGTGTCATAGTACCAATGGACTGGCATGGACATAGAGTCAGCCGCACACATCCCCCACAATGCATCACTCACTGCCCGCCGCACCTGAGCCATTTCACCTGAGGAGGAAGGAGGAAACTCAATTTAAGACATTTAATAAAAGAAAAAACAAAACAAAGGTCAATTCTTGTGTAAAGGCGTTTATGTTCCGTACCTGTTACCTGTTGCAGCAGCTCTCTGTGTCTGAATCAACTTCAAACTTACATAACTTTATTACCACACTGTTACAAAATCTCACCGGAAGTGGCTAACGCTCTCATGCTAACATCAACAAACAGCTGTTTGCGGGCTCGAGCTCTCCTGTTCTATAATCTGTTTCCTGACACGTGTCCGGACATGTTAGTGTTCATATAAAGTCATGATGTGTTCGTTAAGACGTTACAGAAGCGATAAACAACTTCAAGTTTGTAACCGGTGCTGTTGTACGGTGGTTGATGTGGGACAGTTAAAAAGCGAAGCGTTTTTGTCGGGTAATTATGGTCCCAGAGTGAAGACTGCCAGGCTGTTATACTGCCGTCAACAAACCATTACTGTCAAAACAATTATTATTATTATTGGGTGTGTGCTCACTTTATTATTCAAAGCAGTGATCTCTGTGGATCAGGTGAGGACGTATTAAGAAAATCAGACGTAAAATCTGCCTGCAAAACTAAAATCAGGGCTCCCTTCATACCCTATTTTTACGGCGGCCTGTGAGGACCAATGTTTGCGGACAATGTAAATCAGTGACAATGCGAACATGAAAAACCCGCGCCGGTAGATCATGTTTCAAACTTTACCGTTAAATTTACGGATAGATGATAAATTAATAAAGTAACTGTTAGGTTGTCGTTAATGTTAACGGTTGGTGGTGTGTTTCCGGTCGTTAACGCGTGAGGAGGCTAACGGCTCCGTTTGTTTTTAGCGAGCAGGCTAACAGAGCTAGCATAGTGCTAGCAGGCTGCTTAGTGATGGAGATAGAAGAGGAACCGATAAATCCTCAGGACGTCGGTAAGAAGTCCCGGTTCAAGGGTTTCATCCTCTAACTGTGTGACGGTTCACTATCTGTGTGACAGGATGAATTCATGCAGCAGCAGTTTGATCAGTTACAAAGCGTGTTAGCATCATCTCACCAGAGTGTTAGCTCCCATGTGTTAAAGCCACTGTGAGACAGTGTCTAAAGTCATCTGTGGAGCCTGTAACGTTAAATTAATTTATTATTAAGAATATTAATCCAGGTGAGATAATGACACTGAAGGTTATCTGTTCCTTTAATGTAGAGCAGCTGGTCTGATGGAGCACAGATATAATGATGTGTGTGGTGACAGTTAGGGACTGTTCTTTACCCAGGACCCTCCTCCGTAAGACACCTTCTTCTCACCATTTTATAAAACTTTGATATTTGAAAGTTAAGTCTCAGTTTTTCACTCTTGTTTTTCAGGCACATTTAAATGAAACAGAATAAAGTGATTCTGATGAAATGTCTGAGTTTTTATATTATTTCTTTTTTTCTTTTTTTTTTACAAAGGTGTTCATTGCACATGATGTGTCCAAGGACCGTGGGAATTAGGAAACCCATGTTTTGTCTTTGCAGTTTCTGAATGTCATTGTGTAATTAATTATTTAAAAAGTTGCCACTATTTTAACAAAAAAGAAAAGAGAAAGATAAACAAACCACCAAGAAATGTTAAAGGAAAAAAATGATCAAAACATTTTAAAGAAATAAAAAATCCCCCAAACAGCTTTAAAGACAACATGACCCGAACCTGAGATGGGTCTGCAAGGCAAAACTCTCTACGGAAACACACAAAAAAGAAAACAGTCAAGAATTTAAAATTTTAATTTAAAAAATACCAGAAATTTTTCAAGAAAAGAAATTTGTCATGAATTCCAAAACTAAAAAAACAATCACCAATATCTTTTAGAGAAACACTGCTTTTTTTTCTCTAAAAAAAATGGTGGTAAAATAAATATGAAATCAACCATTTAAAGCTGTAAGCCCTGTCCCTCAGCCAGAATAGATAAACAACAGTCCCTAAAGACGACATGTGTCCTGTTGTGTTTCAGAGCGGGCCCGAGCGTTCTGGTGTGAGGAGGACGTGGATCAGGTGTTCCATGGAGTCTACGAGTACCTGGATCACCTGAAGAGGGTCCTCAAGAAGAACACAGCCACCGACAAAGGTAGGACAGACACATGGAGAAACACTGAGGGAACACAGGACACATAGAGAACCACTGCGGGAACACAGGACTCACTGCGGGAACACAGGACACACTGAGGGAACACAGGACACATAGAGAACCACTGAGGGAACACAGGACTCACTGCGGGAACACAGGACACATAGAGAACCACTGAGGGAACACAGGACACACTGAGGGAACACAGGACACATGGAGACACACTGAGGGAACACAGGACATACTGAGGGAACACAGGACACACTGAGGGAACACAGGACACACTGAGGGAACACAGGACACATGGAGACACACTGAGGGAACACAGGGCACATGGAGACACACTGAGGGAACACAGGGCACATGGAGACACACTGAGGGAACACAGGACACATGGAGACACACTGAGGGAACAGAGGACACATAGAGAACCACTGTGGGAACACAGGACTCACTGCGGGAACAGAGGACACATAGAGAACCACTGAGGGAACACAGGACACATAGAGAACCACTGAGGGAACACAGGACACACTGAGGGAACACAGGACACATAGAGAACCACTGAGGGAACACAGGACACACTGAGGGAACACAGGACACATAGAGAACCACTGAGGGAACACAGGACTCACTGCGGGAACACAGGACACATAGAGAACCACTGAGGGGACACACTGAGGGAACACAGGACACATAGAGAACCACTGAGGGAACACAGGACACACTGAGGGAACACAGGACACAACACAGGACTCACTGAGAGGACACACTGAGGGAACACAGGACACACCACTGAGGGAACACAGGACACACTGAGGGAACACAGGACACATAGAGAACCACTGAGGGAACACAGGACACACTGAGGGAACACAGGACACATAGAGAACCACTGAGGGAACACAGGACACACTGAGGGAACACAGGACACACTGAGGGAACACAGGACACATAGAGAACCACTGAGGGAACACAGGACACACTGAGGGAACACAGGACACATAGAGAACCACTGAGGGAACACAGGACTCACTGCGGGAACACAGGACACATAGAGAACCACTGAGGGAACACAGGACACACTGAGGGAACACAGGACACATAGAGAACCACTGAAGGACAGTCTTCCTGTCTGTGTGTCTGTCAGAGTATGTCCAGGGCCTGAAGCTGCTGGAGTGTCTCAACTGTCCTCCAGTGTCCTCTCAGGACTCGTCTGTGGTCCAAGTGGTCATCGGCTCAGGTACACACACAGTCCACTTGCTACTGAACCTGTAAACTTCCTGTCCACAGACTCTTATTGTAACAGTGTCTTCCTGTCTCCTCTAGGTGAGCTACTGCCTGCAGACTTCACCCACCACAGCTCCTCCTCCTCCACCTGCACCTCCCCTGTCCCCCCCTCTGTCTCTACAGCTCCACCCACAGGACGGGAGGAGCTACTGCCTCCACTGACCCCCATCCACCTGCAGTACCTGCTCCACCCCTGCTCCCAGGTAACACACAATATACACACTGTGCCACACACTACTACACACTGACCCCATCCACCTGCAGTAGCTGCTCCACCCCTGCTCCCAGGTAACACACAATATACACACTGTGTTGTGTTGTGTTGTGTTGTGTTGTTGCAGTCGTGCCTGCCCAGTCTACCCAGCATGCCTCAGTGCACCCCTGCGTTCTGGGGTCAGAACCCCCTGAAGGTTCCGCTGCTCTGTGGCTTTAAGAGGCTGAGCGCCATGCCCATGATGTCATCGAGGGTGGACGGCGAGGGGGCGGAGCTCACAGTCTGTGAGGACGTGGACAAAGACGTGGAAGACTGGGACGTCGTTTACAAAGCCCCATGTGGACAGAGCCTCCGTAACCATGACGACGTGATGCGTTTCCTGTTGGCCACAGAGAGCTACGACATCCTGCAGGTTGGTTACGATGCGTTCAGGGACTGCAGGAAAAGTAGCGTACTGTATCATGTGACCCTAAATCCTCCACAGGTGGACTTCTTCACCTTCAACCCATCCGTCCGGTTGGACCCGCCCCCACCGGCGGGACCCCAGCGGCCAGAGATGGACTTGAGCCGGGGGGCTGAGCCTACGCCGGTGCAGCTGTGCGTCGGGGACGGCAGTGCCCGGCCGGCAGACTTCCGTTACAGGAAGGACCGCTGGCCACACGGCTGCTTCCTGACCCGCAGCCCGGCGCTGTTTGACGTCTGCTGCGACTGCACTGATGGCTGCAATGACGCTCAGCGCTGCGCCTGTGTGGCCATGACCAGAGGAGGGCGGAGCTACAGCCACCACAGGCTGACAGAGCCTGTACCGTCAGGGTAAGACATGAATCAGTGTGTATGGTGACAGGAAGTGGCGGCAGACTGTCCACATCCTTCTGACCACTTCCTGTCTGATCATTGTCAGCGTGTACGAGTGCGGCCCGTGGTGCGGCTGCGTTCGGGCTCGCTGTCAGAACCGGCTGGTCCAGAGGGGGATCAAAGTCCGCCTCCAGGTCTTCCAGACCGACGGGTGCGGCTGGGGCGTCCGTTGCCGTGACGACCTGGACCGCGGCACATTTGTGTGCATGTACGCAGGTGAGGCACCGTCGATGTTGTTCATGTAAACGTTCTCGTCATCAGCTGTGAGGTCACGATAACATGTGTCCAGGTGTGATGCTGCGGAGGGTACAGAGTCCTGCCGAGGCTCCGCCCCCAAAGCTGACGAGGGCGGACCTTCCCTCAGACGACGAGGTGGAGGTTGTCACTGAGTGGCTTGCTCCGCCCGTGCTGGAGAGTCGGAGCAACCTGCTGGAGCAGCCTATGTCCACGCCCACCTCGCCACCCCTGCACGTCCCCGTCATCCAGAGACCCGCTGACACCGCTGCTGCCGCCAGTATGACACAGGATAGAGACAAGGTGAGACAGGAAACAGTTACATCCTCACACAGACACTCTGACTTCCTGTCTAATACACTCCACTCTGTTTACAGACGGTGTTGGTTGGAGCACCACTGCCACTGTCTCCATCAGCGGGGGAGTCAGGTGGCCACTCTCCAGGTCAGGACAGCAATGTCGCCATGACGCCCGCCTGTCCCCAGGGGGTGGCACCACAAGTCCACGGTGTGAACGGCACCGAGAGCCACAAGAGTCTAAAGAGAGCCTTGAAGGTGGACGATGTCTACCTCCTGGACGCCAGCAAGGAGGGGAACGTCAGCCGCTTCATCAACGTAAGTCCAAAGTGATACGGTGCTGTGAGGGTTAACAGCGTTTATGAAGCTGACGCCATGTAAAGATGAAGTCCAAAGTGATTCGGTGCTGTGAGGGTTAACAGCGTTTATGAAGCTGACGCCATGTAAAGATGAAGTCCAAAGTGATTCGGTGCTGTGAGGGTTAACAGCGTTTATGATGCTGACGCCATGTAAAGATGGCCGACAGCCGCTTCATCAACGTAAGTCCAAAGTGATACGGTGCTGTGAGGGTTAACAGCGTTTATGAAGCTGACGCCATGTAAAGATGGCCGACAGCCGCTTCGTCAACGTAAGTCCAAAGTGTCACGGCTGCGTGAGGGTTAACAGTATTTATGAAGCTGATGCCATGTAAAGATGGCTGCCAGCCGCTTTGTCAGCGTAAGTCCAGTCCGTAAGTGAGTTTATGAATTTCAAAATAAGAATAGTTTCTTGTAACATTGTTTTTTCATTATTTTATTTTTATCATAATTTTATTCTTAAGTATTGAGATTTATTTTTGTTTTTCTGTTGTTCCGACTGTTGTAAAAAATCAAATCTCATATTGAGCATCTGAACCTTTGACCTGAACTGTGTCGCCATAGAAACGAGTCAACGTGGCATCACAGTGAAGGTGATGTCACCACTGAGTCTGACCTTTGACCTTGTCTCGGCCCCCTGCAGCACAGCTGTCAGCCCAACCTGTTCATCCAGAACATCTTCACCGACTGTCACGACCCCGCCTTCCCCGTCATCGCCTTCTTCACCAGCAGGTGAGGAAGAGGAGGGTCAGACGCAGCTTGTCACGGCCATGATGATGATGATGATGATGATGATAACAACAGCCTGTCCTCTGTGTTTCAGGGCGGTGAAGGCTGGCACGGAGCTGACCTGGAACTACTCCGCCGACACTCAGAGCAAACGGGAAGTGGTGTGTCTGTGCGGTAGCGACGGTTGTCAGGGTCAGTTTATGATGGAGGAGCATCTGTGTGACGTGTGTGAGGACGAAAGTGAAACACAGTGACAGGATATGATGTCATTGTCTCAAATCTTCTGTACTGTGTTTTTTTTAACAATAAAAGACTTTTTTTGATCAGCTGTTCACAGCCTTTTATTTTGGAAGGCTTTTGTTTTTTAATTTCAGAGTTCAAGGGAAAAGTTTCATCATCTAAGCTTTTATTTTGAAACTCCAGCGTAGGAATAGGAGGAGGATGTTCAGTTGTTACTGTGTCTTTTATCTTGAAACTCCACTGTAGGAATAGGAGGAGGAGGATGTTCAGTTGTTACTGTATCTTTTATTTTGAAATGTGATTGCTATGTGACAAGGGAATCAGAGTGACGGTGACTTCAGAGAGACGTCGTCCCTGCAGGTTGGACCATGAACCTGTGAGTGAACTTTGACAATCAGAACCATAAGTACATTAATATTAGTGAAATTATTTGGTTTAAACACTGAACTTTGTTTAATATAAGAGTGTAAACTTCCTGAGGCTCCTCCCACCTGCTACAGGTGTAGAATGGTTCAGTCCACCCCTGCACGTGGATTCATCTGTAAACATAACTAAAGCCCAGGCACTGTTTAAACTGTGAAATACTACCACTGATAATAATAATTATTATTCAATAAAATAATAATGGTAACAACAATATTAAAATAATTCTAAAAATTAAATAATAATATTGATACTCATATGACTACTAATAATTATTAGTGTTTTAAAAATAAAATAAAGTACTTTAACTACTGCTACTAATATCAATAAAATCATAATAATAGTAATTCTTATATGATCATAAAATAGTAAATTATACTTCTACTACTGGGGCGTCCGTAGCGTAGTGGATAGTGCCGGTGCCCCATGTACAGAAGCGAAAATTATACTTCTACTACTATTATTATGAATAAAACAATACATTTTAATTCTACGACTAATAAAAATAACAAAAATAATAATGATGATTTTGGTGACTATATGAAAAAGTTCAGACTATTTAATCTTCAGTTTTAACAGTTTTACTGCTTTTACTTTGAAATCCCTACAAGATCGTCGAGCAAGAAGGACTTCCCGTTATATACCCGTCTTTGCGGCTCTTATTGTGCAAGTCCAAACCGGATCTCAGCCTGTTGTTTATAAGTCTTCCTCCTCCGGAGTCTCACCGACTGTCCTCCTGATCTGAACCTGACCATGAGAGCTGTCCTGCGGGTTCCGTGTGTGCTCCTTCTCGGCCTCCTCTGGGTCTCCGTCCCCGGCTCCCGGGCCCGGATCCCGCCTCACGACCAGGTGGCCCGGGTCGCGCGCTTCGTGGCCCACCTGTGTGACTGGGCTTCCATGGCCACCATCTCCACTCACAAGCCGGTGGAGGGGCAGCCGTTCTCCAACACCTTCTCCGTGAGCGACGGGCCGGTGGGCTCCGGTACCGGGGTGCCCTACATGTACCTGACCCACATGGAGATCTCTGTGCAGGACCTGCAGGTAACTCAGTCCCCGGTGCTCCTATATTCCAACAAAACACATGGTTATATTACAAAATAACAGATATTCAGCCAAAAAAGCACATGGTTATATTTAGCCAACAAAATCACATGTTATATTCAGCTAAAAAGCACATGGTTATATTACAACAAAATCAATATTATTTCAGCTAAAAAGACATGGTTATATTTAGCCAACAAAATCACATATTATATTACAACAAAATCACATGAATCACAAGTAATATAAGACAAAATAATGTTATAATCACAAAAATGATATGTTACCAACTAAAAAGATTCAAACATGGTTATATAGCCAAAACAATGACAGGTTATATTAGCCAACAAAACACATGGTTATATTAACACATGGTTATACAAGCCACAGAAATCACATGTTATATTCAGCAATCAGTAATAACATGGTTATATTTCAGCCAACAAATCACATGATTATATTCAGCCAAAAACATGGTTAATGTAGCTATACAACACATGGTTATATTCAGCCAACAAACACAGGTAATCGCAAAAATCACATGTTATATTCACAACAAAACATGTTAGTCAACAACATGTATAGCCACAATAATACAGGTTAATTCAGTAAATTAGCACATATAGCACAATGATTATATTCAGCCAAAAATAATTAATTCACAAAAAATCAGATTTATATCAGCCAGAAATAACACATGGTTATATTCAGCCAAAAAATCACATGGTTATATTCAAACAAATATATAAATGGTTATATTCCAACAAACACATGGTTATTAGCAATCAAAATCACAGGTTATATTCAGACAAAAACCATGGTTTATCCAACAAAACACATGGTTATTAGCCAACAAAAACATGTGTTATTCAGCTAAAACATGGTTATATTCAACATACATGTACAGACAAACAAGTATCACATGTATTTCACAAAAACATGGTTATATAAGCAAACACATGGTTATCATCAATAACAAGTTATACAACATAGGTTACATTTCACAATACAAATCAATACAATGATTATATTAGCCAAACAATGTTATATTCAGCAGTAAATTCACAATGTATTTAAATCATAGTTCACATTACAACAAAATCACATGGTATATATTCAATACAAAATGTTATCACAAACCATTTATATTAGCCACAAAAGAATGTATTCACAATCACAATAGCACATACATGTATAACAACAACAATACATGTATATTCCAACTAAATTCAGTTAATCACAACAAAACACATGTATATCAGCCAATAAAACAACATGATTATATTTAGCAACAACATGTTATATTTACCAACAAACAATTTAATACACAAAAGTACATGTATAATAGCCAACATAATTCACATGGTTATATACTAACCATATACATGATATCAATTATATACACAATGTACATGTTACATCAACAACACATGTTAATTAGCAAAAGCACATGGTTAATTTAGCAACAAAATCACATGGTTATATTAGCCAAACAAAATATCATGGTTAATCACTAATGCAAAATCACAGGTTAATTCAGCTACAAAACACATGTACATTGCAACAAACATGTTACAATTTATTACCAACACAGTTACAACAATAGTATATATCAGATTAGCAAAAATCAATGGTATATTCACAACAAAAACAGGTTAATTCAGCAAACAAGGTTATATACATACAATACAATTATCACAAAAACATGGTTATTTAGCCAAAAAACAAAAGCACATGGATATGTTTAGCTGACAAAAGCATGTGGTTATGTTTAGCTAGGAAAAGTCTGTGGTTATATTCAGCCAACAAAATCACATGGTTATATTTAGCCAACAACATCACATGGTTATATTCAGCCAACAAAATCACATGGTTATATTCAGCCAACAACATCACATGGTTATATTCAGCCAACAAAATCACATGGTTATATTCAGCCAACAACATCACATGGTTATATTCAGCCAACAAAAGCACATGGTTATATTTAGCCAACAACATCACATGGTTATATTCAGCCAACAAAATCACATGGTTATGTTCAACTAACAAAAGCTCATGGTTATATTTAGCCAACAAAAACATGTGATTATATTCAGCCAACAAAATCACATGGTTATATTTAGCCAACAAAATCACATGGTTATATTCAGCTAACAAAAGCACATGGTTACATTTAGCCAACAAACTCACATGGTTATATTCAGCTAACAAAAGCACATGGTTATATTCAGCTAACAAACTCACATGGTTATATTCAGCCAACAAAATCACATGGTTATATTCAGCCAACAAAAGCACATGGTTATATTTAGCCAACAAACTCACATGGTTATATTCAGCTCACAAAAGCACATGGTTACATTTGGCCAACAAACTCACATGGTTATATTCAGCTCAAAAAAGCACATGGTTACATTTAGCCAACAAAAACATGTGATTATATTTAGCCAACAAAGTTACATGATTATATTTAGCCAACAAAATCAAATGGTTATATTCAGCCAACAAAAGCACATGATTATATTCAGCTAACAAAAGCACATGGTTACATTTAGCCAACAATATCACATGGTTGTATTCAGCTCACAAAATCACATGGTTATATTCAGCTAACAAAAGCACATGGTTACATTTAGCCAACAAACTCACATGGTTATATTCAGCTAACAAAAGCACATGGTTATATTCAGCTAACAAAAGCACATGGTTATATTTAGCCAACAAACTCACATGGTTATATTCAGCTCAAAAAAGCACATGGTTACATTTAGCCAACAAAAACATGTGATTATATTTAGCCAACAAAGTTACATGATTATATTTAGCCAACAAAATCACATGATTATATTCAGCTAACAAAAGCACATGGTTACATTTAGCCAACAATATCACATGGTTATATTCAGCCAACAAAAGCACATGATTATATTCAGCTAACAAAAGCACATGGTTACATTTAGCCAACAATATCACATGGTTATATTCAGCCAACAAAATCACATGGTTATATTCAGCTAATAAAAGCACATGGTTATATTTAGCCAACAAACTCACATGGTTATATTCAGCTCACAAAAGCACATGGTTACATTTAGCCAACAAAATCACATGGTTATATTCAGCCAACAAAGTTACATGATTATATTTAGCCAGCAAAACCACATGATTATATTTAGCCAGCAAAAGCACATGATTATATTCAGCTAACAAAAGCACATGGTTACATTTAGCCAACAAAATCACATGGTTATATTCAGCTAACAAAAGCACATGGTTATATTCAGCTCACAAAAGCACATGGTTACATTTAGCCAACAATATCACATGGTTACATTTAGCCAACAAACTCACATGGTTATATTCAGCCAACAAAATCACATGGTTATATTCAGCTAACAAAAGCACATGGTTACATTTAGCCAACAAACTCACATGGTTATATTCAGCCAACAAAATCACGTGGTTATATTCAGCCAACAAAATCACATGGTTATATTCAGCTAACAAAAGCACATGATTATATTTAGCCAACAAAATCACATGGTTATATTCAGCCAACAAAACCACATGATTACATTCAGCTAACAAAAGCACATGGTTACATTTAGCCAACAAAATCACATGATTATATTCAGCTAACAAAAGCACATTTTTACATTTAGCCAAAAAATCACAAGGTTATATTCAGCCAACAAAATCACATGGTTATATTCAGCTAACAAAAGCACATGATTATATTTAGCCAACAAAATCACATGGTTATATTCAGCCAACAAAACCACATGATTACATTCAGCTAACAAAAGCACATGGTTACATTTAGCCAACAAAATCACATGATTATATTCAGCTAACAAAAGCACATGTTTACATTTAGCCAAAAAATCACATGGTTATATTCAGCCAACAAAATCACATGGTTATATTCAGCTAACAAAAGCACATGATTATATTTAGCCAACAAAATCACATGGTTATATTCAGCCAACAAAACCACATGATTACATTCAGCTAACAAAAGCACATGGTTACATTTAGCCAACAAAAACATGAGATTATATTTAGCCAACAAAGTTACATGATTATATTTAGCCAACAAAATCACGTGGTTATATTCAGCCAACAAAATCACATGGTTATATTCAGCTAACAAAAGCACATGATTATATTTAGCCAACAAAATCACATGGTTATATTCAGCCAACAAAACCACATGATTACATTCAGCTAACAAAAGCACATGGTTACATTTAGCCAACAAAAACATGAGATTATATTTAGCCAACAAAGTTACATGATTATATTTAGCCAACAAAATCACATGGTTATATTCAGCCAACAAAACCACATGATTACATTCAGCTAACAAAAGCACATGGTTACATTTAGCCAACAAAAACATGAGATTATATTTAGCCAACAAAGTTACATGATTATATTTAGCCAACAAAATCACATGGTTATATTCAGCCAACAAAACCACATGATTACATTCAGCTAACAAAAGCACATGATTATATTTAGCCAACAAAATCACATGGTTATATTCAGCCAACAAAACCACATGATTACATTCAGCTAACAAAAGCACATGGTTACATTTAGCCAACAAAAACATGAGATTATATTTAGCCAACAAAGTTACATGATTATATTTAGCCAACAAAACCACATGATTATATTTAGCCAACAAAATCACATGATTATATTTAGCCAGCAAAAGCACATGATTATATTCAGCTAACAAAAGCACATGGTTACATTTAGCCAACAATATCACATGGTTATATTCAGCCAACAAAATCACATGGTTATATTCAGCTAACAAAAGCACATGGTTATATTCAGCTCACAAAAGCACATGGTTACATTTAGCCAACAATATCACATGGTTACATTTAGCCAACAAACTCACATGGTTATATTCAGCTAACAAAAGCACATGGTTACATTTAGCCAACAAACTCACATGGTTATATTCAGCCAACAAAATCACATGGTTATATTCAGCCAACAAAATCACATGGTTATATTCAGCTAACAAAAGCACATGGTTACATTTAGCCAACAAAATCACATGGTTATGTTCAGCTCACAAAAGCACATGGTTACATTTAGCCAACAAAAACATGTGATTATATTTAGCCAACAAAGTTACGTGATTATATTTAGCCAACAAAAGCACATGGTTATATTCAGCCAACAAAACCACATGATTATATTTAGCCAACAAAATCACATGATTATATTTAGCCAGCAAAAGCACATGATTATATTCAGCTAACAAAAGCACATGGTTACATTTAGCCAACAAAATCACATGGTTATGTTCAGCTCACAAAAGCACATGGTTACATTTAGCCAACAAAATCACATGGTTATATTCAGCCAACAAAACCACATGATTATATTTAGCCAACAAAATCACATGATTATGTTTAGCTAACAAAAGCACATGGTTACATTTATCTAAGAAAATCATATGATTACATTCAGCCAACAAAATCACATGATTATATTTCGCCAACAAAATCACAAGGTTACATTCAGCTAAGAAAATCACATGGTTATATTTATCTAACAAAATCATATGAATTTATTTAGCTCACATAAGCATGTGGTTATATTTAGCCAACAAAATCACACGATTATAGTCAGCCATTAAAAGCACATGGTTACATTTAGCCAACAAAATCACATGATTATATTCAGATAACAAAAGCACATGGTTCCATTTAGCCAACAAAATCACATGGTTATATTCAGCCAACAATATCACATGATTATATTTAGCCAACAATATCACATGGTTATATTCAGCCAACAAAACCACATGATTACATTCAGCTCACAAAAGCACATGGTTACATTTAGCCAACAAAATCACATGATTATATTCAGCTAACAAAAGCACATGGTTACATTAATCTAAGAAAATCACATGATTATATTCAGCTCACAAAAGCACATGGTTACATTCAGCCAACAAAATCACATGGTTATATTCAGCCAACAAAAGCACATGGTTATATTCAGCAAACAAAAGCACATGGTTATATTCAGCCAACAATATCACATGGTTATATTCAGCCAACAAAAGCACATGGTTATATTCAGCCAACAAAAGCACATGGTTATATTCAGCTAACAAAAGCACATGGTTATATTTAGCCAACAAAATCACATGGTTATATTCAGCCAACAAAAGCACATGGTTATATTCAGCCAACAAAATCACATGGTTATATTTAGCCAACAAAATCACATGGTTATATTCAGCCAACAACATCACATGGTTATATTCAGCCAACAAAGGCACATGGTTATATTCAGCTAACAAAAGCACATGGTTATATTTAGCCAACAAAATCACATGGTTATATTCAGCCAACAAAAGCACATGGTTATATTCAGCCAACAAAAGCACATGGTTATATTCAGCTAACAAAAGCACATGGTTATATTCAGCCAACAAAAGCACATGGTTATATTCAGCCAACAAAAGCACATGGTTATATTCAGCTAACAAAAGCACATGGTTATATTTAGCCAACAAAATCACATGGTTATATTCAGCCAACAAAAGCACATGGTTATATTCAGCCAACAAAATCACATGGTTATATTTAGCCAACAAAATCACATGGTTATATTCAGCCAACAACATCACATGGTTATATTCAGCCAACAAAGGCACATGGTTATATTCAGCCAACAAAAACACATGGTTATATTCAGCCAACAAAAGAACATGGTTATATTCAGCCAACAACATCACATGGTTATATTCAGCCAACAAAGGCACATGGTTATATTCAGCCAACAAAAACACATGGTTATATTTAGCCAACAAAATCACATGGTTATATTCAGCCAACAAAAGCACATGGTTATATTCAGCCAACAAAATCACATGGTTATATTTAGCCAACAAAATCACATGGTTATATTCAGCCAACAACATCACATGGTTATATTCAGCCAACAAAGGCACATGGTTATATTCAGCCAACAAAAACACATGGTTATATTCAGCCAACAAAAGAACATGGTTATATTCAGCCAACAACATCACATGGTTATATTCAGCCAACAAAAACACATGGTTATATTCAGCCAACAATATCACATGGTTATATTCAGCCAACAACATCACATGGTTATATTCAGCCAACAAAAGCACATGGTTATATTCAGCCAACAAAATCACATGGTTATATTCAGCCAACAAAAGCACATGGTTATATTTAGCCAACAATATCACATGGTTATATTCAGCCAACAATATCACATGGTTATATTCAGCCAACAACATCACATGGTTATATTCAGCCAACAACATCACATGGTTATATTCAGCCAACAAAAGCACATGGTTATATTCAGCCAACAAAATCACATGGTTATATTCAGCCAACAACATCACATGGTTATATTCAGCCAACAAAAGCACATGGTTATATTCAGCCAACAAAATCACATGGTTATATTCAGCCAACAACATCACATGGTTATATTCAGCCAACAACATCACATGGTTATATTCAGCCAACAACATCACATGGTTATATTCAGCCAACAACATCACATGGTTATATTCAGCCAACAAAATCACATGGTTATATTCAGCCAACAAAAGCACATGGTTATATTTGGCCAACAATATCACATGGTTATATTCAGCCAACAATATCACATGGTTATATTCAGCCAACAACATCACATGGTTATATTCAGCCAACAACATCACATGGTTATATTCAGCCAACAAAAGCACATGGTTATATTCAGCCAACAAAATCACATGGTTATATTCAGCCAACAAAAGCACATGGTTATATTCAGCCAACAATATCACATGGTTATATTCAGCCAACAATATCACATGGTTATATTCAGCCAACAACATCACATGGTTATATTCAGCCAACAAAAGCACATGGTTATATTCAGCCAACAAAATCACATGGTTATATTCAGCCAACAAAAGCACATGGTTATATTCAGCCAAAAACATCACATGGTTATATTCAGCCAACAAAATCACATGGTTATATTCAGCCAACAAAAGCACATGGTTATATTCAGCCAACAATATCACATGGTTATATTCAGCCAACAAAATCACATGGTTATATTCAGCCAACAAAATCACATGGTTATGTTCAACTAACAAAAGCACATGGTTATATTTAGCCAACAAAAACACGTGATTATATTTAGCCAACAAAAGCACATGGTTATATTTAGCCAACAATATCACATGGTTATATTCAGCCAACAAAATCACATGGTTATATTTAGCCAACAAAATCACATGGTTATATTCAGCCAACAACATCACATGGTTATATTCAGCCAACAACATCACATGGTTATATTCAGCCAACAAAAGCACATGGTTATATTCAGCCAACAAAATCACATGGTTATATTCAGCCAACAAAAGCACATGGTTATATTCAGCCAACAATATCACATGGTTATATTCAGCCAACAATATCACATGGTTATATTCAGCCAACAACATCACATGGTTATATTCAGCCAACAAAAGCACATGGTTATATTCAGCCAACAAAATCACATGGTTATATTCAGCCAACAAAAGCACATGGTTATATTCAGCCAAAAACATCACATGGTCATATTCAGCCAACAAAATCACATGGTTATATTCAGCCAACAAAAGCACATGGTTATATTCAGCCAACAATATCACATGGTTATATTCAGCCAACAAAATCACATGGTTATATTCAGCCAACAAAATCACATGGTTATGTTCAACTAACAAAAGCACATGGTTATATTTAGCCAACAAAAACATGTGATTATATTTAGCCAACAAAAGCACATGGTTATATTTAGCCAACAATATCACATGGTTATATTCAGCCAACAAAATCACATGGTTATATTTAGCCAACAAAATCACATGGTTATATTCAGCTAACAAAAGCACATGGTTACATTTAGCCAACAAACTCACATGGTTATATTCAGCTAACAAAAGCACATGGTTATATTTAGCCAACAAACTCACATGGTTATATTCAGCTCACAAAGGCACATGGTTATATTCAGCTAAAAAAAGCACATGGCTACATTTAGCCAACAAACTCACATGGTTATATTCAGCTAACAAAAGCACATGGTTATATTTAGCCAACAAACTCACATGGTTATATTCAGCCAACAAAAGCACATGGTTATATTTAGCCAACAAACTCACATGGTTATATTCAGCCAACAAAAGCACATGGTTATATTTAGCCAACAAACTCACATGGTTATATTCAGCCAACAAAAGCACATGGTTATATTTAGCCAACAAACTCACATGGTTATATTCAGCTAACAAAAGCACATGGTTACATTTAGCCAACAAACTCACATGGTTATATTCAGCTAACAAAAGCACATGGTTATATTTAGCCAACAAACTCACATGGTTATATTCAGCTCACAAAAACACATGGTTACATTTATCTAAGAAAATCATATGATTACATTCAGCCAACAAAATCACATGGTTATATTCAGCCAACAAAAGGACATGGTTATATTTAGCCAACAAAATCACATGATTATATTCAGCTAACAAAAGCACATGGTTATATTCAGCTAACAAAAGCACATGGTTATATTCAGCCAATAAAAACACATGGTTATATTCAGCCAACAAAAACACATGGTTATATTCAGCCAACAACATCACATGGTTATATTCAGCCAACAAAAACACATGGTTATATTCAGCCAACAAAAACACATGGTTATATTCAGCCAACAAAAACACATGGTTATATTCAGCCAACAACATCACATGGTTATATTCAGCCAACAAAAACACATGGTTATATTCAGCCAACAAAAGCACATGGTTATATTCAGCCAACAAAATCACATGGTTATATTCAGCCAAAAAAAACATGTGATTATATTTAGCCAACAAAGTTACCTGATTATATTTAGCCAACAACATCACATGGTTATATTCAGCCAACAAAAACACATGGTTATATTCAGCCAACAAAAACACATGGTTATATTCAGCCAACAACATCACATGGTTATATTCAGCCAACAAAAACACATGGTTATATTCAGCCAACAAAAACACATGGTTATATTCAGCCAACAAAAACACATGGTTATATTCAGCCAACAACATCACATGGTTATATTCAGCCAACAAAAACACATGGTTATATTCAGCCAACAAAAGCACATGGTTATATTCAGCCAACAAAATCACATGGTTATATTCAGCCAAAAAAAACATGTGATTATATTTAGCCAACAAAGTTACCTGATTATATTTAGCCAACAAAATCACATGATTATGTTCAGCTAACAAAAGCACATGGTTACATTTAGCCAACAATATCACATGGTTATATTCAGCCAACAAAAGCACATGATTATATTCAGCTAACAAAAGCACATGGTTACATTTAGCCAACAAACTCACATGATTATATTCAGCTAACAAAAGCACATGGTTATATTTAGCCAACAAAAACATGTGATTATATTTAGCCAACAAAAGCACATGGTTATATTCAGCCAACAAAATCACATGGTTATATTCAGCCAACAAAAGCACATGGTTACATTTAGCCAACAAACTCACATGGTTATATTCAGCTAACAAAAGCACATGGTTATATTTAGCCAAAAAACTCACATGGTTATATTCAGCTCACAAAAGCACATGGTTACATTTGGCCAACAATATCACATGGTTATATTCAGCTAACAAAAGCACATGGTTATATTCAGCTAACAAAAGCACATGGCTACATTTAGCCAACAAACTCACAAGGTTATATTCAGCCAACAAAACCACATGATTACATTCAGCTAACAAAAGCACATGGTTACATTTAGCCAACAAAAACATGAGATTATATTTAGCCAACAAAGTTACATGATTATATTTAGCCAACAAAATTACATGGTTATATTCAGCCAACAAAACCACATGACTATATTTAGCCAACAAAATCACATGATTGTATTTAGCCAGCAAAAGCACATGATTATATTCAGCTAACAAAAGCACATGGTTACATTTAGCCAACAATATCACATGGTTATATTCAGCCAACAAAATCACATGGTTATATTCAGCTAACAAAAGCACATGGTTATATTCAGCTCACAAAAGCACATGGTTACATTTAGCCAACAATATCACATGGTTACATTTAGCCAACAAACTCACATGGTTATATTCAGCCAACAAACTCACATGGTTATATTCAGCTAACAAAAGCACATGGTTACATTCAGCCAACAAAATCACATGGTTATATTCAGCCAACAAAATCACATGGTTATATTCAGCTAACAAAAGCACATGGTTACATTTAGCCAAAAAAAATCACATGGTTATGTTCAGCTCACAAAAGCACATGGTTACATTTAGCCAAAAAAAACATGTGATTATATTTAGCCAACAAAGTTACGTGATTATATTTAGCCAAAAAAATCACATGGTTATATTCAGCCAACAAAACCACATGATTACATTCAGCTAACAAAAGCACATGGTTACATTTAGCCAACAAAAACATGTGATTATATTTAGCCAACAAAATCACATGGTTATATTCAGCCAACAAAACCACATGATTAAATTTAGCCAACAAAATCACATGATTATATTTAGCCAGCAAAAGCACATGATTAAATTCAGCTCACAAAAGCACATGGTTACATTTAGCCAACAAAAACATGTGATTATATTTAGCCAACAAAGTTACGTGATTATATTTAGCCAACAAAATCACATGGTTATATTCAGCCAACAAAACCACATGATTAAATTTAGCCAACAAAATCACATGATTATATTTAGCCAGCAAAAGCACATGATTACATTCAGCTCACAAAAGCACATGGTTACATTTAGCCAACAAAAACATGTGATTATATTTAGCCAACAAAGTTACGTGATTATATTTAGCCAACAAAATCACATGGTTATATTCAGCCAACAAAACCACATGATTAAATTTAGCCAACAAAATCACATGTTTATATTTAGCCAGCAAAAGCACATGATTATATTCAGCCAACAACATCACATGGTTATATTCAGCTAACAAAAGCACATGGTTATATTCAGCCAACAAAACCACATGATTATATTTAGCCAACAAAATCACATGATTATATTCAGCTGACAAAAGCACATGGTTACAGTTATCTAAGAAAATCATATG
This sequence comes from Cromileptes altivelis, assembly GCA_013133815.1. NCBI lineage: Eukaryota > Metazoa > Chordata > Actinopteri > Perciformes > Serranidae > Cromileptes > Cromileptes altivelis. The sequence goes on along the minus strand of CM023131.1, from coordinate 192,904 downwards.
ATTACATTCAGCCAACATAATCACATGATTATATTTCGCCAACAAAATCACAAGGTTACATTCAGCTAAGAAAATCACATGGTTATATTTATCTAACAAAATCATATGAATTTATTTAGCTCACATAAGCATGTGGTTATATTTAGCCATCAAAATCACACGATTATAGTCAGCCATTAAAAGCAAATGGTTACATTTAGCCAACAATATCACATGATTATATTCAGCTCACAAAAGCACATGGTTACATTTAGCCAACAAAATCACATGATTATTTTCAGATAACAAAAGCACATGGTTCCATTTAGCCAACAAAATCACATGGTTATATTCAGCCAACAATATCACATGATTATATTCCGCTCACAAAAGCACATGGTTACATTTAGCCAACAAAATCACATGATTATATTCAGCTAACAAAAGTACATGGTTACATTAATCTAAGAAAATCACATGATTATATTCAGCTCACAAAAGCACATTGTTACATTTCGCCAACAAAATCACATGATTATATTCAGCTAACAATATCACATGGTTATATTCAGCCAACAATATCACATGATTATATTCAGCTAACAAAAACACATGGTTACATTTATCTAAGAAAATCATATGATTACATTCAGCCAACAAAATCACATGGTTATATTCAGCCAACAAAACCACACGATTATATTTAGCCAACAAAATCACATGATTATATTCAGCTCACAAAAGCACATGGTTACATTTAGCCAACAAAATCACATGGTTATATTCAGCCAACAAAATCACAAGGTTACATTCAGCTAAGAAAATCACATGGCTATATTTTTCTAACAAAATCATATGAATTTATTTAGCTCACATAAGCATGTGGTTATATTTAGCCAACAAAATCACACGATTATAGTCAGCCATTAAAAGCACATGGTTACATTTCGCCAACAAAATCACATGGTTATATTCAGCCAACAAAACCACATGATTATATTTAGCCAACAAAATCACATGATTATGTTTAGCTAACAAAAGCACATGGTTACATTTATCTAAGAAAATCATATGATTACATTCAGCCAACAAAATCACATGATTATATTTCGCCAACAAAATCACAAGGTTATATTCAGCTAAGAAAATCACATGGTTATATTTATCTAACAAAATCATATGAATTTATTTAGCTCACATAAGCATGTGGTTATATTTAGCCAACAAAATCACACGATTATAGTCAGCCATTAAAAGCACATGGTTCCATTTAGCCAACAAAATCACATGGTTATATTCAGCCAACAATATCACATGATTATATTCAGCTCACAAAAGCACATGGTTACATTTAGCCAACAAAATCACATGATTATATTCAGCTAACAAAAGCACATGGTTACATTAATCTAAGAAAATCACATGATTATATTCAGCTCACAAAAGCACATGGTTATATTTCGCCAACAAAATCACATGATTATATTCAGCTAACAAAAGCACATGGTTACATTTATCTAAGAAAATCATATGATTACATTCAGCCAACAAAATCACATGGTTATATTCAGCCAACAAAAGGACATGGTTATATTTAGCCAACAAAATCACATGATTATATTCAGCTAACAAAAGCACATGGTTATATTCAGCTAACAAAAGCACATGGTTATATTCAGCCAATAAAAACACATGGTTATATTCAGCCAACAAAAACACATGGTTATATTCAGCCAACAAAAACACATGGTTATATTCAGCCAACAATATCACATGGTTATATTCAGCCAACAACATTACATGGTTATATTCAGCCAACAAAAGCACATGGTTATATTCAGCCAATATCACATGGTTATATTCAGCCAACAACATCACATGGTTATATTCAGCCAACAAAATCACATGGTTATATTCAGCCAACAAAATCACATGGTTATGTTCAACTAACAAAAGCACATGGTTATATTTAGCCAACAAAAACATGTGATTATATTCAGCTAACAAAAGCACATGGTTATATTCAGCTAACAAAAGCACATGGTTATATTCAGCCAATAAAAACACATGGTTATATTCAGCCAACAAAAACACATGGTTATATTCAGCCAACAAAAACACATGGTTATATTCAGCCAACAATATCACATGGTTATATTCAGCCAACAACATTACATGGTTATATTCAGCCAAAAAAAGCACATGGTTATATTCAGCCAATATCACATGGTTATATTCAGCCAACAACATCACATGGTTATATTCAGCCAACAAAATCACATGGTTATATTCAGCCAACAAAATCACATGGTTATGTTCAACTAACAAAAGCACATGGTTATATTTAGCCAACAAAAACATGTGATTATATTTAGCCAACAAAACCACATGGTTATATTTAGCCAACAATATCACATGGTTATATTCAGCCAACAAAAGCACATGGTTATATTTAGCCAACAATATCACATGGTTATATTCAGCCAAAAAAAGCACATGGTTATATTCAGCCAACAATATCACATGGTTATATTTAGCCAACAATATCACATGGTTATATTCAGCCAACAATATCACATGGTTATATTCAGCCAACAAAATCACATGGTTATGTTCAACTAACAAAAGCACATGGTTATATTTAGCCAACAAAAACATGTGATTATATTTAGCCAACAAAAGCACATGGTTATATTTAGCCAACAATATCACATGGTTATATTCAGCCAACAAAAGCACATGGTTATATTTAGCCAACAATATCACATGGTTATATTCAGCCAACAAAATCACATGGTTATATTCAGCCAACAAAATCACATGGTTATGTTCAACTAACAACAGCACATGGTTATATTTAGCCAACAAAAACATGTGATTATATTTAGCCAACAAAGCACATGGTTATATTTAGCCAACAATATCACATGGTTATATTCAGCTAACAAAAGCACATGGTTACATGTAGCCAACAAACTCACATGGTTATATTCAGCTAACAAAAGCACATGGTTTTATTTAGCCAAAAAACTCACATGGTTATATTCAGCTCACAAAAGCACATGGTTACATTTGGCCAACAAACTCACATGGTTATATTCAGCTAACAAAAGCACATGGTTATATTCAGCTAACAAAAGCACATGGCTACATTTAGCCAACAAACTCACAAGGTTATATTCAGCTAACAAAAGCACATGGTTATATTTAGCCAACAAACTCACATGGTTATATTCAGCTCACAAAAGCACATGGTTACATTTAGCCAACAAAAACATGAGATTATATTTAGCCAACAAAGTTACATGATTATATTTAGCCAACAAAATTACATGGTTATATTCAGCCAACAAAACCACATGACTATATTTAGCCAACAAAATCACATGATTATATTTAGCCAGCAAAAGCACATGATTATATTCAGCTAACAAAAGCACATGGTTACATTTAGCCAACAATATCACATGGTTATATTCAGCCAACAAAATCACATGGTTATATTCAGCTAACAAAAGCACATGGTTATATTCAGCTAACAAAAGCACATGGTTACATTCAGCCAACAAAATCACATGGTTATATTCAGCCAACAAAATCACATGGTTATATTCAGCTAACAAAAGCACATGGTTACATTTAGCCAACAAAATCACATGGTTATATTCAGCCAAAAAAAACATGTGATTATATTTAGCCAACAAAGTTACGTGATTATATTTAGCCAAAAAAATCACATGGTTATATTCAGCCAACAAAACCACATGATTACATTCAGCTAACAAAAGCACATGGTTACATTTAGCCAACAAAAACATGTGATTATATTTAGCCAACAAAGTTACGTGATTATATTTAGCCAACAAAATCACATGGTTATATTCAGCCAACAAAACCACATGATTAAATTTAGCCAACAAAATCACATGATTATATTTAGCCAGCAAAAGCACATGATTACATTCAGCTCACAAAAGCACATGGTTACATTTAGCCAACAAAAACATGTGATTATATTTAGCCAACAAAGTTACGTGATTATATTTAGCCAACAAAATCACATGGTAATATTCAGCCAACAAAACCACATGATTAAATTTAGCCAACAAAATCACATGATTATATTTAGCCAGCAAAACCACATGATTACATTCAGCTCACAAAAGCACATGGTTACATTTAGCCAACAAAAACATGTGATTATATTTAGCCAACAAAGTTACGTGATTATATTTAGCCAACAAAATCACATGGTTATATTCAGCCAACAAAACCACATGATTAAATTTAGCCAAAAAAATCACATGATTATATTTAGCCAGCAAAAGCACATGATTATATTCAGCCAACAACATCACATGGTTATATTCAGCTAACAAAAGCACATGGTTATATTCAGCCAACAAAACCACATGATTATATTTAGCCAACAAAATCACATGATTATATTCAGCTGACAAAAGCACATGGTTACATTTATCTAAGAAAATCATATGATTACATTCAGCCAACAAAATCACATGATTATATTTCGCCAACAAAATCACAAGGTTACATTCAGCTAAGAAAATCACATGGTTATATTTATCTAACAAAATCATATGAATTTATTTAGCTCACATAAGCATGTGGTTATATTTAGCCAACAAAATCACACGATTATAGTCAGCCATTAAAAGCAAATGGTTACATTTAGCCAACAATATCACATGATTATATTCAGCTCACAAAAGCACATGGTTACATTTAGCCAACAAAATCACATGATTATTTTCAGATAACAAAAGCACATGGTTCCATTTAGCCAACAAAATCACATGGTTATATTCAGCCAACAATATCACATGATTATATTCAGCTCACAAAAGCACATGGTTACATTTAGCCAACAAAATCACATGATTATATTCAGCTAACAAAAGTACATGGTTACATTAATCTAAGAAAATCACATGATTATATTCAGCTCACAAAAGCACATGGTTACATTTCGCCAACAAAATCACATGATTTTTTCAGCTAACAATATCACATGGTTATATTCAGCCAACAATATCACATGATTATATTCAGCTAACAAAAACACATGGTTACATTTATCTAAGAAAATCATATGATTACATTCAGCCAACAAAATCACATGGTTATATTCAGCCAACAAAACCACACGATTGTATTTAGCCAACAAAATCACATGATTATATTCAGCCAACAAAAGCACATGGTTACATTTAGCCAACAAAATCACATGGTTATATTCAGCAAACAAAATCACAAGGTTACATTCAGCTAAGAAAATCACATGGCTATATTTTTCTAACAAAATCATATGAATTTATTTAGCTCATATAAGCATGTGGTTATATTTAGCCAACAAAATCACACGATTATAGTCAGCCATTAAAAGCACATGGTTACATTTCGCCAACAATATCACATGATTATATTCAGCTCACATAAGCACATGGTTACATTTAGCCAACAAAATCACATGATTATATTCAGATAACAAAAGCACATGGTTCCATTTAGCCAACAAAATCACACGATTATAGTCAGCCATTAAAAGCATATGGTTACATTTAGCCAACAAAAACATGTGATTATATTTAGCCAACAAAATCACATGGTTATATTCAGCCAACAAAATTACAAGGATACATTCAGCTAAGAAAATCACATGGTTATATTCAGCCAACAATATCACATGATTATATTCAGCCAACAAAAGCACATGGTTATATTCAGCCAACAATATCACATGATTATATTCAGCTCACAAAAGCACATGGTTATATTCAGCTAAGAAAATCACATGGTTACATTTAGCCAAAAACATCACATGATTATATTCAGCCAACAAAATCACAAGGTTACATTCAGCTACGAAAATCACATGGTTATATTTATCTAACAAAATCATATGAATATATTTAGCTCACAAAAGCATGTGGTTATATTTAGCCAACAAAATCACACGATTATAGTCAGCCATTAAAAGTATATGGTTACATTTAGCCAACAAAAACATGTGATTATATTTAGCCAACAAAAACACATAATTATATTTCTCTAACAAAAGTTTTGGTTATTTAGCCAACAAAAGCATGCGGTTACATTCAGCTAAGAAAATCACATGGTTATATTCAGCCAACAATATCACATGGTTATATTCAGCCAACAAAATTACAAGGATACATTCAGCTAAGAAAATCACATGGTTATATTCAGCCAACAATATCACATGATTATATTCAGCCAACAAAAGCACATGGTTATATTCAGCCAACAATATCACATGATTATATTCAGCTCACAAAAGCACATGGTTATATTCAGCTAAGAAAATCACATGGTTATATTCAGCCAACAAAATCACAAGGTTACATTCAGCTAAGAAAATCACATGGTTATATTTATCTAACAAAATCATATGAATATATTTAGCTCACAAAAGCATGTGGTTATATTTAGCCAACAAAATCACACGATTATAGTCAGCCATTAAAAGTATATGGTTACATTTAGCCAACAAAAACATGTGATTATATTTAGCCAACAAAAACACGTGATTATATTTAGCTAACAAAAGCGCGTGGTTATTTAGCCAACAAAAACACATAATTATATTTCTCTAACAAAATCACATGGTTATATTTAGCCAACAAAATCACATGATTATATTCAGCCAACAAAAGCACATGGTTATATTCAGCCAACAATATCACATGATTATATTCAGCTCACAAAAGCACATGGTTATATTCAGCTAAGAAAATCACATGGTTACATTTAGCCAAAAAAATCACATGATTATATTCAGCCAACAAAATCACAAGGTTACATTCAGCTACGAAAATCACATGGTTATATTTATCTAAAAAAATCATATGAATATATTTAGCTCACAAAAGCATGTGGTTATATTTAGCCAACAAAATCACACGATTATAGTCAGCCATTAAAAGTATATGGTTACATTTAGCCAACAAAAACATGTGATTATATTTAGCCAACAAAAACACATAATTATATTTCTCTAACAAAAGCACTTGGTTATTTAGCCAACAAAAGCATGCGGTTACATTCAGCTAAGAAAATCACATGGTTATATTCAGCCAACAATATCACATGGTTATATTCAGCCAACAAAATTACAAGGATACATTCAGCTAAGAAAATCACATGGTTATATTCAGCCAACAATATCACATGATTATATTCAGCCAACAAAAGCACATGGTTATATTCAGCCAACAATATCACATGATTATATTCAGCTCACAAAAGCACATGGTTATATTCAGCTAAGAAAATCACATGGTTATATTCAGCCAACAAAATCACAAGGTTACATTCAGCTAAGAAAATCACATGGTTATATTTATCTAACAAAATCATATGAATATATTTAGCTCACAAAAGCATGTGGTTATATTTAGCCAACAAAATCACACGATTATAGTCAGCCATTAAAAGTATATGGTTACATTTAGCCAACAAAAACATGTGATTATATTTAGCCAACAAAAACACGTGATTATATTTAGCTAACAAAAGCGCGTGGTTATTTAGCCAACAAAAACACATAATTATATTTCTCTAACAAAATCACATGGTTATATTTAGCCAACAAAATCACATGATTATATTCAGCCAACAAAAGCACATGGTTATATTCAGCCAACAATATCACATGATTATATTCAGCTCACAAAAGCACATGGTTATATTCAGCTAAGAAAATCACATGGTTACATTTAGCCAAAAAAATCACATGATTATATTCAGCCAACAAAATCACAAGGTTACATTCAGCTAAGAAAATCACATGGTTATATTTATCTAACAAAATCATATGAATATATTTAGCTCACAAAAGCATGTGGTTATATTTAGCCAACAAAATCACACGATTATAGTCAGCCATTAAAAGTATATGGTTACATTTAGCCAACAAAAACATGTGATTATATTTAGCCAACAAAAACACGTGATTATATTTAGCTAACAAAAGCGCGTGGTTATATTCAGCCAACAAAAACACGTGGTTATTTAGCCAACAAAAACACATAATTATATTTCTCTAACAAAATCACATGGTTATATTTAGCCAACAAAATCATATGAATATATTTAGCTAACAAAAGTATATGGTTTTATTTAGCTAACGAAAGCATGCGGTTATATTTAGCTAACAAAAACACATGATTGTAGTCAGCCATCAAAAGTATATGGTTACATTTATCCAACAAAAACATGTGATTATATTTAGCCAACAAAGTTACGTGATTATATTTAGCCAACAATAGCACATGATTATATTTAGCCAACAAAGTTACGTGATTATATTTAGCCAACAAAAACATGTGGTTATATTCAGCTAACAAAAACACATGATTGTAGTCAGCCATCAAAAGTATATGGTTACATTTATCCAACAAAAACATGTGATTATATTTAGCCAACAAAAACATGTGGTTATATTCAGCCAACAACAGTGCGTGTTTATATTTAGCCAACAAAAACATGTGGTTATATTCAGCCAACAAAAACACGTGATTATATTTAGCTAACAAAAGCGCGTCGTTATATTCAGCCAACAAAAACACATGATTATATTTCTCTAACAAAAGCACTTGGTTATTTAGCCAACAAAAGCATGCGGTTATATTCAGCCAACAACAGTGCGTGGTTATATTTAGCCAACAAAAACACGTGGTTATTTAGCCAACAAAAACACGTGATTATATTTAGCTAACAAAAGCGCGTGGTTACCCAGACAGCATGCATACGTCTCGCCGACGTCGGCCTCAGATCGTGAGTCGGCATTCTACTCCTAACGGCTGTTGATGTGTCTGAGAAGCATCGGCCCATAGCAGGGACATGGTTTGCCAGAGGGCGGGTTTATGTGCTCTATTTCAAAGTCGGAGATAGGTCGGCTGTGGATCGGCCCATTGCAATTCATCCAATTGGCGCCAACGGAACAAAGAGCCGGCGTTGAAGACGGAGGACACAGCCTCTCGTCGGTGTCAACTGGTCTTCAGGTAAGCCCACTTTAAGCTCACATAAAAATAGTTATTTTGTGAATATGACATTCAATAAAGTTGCTAGTTGCTAAGTCCCGACCGGGTGTGCTGGTGAAGGTAAAGAGGTCAGACACCGACTCCTAACAAGCTTGCTAGCTAGCTAGCAATTAGCAAACGCCATTGCTAGGTAGTTATAAGTCTTTCCAACACATGAACAATCCCCTTCTGGATAATAAATTAATGTTGAATTCAGGAAAGGGTCAGGTAACGTGAGTTACTGTTAGCTGTTAGTATCCGGCTTCGGTGTTTGTACAGCTGCGGAGCTAGTGGTTAACCGGCAGGTGACGAAGGGAAGCGCTGGGTTTGTGCCTTTACTTAACATGGCCCGGTATAATAGTTTCTATGGTTCGGTACTGGTTATGGGTTATTGTTGGTGTGTTCGTACTGGAAGTAAAGCTAATATCCGCCTCAGGGTGTGTTTTAGTGCACCATCACTGGAAAGCGCAAGAGACTCCAGTTGTTTCTGTCATGACCCTCCATTTTACAGTCCCCCCTCCCTTCTCTGTACATCTGTGCATTCATGAAGTCGAATCCGAACAGAATCGTGACTCGCAATGTTTATTTGCCTAAAAGCTCCACTCTGCCTCCGCCTCTCCTCCAGAGCGGTCTGGAGTTCGGCAGCTATGTGCGATCAAGCTCGGGCTGTGTGTGTGTGTGTGTGTTTTCTGGCTCCTATTTGCTACCGGCTGAGTACACCGGGTGCATTTATTAATTGGTTAACGATCACAAATCGCCATGAATTCAAGCATGTTATGAATTCACTTAATACAATAACTTTTGTCTCTACCATCTGAATGAGACACATAACACGCTGTCTGCCAACAGCTTTGTGTGGAAATAGTTCAAAATATTAAACAATGAAGATGCAAACTGTGCGCTGTGCTGGATGGATAAAATCCGCTGGATTTATGTTTGCTGCAACTTTTAGAATCTCAGATAAAATCCCAGGTGAAGCTCGGAGCTTAAAGATCACTGGATTTATACTTAATCCAAAACCTATCGGGATGAAATACTGCATGTGATGGATTTACCATGAGCTGGCTGTGGCACAAAGTGAACCTCACTGAAGAAAGACGCCAAATTCTCCAGGGAATGCATACAACACAAAGCGCATATTCTAATTGACTGATCTTACTAGCATACTATTTATTGCAACCTGATCTCACAGAAATACGTGAAATGACCACGACCTCTTAACACCGCATTCCATGGTGGCAGCACGTAATGGGTTGAAATTACATGCTGCCACCACGAAAACAATGCCAATGTAAAGTCAATTAGGATCCTCTCCCGTGGTGGACACACGGATTCCCTGATTCAATCACGTCATGTCAGCCTCGTTTTCCTCAATGATATCTTTAACATTCCTGTATATACACAAAAACGCGGAAGTGTTCTTGATATTAAAACGGCAAATATATTCCTCTGTTATAATTTCCCACCAATAATAATAATAATGATAATAACGTGATAATTCGGCTGTTCTAGATATTTGTTATAGCCTATTCAAATATTCAATCCCAAAAATGCTGTTTCTAGCGAACTTGTTAAAATATCTGAAATGAACCATCATGCCGACTTTTTCTTAACATATTTCATCTAGGTGCAGTGTCATTATTAGTTCAGCTTTACTAGACATTTGATATGTTAAGTAGATGTATCTTTTTACGACCCTGTTTTACAACAAGCTGCAAAAAACCAACCGTCCCAAAAATGCCGTTTTTAGAGTACTATCTAACATAACTACGATTAGCCAACATCCTTGCTTTTTTTCTTTCCTCTAGATGCAGTGTAACAACTACTTCGGCTTTACTAGATATTAGATTTATTCAGTAGATCTATCTTTTTACAACCCTAATTTAAAGCCGCGAACGAACCTATTGTCCCAAAAACGCCGTTTCTAGTGTATTAGCTAAAATATCGAAAATTAGCAGACATCTTTACTTTTTCTTACCATAGTTCATCTAGGTGCAGTGTAATAACTAGTTCGACTTTACTTGGTATTAGATATATTCAGTAGATATATCTTTTTACGACCCTATTTAGAGCCCTACTTTGCAAATCAGAAGAACTACAACTATGTTGCTGATATGTATCAAACTGCATGGCGCGGTCCCAGGGAATTGTAGTTTTTTAAAAAGCTAAGTGTTTTTCCCAGATTTGGAAGTTGTAAATACTGAATTGAGAGTACACTGTGGACTTTAAGGGGATGGTAAACACATTCGTGAAATCAGATTTTAAATGTCTAATTTCTAAATGGGTGAAAATTAATTTTATCCATATCTGACAGCACCCTCAGTTGTTGACTACACTCACATGATAGCTGAGGTCAAGAGCTCTCTATAACAGCTGGTCCCATGTCTGTACCCCCTTTAGCTGCTGAGTTATAAGCCATGCCAGGTGTAGTTTCAGAGAGCACTTTGAAGGCCCGTGTATAAAATGAGTTTTGTTTGTTTCTTTGCTTGTTTTTTCCTTTTTTACTATAGATAGTTACTAACATGAGTACTATACGCAATGGTTATATTCAGCCAACAAAAACACATGGTTATATTCAGCTAACAAAAGCACATGGTTATATTTAGCCAACAACATCACATGGTTATATTCAGCCAACAAAAGCACATGGTTATATTTAGCCAACAAAATCACATGGTTATATTCAGCCAACAAAAGCACATGGTTATATTCAGCCAACAAAAACACATGGTTATATTCAGCTAACAAAAGCACATGGTTATATTTAGCCAACAACATCACATGGTTATATTCAGCCAACAAAAGCACATGGTTATATTCAGCCAACAAAATCACATGGTTATATTCAGCTAACAAAAGCACATGGTTATATTTAGCCAACAACATCACCTGGTTATATTCAGCTAACAAAAGCACATGGTTATATTCAGCTAACAAAAGCACATGGTTATATTTAGCCAACAACATCACATGGTTATATTTAGCCAACAACATCACATGGTTATATTCAGCTAACAAAAGCACATGGTTATATTTAGCCAACAAAAGCACATGGTTATATTCAGCCAACAATATCACATGGTTATATTCAGCCAACAAAATCACATGGTTATATTTAGCCAACAACATCACCTGGTTATATTCAGCTAACAAAAGCACATGGTTATATTCAGCCAACAAAATCACATGGTTATATTTAGCCAACAACATCACATGGTTATATTTAGCCAACAACATCACATGGTTATATTCAGCTAACAAAAGCACATGGTTATATTTAGCCAACAACATCACATGGTTATATTTAACCAACAAAAGCACATGGTTATATTCAGCCAACAAAAGCACATGGTTATATTCAGCCAACAAAAGCACATGGTTATATTCAGCCAACAAAAGCACATGGTTATATTCAGCTAACAAAAGCACATGGTTATATTTAGCCAACAACATCACATGGTTATATTCAGCTAACAAAAGCACATGGTTATATTTAGCCAACAACATCACATGGTTATATTTAGCCAACAAAAGCACATGGTTATATTCAGCCAACAAAAGCACATGGTTATATTCAGCCAACAAAAGCACATGGTTATATTCAGCCAACAACATCACATGGTTATATTTAGCCAACAACATCACATGGTTATATTCAGCCAACAAAAGCACATGGTTATATTCAGCCAACAAAATCACATGGTTATATTTAGCCAACAACATCACACGGTTATATTTAGCCAACAACATCACATGGTTATATTTAACCAACAAAAGCACATGGTTATATTCAGCCAACAAAAGCACATGGTTATATTCAGCCAACAACATCACATGGTTATATTCAGCCAACAAAAGCACATGGTTATATTTAGCCAACAACATCACATGGTTATATTTAACCAACAAAAGCACATGGTTATATTCAGCCAACAAAAGCACATGGTTATATTCAGCCAACAAAAGCACATGGTTATATTCAGCCAACAAAAGCACATGGTTATATTCAGCTAACAAAAGCACATGGTTATATTTAGCCAACAACATCACATGGTTATATTCAGCTAACAAAAGCACATGGTTATATTTAGCCAACAACATCACATGGTTATATTTAGCCAACAAAAGCACATGGTTATATTCAGCCAACAAAAGCACATGGTTATATTCAGCTAACAAAAGCACATGGTTATATTCAGCCAACAACATCACATGGTTATATTTAGCCAACAACATCACATGGTTATATTCAGCCAACAAAAGCACATGGTTATATTCAGCCAACAAAATCACATGGTTATATTTAGCCAACAACATCACACGGTTATATTTAGCCAACAACATCACATGGTTATATTCAGCCAACAAAAGCACATGGTTATATTCAGCCAACAAAAGCACATGGTTATATTCAGCTAACAAAAGCACATGGTTATATTCAGCCAACAAAAGCACATGGTTATATTCAGCTAACAAAAGCACATGGTTATATTTAGCCAACAACATCACATGGTTATATTCAGCCAACAAAAGCACATGGTTATATTCAGCTAACAAAAGCACATGGTTATATTCAGCTAACAACATCACATGGTTATATTCAGCCAACAATATCACATGGTTATATTTAGCCAACAAAAGCACATGGTTATATTCAGCCAACAACATCACATGGTTATATTTAGCCAACAACATCACATGGTTATATTTAGCCAACAAAAGCACATGGTTATATTTAGCCAACAAAAGCACATGGTTATATTCAGCCAACAACATCACATGGTTATATTTAGCCAACAACATCACATGGTTATATTCAGCCAACAACATCACATGGTTATATTTAGCCAACAAAAGCACATGGTTATATTTAGCCAACAAAAGCACATGGTTATATTCAGCCAACAACATCACATGGTTATATTTAGCCAACAACATCACATGGTTATATTTAGCCAACAAAAGCACATGGTTATATTTAGCCAACAACATCACATGGTTATATTCAGCCAACAACATCACATGGTTATATTTAGCCAACAAAAGCACATGGTTATATTCAGCCAACAATATCACATGGTTATATTCAGCCAACAAAAGCACATGGTTATATTCAGCCAACAACATCACATGGTTATATTTAGCCAACAACATCACATGGTTATATTCAGCCAACAAAATCACATGGTTATATTCAGCCAACAAAATCACATGGTTATATTTAGCCAACAACATCACATGGTTATATTTAGCCAACAACATCACATGGTTATATTTAGCCAACAAAAGCACATGGTTATATTCAGCCAACAAAAGCACATGGTTATATTTAGCCAACAATATCACATGGTTATATTCAGCCAACAAAATCACATGGTTATATTCAGCCAACAAAATCACAAGGTTATATTCAGCCAACAAAAGCACATGGTTATATTCAGCCAACAAAAGCACATGGTTATATTCAGCCAACAAAAGCACATGGTTATATTCAGCCAACAAAATCACATGGTTATATTCAGCCAACAAAAGCACATGGTTATATTCAGCCAACAAAATCACATGGTTATATTCAGCTAAGAAAAGCACATGGTTGTATTTAGCCAACAACATCACATGGTTATATTTAGCCAACAACATCACATGGTTATATTCAGCTAACAAAAGCACATGGTCATATTCAGCTAACAAAAGCACATGGTTATATTTAGCCAACAACATCACATGGTTATATTTAGCCAACAAAAGCACATGGTTATATTGAGCCAACAAAAGCACATGGTTATATTTAGCCAACAAAAGCACAGGGTTATATTCAGCCAACAAAAACACATGGTTATATTCAGCCAACAAAAGCACATGGTTATATTTAGCCAACAAAAGCACATGGTTATATTTAGCCAACAAAAGCACATGGTTATATTCAGCCAACAAAAACACATGGTTATATTCAGCCAACAAAAGCACATGGTTATATTGAGCCAACAAAAGCACATGGTTATATTTAGCCAACAAAAGCACATGGTTATATTCAGCCAACAAAAACACATGGTTATATTCAGCCAACAAAAGCACATGGTTATATTCAGCCAACAAAAGCACATGGTTATATTCAGCCAACAAAAACACATGGTTATATTCAGCCAACAACATCACATGGTTATATTCACCCAACAAAAGCACATGGTTATATTCACCCAACAATATCACATGGTTATATTCAGCCAACAAAATCACATGGTTATATTTAGCCAACAACATCACGTGGTTATATTTAGCCAACAACATCACATGGTTATATTCACCCAACAATATCACATGGTTATATTCAGCCAACAAAATCACATGGTTATATTTAGCCAACAACATCACATGGTTATATTCAGCCAACAAAAACACATGGTTATATTCAGCCAACAAAAGCACATGGTTATATTCAGCCAACAAAAGCACATGGTTATATTCAGCCAACAAAAGCACATGGTTATATTCAGCCAACAAAAACACATGGTTATATTCAGCCAACAACATCACATGGTTATATTCACCCAACAAAAGCACATGGTTATATTCACCCAACAATATCACATGGTTATATTCAGCCAACAAAATCACATGGTTATATTTAGCCAACAACATCACGTGGTTATATTTAGCCAACAACATCACATGGTTATATTCAGGCAACAAAAGCACATGGTTATATTCAGCTAACAAAAGCACATGGTTATATTTAGCCAACAACATCACATGGTTATATTTAGCCAACAAAAGCACATGGTTATATTCAGCCAACAAAAGCACATGGTTATATTTAGCCAACAACATCACATGGTTATATTCAGCCAACAAAAGCACATGGTTATATTCAGCCAACAAAAGCACATGGTTATATTTAGCCAACAACATCACATGGTTATATTTAGCCAACAAAAGCACATGGTTATATTCAGCCAACAAAAGCACATGGTTATATTTAGCCAACAATATCACATGGTTATATTCAGCCAACAAAATCACATGGTTATATTCAGCCAACAAAATCACAAGGTTATATTCAGCCAACAAAAGCACATGGTTATATTCAGCCAACAAAAGCACATGGTTATATTTAGCCAACAAAAGCACATGGTTATATTCAGCCAACAAAATCACATGGTTATATTCAGCCAACAAAAGCACATGGTTATATTCAGCCAACAAAATCACATGGTTATATTCAGCTAAGAAAAGCACATGGTTGTATTTAGCCAACAACATCACATGGTTATATTCAGCTAACAAAAGCACATGGTCATATTCAGCTAACAAAAGCACATGGTTATATTTAGCCAACAACATCACATGGTTATATTTAGCCAACAAAAGCACATGGTTATATTGAGCCAACAAAAGCACATGGTTATATTTAGCCAACAAAAGCACAGGGTTATATTCAGCCAACAAAAACACATGGTTATATTCAGCCAACAAAAGCACATGGTTATATTTAGCCAACAAAAGCACATGGTTATATTTAGCCAACAAAAGCACATGGTTATATTCAGCCAACAAAAACACATGGTTATATTCAGCCAACAAAAGCACATGGTTATATTGAGCCAACAAAAGCACATGGTTATATTTAGCCAACAAAAGCACATGGTTATATTTAGCCAACAAAAACACATGGTTATATTCAGCCAACAAAAGCACATGGTTATATTCAGCCAACAAAAGCACATGGTTATATTCAGCCAACAAAAACACATGGTTATATTCAGCCAACAACATCACATGGTTATATTCACCCAACAAAAGCACATGGTTATATTCACCCAACAATATCACATGGTTATATTCAGCCAACAAAATCACATGGTTATATTCACCCAACAATATCACATGGTTATATTCAGCCAACAAAATCACATGGTTATATTTAGCCAACAACATCACATGGTTATATTCAGCCAACAAAAACACATGGTTATATTCAGCCAACAAAAGCACATGGTTATATTCAGCCAACAACATCACATGGTTATATTCAGCCAACAAAAGCACATGGTTATATTCAGCCAACAAAAACACATGGTTATATTCAGCCAACAACATCACATGGTTATATTCACCCAACAAAAGCACATGGTTATATTCACCCAACAATATCACGTGGTTATATTCAGCCAACAAAATCACATGGTTATATTTAGCCAACAACATCACGTGGTTATATTTAGCCAACAACATCACATGGTTATATTCAGGCAACAAAAGCACATGGTTATATTCAGCTAACAAAAGCACATGGTTATATTTAGCCAACAACATCACATGGTTATATTTAGCCAACAAAAGCACATGGTTATATTCAGCCAACAAAAGCACATGGTTATATTTAGCCAACAACATCACATGGTTATATTCAGCCAACAAAAGCACATGGTTATATTCAGCCAACAAAAGCACATGGTTATATTCAGCTAACAAAAGCACATGGTTATATTTAGCCAACAAAATCACATGGTTATATTCAGCCAACAAAAGCACATGGTTATATTTAGCCAACAACATCACATGGTTATATTCAGCTAACAAAAGCACATGGTTATATTTAGCCAACAAAATCACATGGTTATATTCAGCCAACAAAAGAACATGGTTATATTCAGCTAACAAAAGCACATGGTTATATTCAGCCAACAAAAACACATGGTTATATTCAGCCAACAAAAGAACATGGTTATATTCAGCCAACAAAAACACATGGTTATATTCAGCCAACAAAAGAACATGGTTATATTCAGCCAACAAAAACACATGGTTATATTCAGCCAACAAAAACACATGGTTATATTCAGCCAACAAAAGAACATGGTTATATTCAGCCAACAAAAACACATGGTTATATTCAGCCAACAAAAACACATGGTTATATTCAGCCAACAAAAGAACATGGTTATATTCAGCCAACAAAAACACATGGTTATATTCAGCCAACAAAAGAACATGGTTATATTCAGCCAACAAAAGCACATGGTTATATTCAGCCAACAAAAACACATGGTTATATTCAGCTAACAAAAGCACATGGTTATATTCAGCCAACAAAAACACATGGTTATATTCAGCCAACAAAAGAACATGGTTATATTCAGCCAACAAAAACACATGGTTATATTCAGCCAACAAAAGCACATGGTTATATTCAGCTAACAAAAGCACATGGTTATATTCAGCCAACAAAATCACATGGTTATATTTAGCCAACAACATCACATGGTTATATTCAGCTAACAAAAGCACATGGTTATATTTAGCCAACAAAATCACATGGTTATATTCAGCCAACAAAAGAACATGGTTATATTCAGCCAACAAAAACACATGGTTATATTCAGCCAACAAAAGCACATGGTTATATTCAGCCAACAAAAACACATGGTTATATTCAGCCAACAAAAGCACATGGTTATATTCAGCCAACAAAAACACATGGTTATATTCAGCTAACAAAAGCACATGGTTATATTCAGCCAACAAAAACACATGGTTATATTCAGCCAACAAAAGAACATGGTTATATTCAGCCAACAAAAACACATGGTTATATTCAGCTAACAAAAGCACATGGTTATATTCAGCCAACAAAAACACATGGTTATATTCAGCCAACAAAAACACATGGTTATATTCAGCTAACAAAAGCACATGGTTATATTCAGCCAACAAAAACACATGGTTATATTCAGCCAAGAAAAGAACATGGTTATATTCAGCCAACAAAAGCACATGGTTATATTCAGCCAACAAAATCACATGGTTATATTCAGCCAACAAAAGCACATGGTTATATTCAGCCAACAAAATCACATGGTTATATTCAGCTAACAAAAGCACATGGTTATATTCAGCCAACAAAAGCACATGGTTATATTCAGCCAACAAAATCACATGGTTATATTCAGCTAACAAAAGCACATGGTTATATTCAGCCAACAAAATCACATGGTTATATTTAGCCAACAACATCACATGGTTATATTCAGCCAACAAAATCACATGGTTATATTTAGCCAACAACATCACATGGTTATATTCAGCTAACAAAAGCACATGGTTATATTTAGCCAACAAAATCACATGGTTATATTCAGCCAACAAAGGCACATGGTTATATTCAGCCAACAAAAACACATGGTTATATTCAGCCAACAAAAGAACATGGTTATATTCAGCCAACAAAAACACATGGTTATATTCAGCTAACAAAAGCACATGGTTATATTCAGCTAACAAAAGCACATGGTTATATTCAGCCAACAAAATCACATGGTTATATTCAGCCAACAAAAGCACATGGTTATATTCAGCCAACAAAAGCACATGGTTATATTTAGCCAACAACATCACATGGTTATATTCAGCTAACAAAAGCACATGGTTATATTTAGCCAACAAAATCACATGGTTATATTCAGCCAACAAAAGAACATGGTTATATTCAGCTAACAAAAGCACATGGTTATATTCAGCCAACAAAAACACATGGTTATATTCAGCCAACAAAAGAACATGGTTATATTCAGCCAACAAAAGAACATGGTTATATTCAGCTAACAAAAGCACATGGTTATATTCAGCCAACAAAAGCACATGGTTATATTCAGCCAACAAAATCACATGGTTATATTCAGCCAACAAAAGCACATGGTTATATTCAGCCAACAAAATCACATGGTTATATTCAGCTAACAAAAGCACATGGTTATATTCAGCCAACAAAAGCACATGGTTATATTCAGCCAACAAAATCACATGGTTATATTCAGCTAACAAAAGCACATGGTTATATTTAGCCAACAAAATCACATGGTTATATTTAGCCAACAACATCACATGGTTATATTCAGCCAACAAAATCACATGGTTATATTTAGCCAACAACATCACATGGTTATATTCAGCTAACAAAAGCACATGGTTATATTTAGCCAACAAAATCACATGGTTATATTCAGCCAACAAAGGCACATGGTTATATTCAGCCAACAAAAACACATGGTTATATTCAGCCAACAAAAGAACATGGTTATATTCAGCCAACAAAAACACATGGTTATATTCAGCTAACAAAAGCACATGGTTATATTCAGCTAACAAAAGCACATGGTTATATTGAGCCAACAAAAGCACATGGTTATATTTAGCCAACAAAAGCACAGGGTTATATTCAGCCAACAAAAACACATGGTTATATTCAGCCAACAAAAGCACATGGTTATATTTAGCCAACAAAAGCACATGGTTATATTTAGCCAACAAAAGCACATGGTTATATTCAGCCAACAAAAACACATGGTTATATTCAGCCAACAAAAGCACATGGTTATATTGAGCCAACAAAAGCACATGGTTATATTTAGCCAACAAAAGCACATGGTTATATTCAGCCAACAAAAACACATGGTTATATTCAGCCAACAAAAGCACATGGTTATATTCAGCCAACAAAAGCACATGGTTATATTCAGCCAACAAAAACACATGGTTATATTCAGCCAACAACATCACATGGTTATATTCACCCAACAAAAGCACATGGTTATATTCACCCAACAATATCACATGGTTATATTCAGCCAACAAAATCACATGGTTATATTTAGCCAACAACATCACGTGGTTATATTTAGCCAACAACATCACATGGTTATATTCACCCAACAATATCACATGGTTATATTCAGCCAACAAAATCACATGGTTATATTTAGCCAACAACATCACATGGTTATATTCAGCCAACAAAAACACATGGTTATATTCAGCCAACAAAAGCACATGGTTATATTCAGCCAACAAAAGCACATGGTTATATTCAGCCAACAAAAGCACATGGTTATATTCAGCCAACAAAAACACATGGTTATATTCAGCCAACAACATCACATGGTTATATTCACCCAACAAAAGCACATGGTTATATTCACCCAACAATATCACATGGTTATATTCAGCCAACAAAATCACATGGTTATATTTAGCCAACAACATCACGTGGTTATATTTAGCCAACAACATCACATGGTTATATTCAGGCAACAAAAGCACATGGTTATATTCAGCTAACAAAAGCACATGGTTATATTTAGCCAACAACATCACATGGTTATATTTAGCCAACAAAAGCACATGGTTATATTCAGCCAACAAAAGCACATGGTTATATTTAGCCAACAACATCACATGGTTATATTCAGCCAACAAAAGCACATGGTTATATTCAGCCAACAAAAGCACATGGTTATATTTAGCCAACAACATCACATGGTTATATTTAGCCAACAAAAGCACATGGTTATATTCAGCCAACAAAAGCACATGGTTATATTTAGCCAACAATATCACATGGTTATATTCAGCCAACAAAATCACATGGTTATATTCAGCCAACAAAATCACAAGGTTATATTCAGCCAACAAAAGCACATGGTTATATTCAGCCAACAAAAGCACATGGTTATATTCAGCCAACAAAAGCACATGGTTATATTCAGCCAACAAAATCACATGGTTATATTCAGCCAACAAAAGCACATGGTTATATTCAGCCAACAAAATCACATGGTTATATTCAGCTAAGAAAAGCACATGGTTGTATTTAGCCAACAACATCACATGGTTATATTCAGCTAACAAAAGCACATGGTCATATTCAGCTAACAAAAGCACATGGTTATATTTAGCCAACAACATCACATGGTTATATTTAGCCAACAAAAGCACATGGTTATATTGAGCCAACAAAAGCACATGGTTATATTTAGCCAACAAAAGCACAGGGTTATATTCAGCCAACAAAAACACATGGTTATATTCAGCCAACAAAAGCACATGGTTATATTTAGCCAACAAAAGCACATGGTTATATTTAGCCAACAAAAGCACATGGTTATATTCAGCCAACAAAAACACATGGTTATATTCAGCCAACAAAAGCACATGGTTATATTGAGCCAACAAAAGCACATGGTTATATTTAGCCAACAAAAGCACATGGTTATATTTAGCCAACAAAAACACATGGTTATATTCAGCCAACAAAAGCACATGGTTATATTCAGCCAACAAAAGCACATGGTTATATTCAGCCAACAAAAACACATGGTTATATTCAGCCAACAACATCACATGGTTATATTCACCCAACAAAAGCACATGGTTATATTCACCCAACAATATCACATGGTTATATTCAGCCAACAAAATCACATGGTTATATTCACCCAACAATATCACATGGTTATATTCAGCCAACAAAATCACATGGTTATATTTAGCCAACAACATCACATGGTTATATTCAGCCAACAAAAACACATGGTTATATTCAGCCAACAAAAGCACATGGTTATATTCAGCCAACAAAAGCACATGGTTATATTCAGCCAACAAAAGCACATGGTTATATTCAGCCAACAAAAACACATGGTTATATTCAGCCAACAACATCACATGGTTATATTCACCCAACAAAAGCACATGGTTATATTCACCCAACAATATCACGTGGTTATATTCAGCCAACAAAATCACATGGTTATATTTAGCCAACAACATCACGTGGTTATATTTAGCCAACAACATCACATGGTTATATTCAGGCAACAAAAGCACATGGTTATATTCAGCTAACAAAAGCACATGGTTATATTTAGCCAACAACATCACATGGTTATATTTAGCCAACAAAAGCACATGGTTATATTCAGCCAACAAAAGCACATGGTTATATTTAGCCAACAACATCACATGGTTATATTCAGCCAACAAAAGCACATGGTTATATTCAGCCAACAAAAGCACATGGTTATATTCAGCTAACAAAAGCACATGGTTATATTTAGCCAACAAAATCACATGGTTATATTCAGCCAACAAAAGCACATGGTTATATTTAGCCAACAACATCACATGGTTATATTCAGCTAACAAAAGCACATGGTTATATTTAGCCAACAAAATCACATGGTTATATTCAGCCAACAAAAGAACATGGTTATATTCAGCTAACAAAAGCACATGGTTATATTCAGCCAACAAAAACACATGGTTATATTCAGCCAACAAAAGAACATGGTTATATTCAGCCAACAAAAACACATGGTTATATTCAGCCAACAAAAGAACATGGTTATATTCAGCCAACAAAAACACATGGTTATATTCAGCCAACAAAAACACATGGTTATATTCAGCCAACAAAAGAACATGGTTATATTCAGCCAACAAAAACACATGGTTATATTCAGCCAACAAAAACACATGGTTATATTCAGCCAACAAAAGAACATGGTTATATTCAGCCAACAAAAACACATGGTTATATTCAGCCAACAAAAGAACATGGTTATATTCAGCCAACAAAAGCACATGGTTATATTCAGCCAACAAAAACACATGGTTATATTCAGCTAACAAAAGCACATGGTAATATTCAGCCAACAAAAACACATGGTTATATTCAGCCAACAAAAGAACATGGTTATATTCAGCCAACAAAAACACATGGTTATATTCAGCCAACAAAAGCACATGGTTATATTCAGCTAACAAAAGCACATGGTTATATTCAGCCAACAAAATCACATGGTTATATTTAGCCAACAACATCACATGGTTATATTCAGCTAACAAAAGCACATGGTTATATTTAGCCAACAAAATCACATGGTTATATTCAGCCAACAAAAGAACATGGTTATATTCAGCTAACAAAAGCACATGGTTATATTCAGCCAACAAAAACACATGGTTATATTCAGCCAACAAAAGAACATGGTTATATTCAGCCAACAAAAACACATGGTTATATTCAGCCAACAAAAGAACATGGTTATATTCAGCCAACAAAAACACATGGTTATATTCAGCCAACAAAAACACATGGTTATATTCAGCCAACAAAAGAACATGGTTATATTCAGCCAACAAAAACACATGGTTATATTCAGCCAACAAAAACACATGGTTATATTCAGCCAACAAAAGAACATGGTTATATTCAGCCAACAAAAACACATGGTTATATTCAGCCAACAAAAGAACATGGTTATATTCAGCCAACAAAAGCACATGGTTATATTCAGCCAACAAAAACACATGGTTATATTCAGCTAACAAAAGCACATGGTAATATTCAGCCAACAAAAACACATGGTTATATTCAGCCAACAAAAGAACATGGTTATATTCAGCCAACAAAAACACATGGTTATATTCAGCCAACAAAAGCACATGGTTATATTCAGCTAACAAAAGCACATGGTTATATTCAGCCAACAAAATCACATGGTTATATTTAGCCAACAACATCACATGGTTATATTCAGCTAACAAAAGCACATGGTTATATTTAGCCAACAAAATCACATGGTTATATTCAGCCAACAAAAGAACATGGTTATATTCAGCCAACAAAAACACATGGTTATATTCAGCCAACAAAAGAACATGGTTATATTCAGCCAACAAAAACACATGGTTATATTCAGCCAACAAAAGCACATGGTTATATTCAGCCAACAAAAACACATGGTTATATTCAGCTAACAAAAGCACATGGTTATATTCAGCCAACAAAAACACATGGTTATATTCAGCCAACAAAAGAACATGGTTATATTCAGCCAACAAAAACACATGGTTATATTCAGCTAACAAAAGCACATGGTTATATTCAGCCAACAAAAACACATGGTTATATTCAGCCAACAAAAACACATGGTTATATTCAGCTAACAAAAGCACATGGTTATATTCAGCCAACAAAAACACATGGTTATATTCAGCCAAGAAAAGAACATGGTTATATTCAGCCAACAAAAGCACATGGTTATATTCAGCCAACAAAATCACATGGTTATATTCAGCCAACAAAAGCACATGGTTATATTCAGCCAACAAAATCACATGGTTATATTCAGCTAACAAAAGCACATGGTTATATTCAGCCAACAAAAGCACATGGTTATATTCAGCCAACAAAATCACATGGTTATATTCAGCTAACAAAAGCACATGGTTATATTCAGCCAACAAAATCACATGGTTATATTTAGCCAACAACATCACATGGTTATATTCAGCCAACAAAATCACATGGTTATATTTAGCCAACAACATCACATGGTTATATTCAGCTAACAAAAGCACATGGTTATATTTAGCCAACAAAATCACATGGTTATATTCAGCCAACAAAGGCACATGGTTATATTCAGCCAACAAAAACACATGGTTATATTCAGCCAACAAAAGAACATGGTTATATTCAGCCAACAAAAACACATGGTTATATTCAGCTAACAAAAGCACATGGTTATATTCAGCTAACAAAAGCACATGGTTATATTCAGCCAACAAAATCACATGGTTATATTCAGCCAACAAAAGCACATGGTTATATTCAGCCAACAAAAGCACATGGTTATATTTAGCCAACAACATCACATGGTTATATTCAGCTAACAAAAGCACATGGTTATATTTACCCAACAAAATCACATGGTTATATTCAGCCAACAAAAGAACATGGTTATATTCAGCTAACAAAAGCACATGGTTATATTCAGCCAACAAAAACACATGGTTATATTCAGCCAACAAAAGAACATGGTTATATTCAGCCAACAAAAGAACATGGTTATATTCAGCTAACAAAAGCACATGGTTATATTCAGCCAACAAAAGCACATGGTTATATTCAGCCAACAAAATCACATGGTTATATTCAGCCAACAAAAGCACATGGTTATATTCAGCCAACAAAATCACATGGTTATATTCAGCTAACAAAAGCACATGGTTATATTCAGCCAACAAAAGCACATGGTTATATTCAGCCAACAAAATCACATGGTTATATTCAGCTAACAAAAGCACATGGTTATATTTAGCCAACAAAATCACATGGTTATATTTAGCCAACAACATCACATGGTTATATTCAGCCAACAAAATCACATGGTTATATTTAGCCAACAACATCACATGGTTATATTCAGCTAACAAAAGCACATGGTTATATTTAGCCAACAAAATCACATGGTTATATTCAGCCAACAAAGGCACATGGTTATATTCAGCCAACAAAAACACATGGTTATATTCAGCCAACAAAAGAACATGGTTATATTCAGCCAACAAAAACACATGGTTATATTCAGCTAACAAAAGCACATGGTTATATTCAGCTAACAAAAGCACATGGTTATATTCAGCCAACAAAATCACATGGTTATATTCAGCCAACAAAAGCACATGGTTATATTCAGCCAACAAAAGCACATGGTTATATTTAGCCAACAACATCACATGGTTATATTCAGCTAACAAAAGCACATGGTTATATTTAGCCAACAAAATCACATGGTTATATTCAGCCAACAAAAGAACATGGTTATATTCAGCTAACAAAAGCACATGGTTATATTCAGCCAACAAAAACACATGGTTATATTCAGCCAACAAAAGAACATGGTTATATTCAGCCAACAAAAACACATGGTTATATTCAGCCAACAAAAGAACATGGTTATATTCAGCCAACAAAAACACATGGTTATATTCAGCCAACAAAAACACATGGTTATATTCAGCCAACAAAAGAACATGGTTATATTCAGCCAACAAAAACACATGGTTATATTCAGCCAACAAAAACACATGGTTATATTCAGCCAACAAAAGAACATGGTTATATTCAGCCAACAAAAACACATGGTTATATTCAGCCAACAAAAGAACATGGTTATATTCAGCCAACAAAAGCACATGGTTATATTCAGCCAACAAAAACACATGGTTATATTCAGCTAACAAAAGCACATGGTTATATTCAGCCAACAAAAACACATGGTTATATTCAGCCAACAAAAGAACATGGTTATATTCAGCCAACAAAAACACATGGTTATATTCAGCCAACAAAAGCACATGGTTATATTCAGCTAACAAAAGCACATGGTTATATTCAGCCAACAAAATCACATGGTTATATTTAGCCAACAACATCACATGGTTATATTCAGCTAACAAAAGCACATGGTTATATTTAGCCAACAAAATCACATGGTTATATTCAGCCAACAAAAGAACATGGTTATATTCAGCCAACAAAAACACATGGTTATATTCAGCCAACAAAAGAACATGGTTATATTCAGCCAACAAAAACACATGGTTATATTCAGCCAACAAAAGCACATGGTTATATTCAGCCAACAAAAACACATGGTTATATTCAGCTAACAAAAGCACATGGTTATATTCAGCCAACAAAAACACATGGTTATATTCAGCCAACAAAAGAACATGGTTATATTCAGCCAACAAAAACACATGGTTATATTCAGCTAACAAAAGCACATGGTTATATTCAGCCAACAAAAACACATGGTTATATTCAGCCAACAAAAACACATGGTTATATTCAGCTAACAAAAGCACATGGTTATATTCAGCCAACAAAAACACATGGTTATATTCAGCCAAGAAAAGAACATGGTTATATTCAGCCAACAAAAGCACATGGTTATATTCAGCCAACAAAATCACATGGTTATATTCAGCCAACAAAAGCACATGGTTATATTCAGCCAACAAAATCACATGGTTATATTCAGCTAACAAAAGCACATGGTTATATTCAGCCAACAAAAGCACATGGTTATATTCAGCCAACAAAATCACATGGTTATATTCAGCTAACAAAAGCACATGGTTATATTCAGCCAACAAAATCACATGGTTATATTTAGCCAACAACATCACATGGTTATATTCAGCCAACAAAATCACATGGTTATATTTAGCCAACAACATCACATGGTTATATTCAGCTAACAAAAGCACATGGTTATATTTAGCCAACAAAATCACATGGTTATATTCAGCCAACAAAGGCACATGGTTATATTCAGCCAACAAAAACACATGGTTATATTCAGCCAACAAAAGAACATGGTTATATTCAGCCAACAAAAACACATGGTTATATTCAGCTAACAAAAGCACATGGTTATATTCAGCTAACAAAAGCACATGGTTATATTCAGCCAACAAAATCACATGGTTATATTTAGCCAACAACATCACATGGTTATATTCAGCCAACAAAATCACATGGTTATATTTAGCCAACAACATCACATGGTTATATTCAGCTAACAAAAGCACATGGTTATATTTAGCCAACAAAATCACATGGTTATATTCAGCCAACAAAGGCACATGGTTATATTCAGCCAACAAAATCACATGGTTATATTCAGCCAACAAAGGCACATGGTTATATTCAGCCAACAAAATCACATGGTTATATTCAGCCAACAAAAGCACATGGTTATATTCAGCCAACAAAAGCACATGGTTATATTCAGCCAACAAAATCACATGGTTATATTCAGCTAACAAAAGCACATGGTTATATTCAGCTAACAAAAGCACATGGTTATATTCAGCCAACAAAAGCACATGGTTATATTCAGCTAAGAAAAGCACATGGTTATATTTAGCCAACAACATCACATGGTTATATTTAGCCAACAACATCACATGGTTATATTCAGCTAACAAAAGCACATGGTCATATTCAGCTAACAAAAGCACATGGTTATATTTAGCCAACAACATCACATGGTTATATTTAGCCAGCAAAAGCACATGGTTATATTCAGCCAACAAAATCACATGGTTATATTTAGCCAACAACATCACATGGTTATATTTAGCCAACAAAAGCACATGGTTATATTCAGCCAACAAAAGCACATGGTCATATTCAGCCAACAAAAGCACATGGTTATATTCAGCCAACAAAATCACATGGTTATATTCAGCCAACAAAAGCACATGGTTATATTCAGCCAACAATATCACATGGTTATATTCAGCCAACAAAATCACATGGTTATATTTAGCCAACAACATCACATGGTTATATTCAGCTAACAAAAGCACATGGTTATATTCAGCTAACAAAAGCACATGGTTATATTTAGCCAACAACATCACATGGCTATATTTAGCCAACAACATCACATGGTTATATTTAGCCAACAAAAGCACATGGTTATATTCAGCCAACAAAAGCACATGGTCATATTTAGCCAACAATATCACATGGTTATATTCAGCCAACAAAAGCACATGGTTATATTCAGCCAACAAAAGCACATGGTTATATTCAGCCAACAAAAGCACATGGTTATATTCAGCCAACAACATCACATGGTTATATTTAGCCAACAACATCACATGGTTATATTCAGCCAACAAAAGCACATGGTTATATTCAGCCAACAAAATCACATGGTTATATTTAGCCAACAACATCACATGGTTATATTTAGCCAACAACATCACATGGTTATATTCAGCTAACAAAAGCACATGGTTATATTCAGCTAACAAAAGCACATGGTTATATTTAGCCAACAACATCACATGGTTATATTTAGCCAGCAAAAGCACATGGTTATATTGAGCCAACAAAAGCACATGGTTATATTCAGCCAACAAAAGCACATGGTTATATTCAGCCAACAAAATCACATGGTTATATTCAGCCAACAAAAGCACATGGTTATATTCAGCCAACAAAATCACATGGTTATATTCAGCCAACAAAAGCACATGGTTATATTCAGCCAACAAAATCACATGGTTATATTCAGCCAACAAAAGCACATGGTTATATTCAGCCAACAAAATCACATGGTTATATTCAGCCAACAAAAGCACATGGTTATATTCAGCCAACAAAATCACATGGTTATATTCAGCTAACAAAAGCACATGGTTATATTCAGCTAACAAAAGCACATGGTTATATTCAGCCAACAAAAGCACATGGTTATATTCAGCTAAGAAAAGCACATGGTTATATTTAGCCAACAACATCACATGGTTACATTTAGCCAACAACATCACATGGTTATATTCAGCTAACAAAAGCACATGGTCATATTCAGCTAACAAAAGCACATGGTTATATTTAGCCAACAACATCACATGGTTATATTCAGCTAACAAAAGCACATGGTCATATTCAGCTAACAACATCACATGGTTATATTCAGCTAACAAAAGCACATGGTTATATTCAGCTAACAAAAGCACATGGTTATATTCAGCCAACAAAAGCACATGGTTATATTCAGCTAAGAAAATCACATGGTTATATTTAGCCAACAACATCACATGGTTATATTTAGCCAACAACATCACATGGTTATATTCAGCTAACAAAAGCACATGGTCATATTCAGCTAACAAAAGCACATGGTTATATTTAGCCAACAACATCACATGATTATATTTAGCCAACAAAAGCACATGGTTATATTCAGCCAACAAAAGCACATGGTTATATTTAGCCAACAACATCACATGGTTATATTTAGCCAACAAAAGCACATGGTTATATTCAGCCAACAACATCACATGGTTATATTTAGCCAACAACATCACATGGTTATATTCAGCCAACAAAAGCACATGGTTATATTCAGCCAACAAAATCACATGGTTATATTTAGCCAACAACATCACATGGTTATATTCAGCTAACAAAAGCACATGGTTATATTCAGCTAACAAAAGCACATGGTTATATTTAGCCAACAACATCACATGGTTATATTTAGCCAGCAAAAGCACATGGTTATATTGAGCCAACAAAAGCACATGGTTATATTCAGCCAACAAAAGCACATGGTTATATTCAGCCAACAAAATCACATGGTTATATTCAGCCAACAAAAGCACATGGTTATATTCAGCCAACAAAATCACATGGTTATATTCAGCCAACAAAAGCACATGGTTATATTCAGCCAACAAAATCACATGGTTATATTCAGCCAACAAAAGCACATGGTTATATTCAGCCAACAAAATCACATGGTTATATTCAGCCAACAAAAGCACATGGTTATATTCAGCCAACAAAATCACATGGTTATATTCAGCTAACAAAAGCACATGGTTATATTCAGCTAACAAAAGCACATGGTTATATTCAGCCAACAAAAGCACATGGTTATATTCAGCTAAGAAAAGCACATGGTTATATTTAGCCAACAACATCACATGGTTACATTTAGCCAACAACATCACATGGTTATATTCAGCTAACAAAAGCACATGGTCATATTCAGCTAACAAAAGCACATGGTTATATTTAGCCAACAACATCACATGGTTATATTCAGCTAACAAAAGCACATGGTCATATTCAGCTAACAACATCACATGGTTATATTCAGCTAACAAAAGCACATGGTTATATTCAGCTAACAAAAGCACATGGTTATATTCAGCCAACAAAAGCACATGGTTATATTCAGCTAAGAAAATCACATGGTTATATTTAGCCAACAACATCACATGGTTATATTTAGCCAACAACATCACATGGTTATATTCAGCTAACAAAAGCACATGGTCATATTCAGCTAACAAAAGCACATGGTTATATTTAGCCAACAACATCACATGATTATATTTAGCCAACAAAAGCACATGGTTATATTCAGCCAACAAAAGCACATGGTTATATTTAGCCAACAACATCACATGGTTATATTTAGCCAACAAAAGCACATGGTTATATTCAGCCAACAAAAGCACATGGTTATATTTAGCCAACAACATCACATGATTATATTTAGCCAACAAAAGCACATGGTTATATTCAGCCAACAAAAGCACATGGTTATATTTAGCCAACAACATCACATGGTTATATTTAGCCAACAAAAGCACATGGTTATATTTAGCCAACAAAATCACATGGTTATATTCAGCCAACAAAAGCACATGGTTATATTCAGCCAACAAAAGCACATGGTTACATTCAACCAACAAACTCACATGGTTATGTTCAACTAACAAAAGCACATGGTTACATTTAGCTAACAAAAGCACAGTTCGCACGCTTCATGGCCCACCTGTGTGACTGGGCCTCCATGACCACCATCTCCACTCGGACAGGTGAACACAGGTGACCACAGGTAAAGGCAGGTGGCCACATGTGATGGACAGGTGAACACAGGTAAACACAGGTGACCACAGGTGATGGACAGGTGAACACAGGTAACCACAGGTGACTACAGGTAAAGGCAGGTGACCACAGGTGACCACAAGCAGGTGACCACAGGTAAAGGCAGGTGGCCACAGGTGATGGACAGGTGAACACAGGTAACCACATGTGATGGACAGGTGAACACAGGTAAACACAGGTGACAACAGGTAATGGACAGGTGAACACAGGTAAAGGCAGGTGACCACAGGTGACCACAAGCAGGTGACCACAGGTAAAGGCAGGTGACAACAGGTGATGGACAGGTGAACACAGGTAACCACAGGTGACCACAGGTAAAGGCAGGTGACCACAGGTGACCACAAGCCGGTGACCACAGGTGACCACAGGTGATGGACAGTTGAACACAGGTGATGGACAGATGAACACAGGTAAAGGCAGGTGAACACAGGTGACCACAGGTAAAGGCAGGTGAATACAGGTGGACACAGGTGGACACAGGTAAAGGCAGGTGAACACAGGTGACCACAGGTAACGGTAGGTGAACACAGGTGAACACAGGTAACCACAGGTGATGGACAGGTGGACACAGGTGAACACAGGTAAAGGCAGGTGACCACAGGTGAACACAGATGAATACAGATGGACACTGGTAAAGGCAGGTGAACACAGGTAAAGGCAGGTGAACACAGGTGACAGACAGGTGAACACAGGTGACAGACAGGTGAACACAGGTGCACGCAGCACTTTGCAGCACATCCCTGTTTTCTGTTCTTTAGACTGATCCATCAACCTTGCACACAATCCAGTCCAGGCTGTGACACAACTAAACCTGAGCATGACACTGTGTTCTGAGCATGTTTCTATATTTATAAACCTTTAATATTACGACACAGTCTCCATGCTGTGATCAGATGTTCTCGTTCATATGCTTCAGTTAATCTAACTTCAGCCTGTTACAGATTCTGCAGATATGAGACGTTAGAAGATTCTACAGGATGTGACATCACAGTGAGCTCAAACACCAGCACTGTGTCTGTGTGACAGAGTTTAAATCAGTTTATTTAACGGGTTAAAATCCTAAATCTGTCTTAGAGGACACTTTGTCCTCTGGTCTGTCAGATCTCACCCTGAGGTCAGACGACAGATATAAACGTGTAAGAAAACACAGAGTTGAGATGTGATGTGTGGGAGATGACAGAGCGTGTCACCTGCCATACAACAGCTCCTCACCACTTCCTGTTCCACTTACAGACGACACCAGAAGAAGAAGAAGACGAGCGTTTGGTTCAGTCGACTGAAAATGGAGCTCCAGACGTGGACGTGTGTCCTCCTGCTGCTACTTGCCGCCGCTGTACCTCCGGCAGGTAGGACGACTCAAATGGTGTATAACCTTGTGTTAAAGATTCAAAGATGTCTCCACTTCCTGTCTCACTGCTTCACCGCCAACTTTAGTTCTGAAACCTTTGAAATTAAGTTTATCACAAACAGGAAGAGAAATTAAATTAAAATACGACTCATTATGTTTTAAATAACTTTATGACGAGATGTTTAAGATAAGTGCAGCTGCTGCTGAGACGGCGTGACTTCGTCCTGACAGGTCTCTGAACATCACAGGAACTTTACCTGCTCTGAAAACATCACAAACATTAGTCTTAAAGTTAAGTTAATATATATTTAATAAGCTGTGTGAACTTTGATTAAAAGGGGGAAACTGCTCTGAGGTCTCAAATGATCGAAACAACAACGACAGCAGAGGTAGCAGGTTAGTGTCGGCCATGTTGGAGGATGGAGGATGGCGGCTGTCGTCTCAGCTCCAACCTGCTGCTGCTGCTGTCGTTAAACCTCCATCTGACTTTAAATCTTCAGACGCATTTTTACTGACAGAACACGTTGACAAACCACAGACTGAGTGTTTCAGAAGTTTCAGACTCAAACTGTGTCAGAGGAAACATCGCAGCCCGCCTTCGTTACCCGACGTTCAGCTGCTGTGATCTGCACTCAGTCAGCAAACACAATTTATTAATGGAACCAGCACAGGAAACTACTGGGTTTATTCTGTAGTTGCAGGGTTTATAGATTTAACTAAAGCATGTGACACCATGAAACCATGAGCCATGACATAGCACTGACAAAACTGTGTGAGACACAGGCAGCTGTTTGTGAGACATAACTGTGGGGTCCCAGAGGGGTCAGTGTTGGGACCATAAATGATGTATGCGTATGGTGTCCAGGAAATTAAAATGAGTTTTATTGGCAGATGACATCAACGCTCTGTGTTTCTGCAGCAGTGTTTAAAGTGACGTGATTTGTGGAACGAGCTGAGCACAGATATTAATCAGTGTTTATTGTTGTCAGATATATAGACGAGGAGGAGGGCAGGTTGTGTTATTGATTGTGTGGAGGTTCCTGCGCTGGAAATAAACTGGGTTCATTACTGGTTTATTTAAACAGACTGGGGACGGTTTTACATCAGTTGTAAATAAACCTGTTGACATAGAACATGAGTTAAAAGAAGAAATGTCAGAACAAGGCAGCAACTCTTCAGATCACCTAAACATAACACCAACAAATCATTTCAGACATTGACTCCCACAGTTTGAAATATGACACAGACGTCACACTGTGATCAATAAATCCAGGTATCAGAGCAGTGTGTGAGTGTTGATATGTTTCAGTGTGTCAGACGTCCTGAGAGCACCTATGGATCCTCTGCGCGCTCTGTGCCGTTCATTATGAAACTAACACAGGCTCCGCCCCCCTCTGTGACCTCATGAAGGACGTGATGACCCACCTGTATTTATAACAGATGTGAAGATAAATCCTGTCACATGTTACAGGCGTGTTTCTCAGACACATGTGCTATAGCTCAGTGTTCATCTCATATTTAATATATGTGTGTGTCACATATTCAGTTTTGACTTTTAAACTCCTGTCAACGTTTGCTTACCTTTAAAACCTGATAAACATTAAAACAACATGTCAGATGAGAAGCGTCAACAGCTACAGACGTTAAAGTGTTTTTATTTACACAGAAATTAACAACAACAACAGTAATAATAACAATAATTTACAGAAACATTTTGTTCAGAGAAAATGTCCAGTGAAATATTGGAATGAGGGGATTTTTAAGGGGTTTTCAGGGATTTATCCCGTAAAATAAATAATGAGATTAAAGGCCGTTAAGTGACTGAGAAACATCTCGAAACACCTTTAACCTGAGAGATAAGGGTCTTTATAAGGGTAAGTTTGAACTCTGTAAAGTCCAGTTCAGACCAAAGATTGGTGACAAGATTAAATGTTACAGAGAAACGTGTGTTTTTACAACGTATCAGAATGAAACAGAGAAACGATACGGCAGTGTTTTTACAATATAACAGAACATTACAGAGAAACGTTACAGCTGTGTTTTTACACCGTATCAGAACGAAACAGAGAAACGATACGGCAGTGTTTTTACAACGTAACAATGATACAGAGAAACGTTACAACGATGTTTTTACCACGTAACAGAACGTTACAGAGAAACATTGCAGCGATGTTTATACAACGCTACAGAACGTTACAGAGAAACGTTACAGCTGTGTTTTTACAGCATTACAGAACGTTACAGACAAATGTTACAGCAATGTTTATACAATGCTACAGAACATTACAGAGTAATGTTACAGTGGTGTTTTTACAATGTTCTGTAGCTTTGTATAAACGTTGCTGCAACGTTTCTTTGTAATGTTCTGTAAAGTTTTGAAAACACCGCTGTAAGGTTTCTCTGTAACGTTCTGTAACGTTGTATAAACATAGCTGTAACGTTTCTCTGTAACGTTCTGTTATGTGGTAAAAACATCGTTGCAACGTTTCTCTGTAATGTTCTGTAACGTTTTAAAAACACTGCTGTAACGCTTCTCTGTAACGTTCTGTAGCGTTGTATAAACATAGCTGTAACATTTCTCTGTAACATTCTGTAACTCTGTAAAACATCGCTGCAACGTTTCTCTGTAATGTTCTGTAACGTTTTAAAAACACTGCTGTAACGCTTCTCTGTAACAAGTCTGTGGATATTCTCATTTATCCAGGTCAATTCCTTTATAGCAACAATTAAATCGTAGGCAACTGGACTTTGATTTTGTCTAGAAGACGTTTCGCCACAGCGACTTCATCAGTTCTCAAATGATGAAGCCGCTTGGATAAGAGGCGAAACGTCTTCTAGACAAAATCAAAGTCCAGTTGCCTACGATTTAATTGTTGCCAGAAAGCTTCTCTGTACGTTCTGTAGAGTTGTATAAACATAGCTGTATCATTTCTCTGTAACGTTCTGTAATGTTACAGAGAAACGTTACATTGGTGTTTTCAAGCGTTACAGAATGTTACAGAGAAACGTTGCAGCAATGCTTTTACAACGTTACAGAACGTTACAGTTGTGTCCTGTTTAAACTCATTGTGAATCTTTATTTTGAATTCAAACTTGCAGAGATTAAAAGTTATGTTCAGTTTACATCAAGCAGGAAGTGAATTTTCTCATTATCGTGTTACCTGTAGAAGTTTGAACTCTACAGTGTTTTGTGTTGACTCACTTCATACGCACAAATGACATCATATGTGCGTTTTTAATTGCTGGATTGATGAATGAATTCCCACAGGTCAGCGTCATACGTTCCCGGAGTCAATGCTGACTGGCTATCGTGGTGTGAATCAGTTGCTGAAGTTCAGTGCTCTCATGAATAACTGTATGATGTGAACTATACTTAAGTATTTTGTGTCATTTGCATCACGTCAGTCGCAGAGCTTGGTGGGTAATCACAATGTCGTCTGTGAACATAGGAATCTTAGCTGGGTTTATAACAACAGGAACAGACCCCTGTGGGACACCGTACTTTACTGAAGGTGAAGCTGAGTATTATCTCATAACAATTGTTTCACTTCAACTTCTATAAATGGAGGGACAGAGGATGGACCACAGCTGCCTTGAGTGGGCTCCGATTTACATACGAAGACATTCAGGTGCTCTGAGGGAGCGCGCTCAGACAAGGAAATATACAGTGATAAAATTAGTTCTAAAAATAAATAAATAAGTAAATAAATAAGTGAATAAATAAATTAATAAGTAAGTAACTAAATAAATAAGTAAATAAATAAGTGAATAAATAAACTAATAATTAAGTAAATAAATAAATAAGTAAATAATAGTGGAAGTGAAGTGATACTTGAGTCTGGCGCAGCTGTGATGACTCGACCACGAGCAGTGAGCCATTGTCGCCTCAGGAAGCAGCTGTGTGGTTTGTCTTTAAAGCTGTGATCATGTGATCATGTGACCCGGGCTGCGGTCTGACTGAAACAAAAAGAGATGGTGGTTTAGGTCGTTGTCATGGAGATGAAAGCTGCTGCTGAACTCAGAACTGGTTCACACCTTGTTAAAGATTCATCATGTTCAGTCTGTTAGACTGCGAGTGTGTCTGTCGACCTGCTGTGTCTGTGATAACGACCGAAAGCTGATGAGACGTGAAGCCCAGCGATATAACCAGAGAGGAGGAGGAGGAGGAGGACGAGGAGGAGGAGGAGTCTGAGGTGGTGTCCTGGATTTGACTTCAGGTGTTTGACTCTGAAACCACTGACACAAACTGACACTTTTCTTAAACCTCTGTCAGCTGTTCACGATGATGATTTACCCTCAAAATGACTCTTAAATACATGTTTGACAGAGAGGTGGGTAAAGTCTCAGTTGGGCCTTCTTGACAAGAGCAGCAGAGTTGACAGAGCACTTGAGGTCCTCACTGACGTGGAGGCTCAGGAATTCAAAGTTGGGCACCCTCTCCACCTCCTCTCCCCCTACTGTCAGTGGCAGGAGCTCATCCTGATGTCGTCTGAAGTCTGTAATTAGCTCCTTTGTCTTCTTGATATTGAGAGACAGGTAGTTGTCTGCACATCACACAGTCAGTCTCTGCACCTCATCTATGTAGGCGGCCTCACTGCCGTTTGAGATGAGCCTCACTGCTGTTGTGTCGTCCGCAAACTTGATTATTGAGTTTATGGGGTGAGCTGGTGCGCAGTCATCCATGTAGAGGGAGTAGAGTAGAGGAGGGGACTCAGTACGCAGCCTTGTGGTGCGCCAGTGCTGAGGGTCAGGGTCAAAGAGTTGCGAGTGCCCAGTTTCACTGATTGTGAGCGGTCGCTGAGGAAGCCCTTAATCCACAGGCAGAGTTGGTTGCTGAGACCCAGGCCTCGCATCTTTGTGACCAACCTGCTGGGGACAAGGTGTTAAAAGCAGAACTGTAATGAACACAGAGAGGATCCCCCCTCAGTCCCTTCGGAGATCACTCTGAGGAGACTAACCTTTGGGTCTGCTGTGGGACACATTTTCTCCAGCACCTGACTGAACTGGGAGGAGCCCACTGAGCTGTTACTGTGGGGTCTGTAAATATCGTATAACTTCACATTTAACCTCTTGTCAGATACTATTCCAGAACCAGTCGTCACATGTTCCTCATTACAGGTGTCAGGGGATAAGAGTTCATTCATCCGTCAGCTGTAGTTTGTTCAGAGTATCTGAGAGGGATAAACTTTTCTGATTACTTTTCTATTCTCAGTTTGTATTTCTGTGAGGAACCTGTTGAATCTGTTGAACTTAGTTTTTCAGTGTTTCCTTCTGTTGTTGTGGTAAATATCTGAAGAGTTCAGATGTTGGGAAAATGACCTGTCTCTTATTCGTTAAAATGATCTGTAGGATCTGATGTCAATAATTATGTTCGTGTTCGGACCATTTTTAAAGCATGTGGCTTATATATAAAACTCTTATGACAGACTTTACTGGTCACTGATGAGATTTACTTTGGCACGTCAAATATAGGTTTTTATGGTGACTCAGGTCCATGACCCCATCTGAGTATTTTATGGAGAAACATTTACAAAGGGTGATAAATACCTTCAGGGGTATCTGGCATCAGGCTGTTCTCTATATTAAGACATTGTGTGTTTGAAAATCACGTCAAAATAACACATTAAAAAGCATGTAAAAAAAAAACATGTTAAAATAACATTAAAGAGCATGTAAAAAAACATGTTAAATGACACATTAAAAAAGCATGTAATAAAAACACGTCAAAATAACACATTAAAAAGGATATAAAAAACACATTAAAATAACACATTAAAAAAAGCATGTAAAAACACATTAGAAAACAAGTTAAAAACCATGTAAAAAAACACGTTAAAACACATTAAAATAACACATTAAAAAAGCATGTAAAAACACATTAAAAAACAAGTTAAAAAGCATGTAAAAAACACGTTAAAAACACATTAAAAGCATGTAAAAAAAACACATTAAAAAGAATGTAAAAAAACATGTTAAAAAGCATGTAAAAAACACATTAAAAAGCATGTAAAAAAACATGTTAAAAAGCATGTAAAAAACACATTAAAAAGCATGTAAAAAACACGTTAAAAAGCATGTAAAAAACATGTTAAAAAAACATGTTAAAAAAACATTAAAAAGCACGTAAAAAAACACATTTAAAAACACATTAAAAAGCATAGTATAGTGTGACTTTTGTTTCATGATTTTTGAGGCTATCTTTTTATCCACCTTCTTCCTGAGGGCACAAATGTAGAAAGCATGTTAACAGGTTAGAGCATTCACACCGCGTCTGTTCTACGCGCTGCTGGAGTTGTGCTGCTTTCGCGAGCAAACTCGAAAATAGAAGAGATGAATATTTTTTGCGCGAGTTGCGAGCAAATGGTCACGGTATTCAACAAAACATCAACATCTACAGTGGCTGAGAGAGGTCACAACACACGCAAACTCGTGTTTTGTAGTAACACAAAGCAGATACAGACTACTTACCCATTTGTATTCTAAATATTACTTCTCCAAGCATTGGAATAATCACTGGTGCGCAAACCTGTCCACCCTTTGGGTCTGAACTTATTTCTTCTTCTTTGGGGTTTATCGGAGATTTGCAAACATGGTGAACTACCGCCACCAACTGTTCAGATGTGGTTTGTATTTTGACGGGACAGCAGTGGCTGCTGTACGACGTGTCTTTTGGTTTTGGTGTGAATATACGTGTGCTGCCGCTACGCTTGTGGACCCTTTCGCAGCCGCTACACGAACGCATCGCTTGCAGTGTAAATGAGGCCTTATGCTTTCAAACCATGACAGAAGCTATGTTTACCAAGTTTAGTGAAGGGACAGAATGTGCTTGCGTGTCTGCCAACAGGCTATGGCAAGAGTATTATGTACCAAACTTGGCCAAAGTTAACCAATATGCTGGCCGGAGATGGCGATCAGGGATTTGTTGTTTTGCTGCATGTTGTATTACACCTTGTATTCTTACGTTTGTCTGACACAAACAGCAACAGCTTTCTGTCATGATGAGGCAGATGCATCTTCGGCTCTGTGGCTCTTCTTTCTCGTGAGTGAGCTTCTGTAAACTTGCATAGACTGAGGAATGAATGACTTGATGTTATGGTAGGGTTGTGTATGGAGTCAAATACACCACAAAACAAATAACATTCATGATGGTAAAACATTAAATTCTAACAAAATTAAATTTTTGGAGTCGATCGTTTATTAAACTTTTTTCGGTCATGATAAAGCTTTTTATTTATTCCACAGCTCCCGTGAAAAGTGTTTCCCCTCGGTTCTATTTACATGTAGCACCCAGTTCATGTGGATACTCACAACTCCTGTCCCCTTTCCGCAATTGGCTGTTCCAAAGGAGCTATGTTTAAAAGAGAATGGAATTGGCTACGGCCATTTTCCACGAGTTGAGGCGTATTTCTCCAGACTAGTCCAAGCTAAATTTTTGTCTTCAGCAACTGTGTGTTGAACATGTGACCAGAACAAAAAGGGATTGTTCCTGTTGCCATGGTTAACATTGATAGTTTGAATCTGAATTATCAGAAGAGAATGACACGTAGACTGACAGGTCCGTCACTCAGCGTCAGTACACCTTATCCCTGTCTTTCCCCGTCAGACACCATTCTCAGCCTACATTAGAAAATAACTTTACAGTCTGAGTCGTCTCCACACTGGATGAGAAGAGACGGTTTAGTTCCTGTGGTTTCAGTTAAATAGAGTGACACATCATCAGCATACGGAGATATCTTATGTTCTTCTTCTACTACAGTTAGTTCTCTTCAAAATGGCGGCGGTGTGTGTTAGTGCCGAGCATGCTGGGACATGGGAGGGGAGTACGTCTTTAAAGTGTTTATAGAAGTCATTAATGAACCCATCAGATCCTGGACTTTACTATTTTTTAAACCACCAGCTGCAGGTGCACAGATAAAATAAAATAGAATAAATACTGTGGCATTAAAGACGTGCAGCAGCACAAGCTGATTATTAGAGACACAGACATGTTTTTATTTTGTTAGTTTCATACAGGAAGTATTTGAGGCGTCGTTCAGAGCTAGTCATGAGCACTGAGTTTCCTCTCGACCTGTTTGAAGTGGAAAAAAACCTCTGATGACACATTTCTGATCAAAAATTAAAAAGTCTGTTTACAGTAAATGTTCATTACTCAGTTTATTATCAGCTGTGATGTTTGAGTTTACTCAGAGAAACTCTGATTGACAGTAAACGTCACACGCCCTCACACACACCTCTGTCAGATCATCTACTCAAATACAAATGTACTTTACTGAGTATTTTAGGCGGTGTGTTCGCGTCACTCTACAGCTGTAGGAAAAACAGCCAACATATACTGACATCACCCAGATGTGCCCATCACCAGGACGAGGACAAAACTAACCAGAGGTCAGCTCCTTATAAAGAGCTGGATTACCCTTAAATCACTCAATCTGAATTACTGTCACTCCAACTCTGTTTGTACACACTGTCACATTTCATACCACGTTACTGACTTTCTGCTCTCAATCTGTGACTTTATTTCCCGAAAATTACGAATTTAATCCCGGAAAATTTCAACTTTGTAGAATTACAACTTTATTCTTGAAATGTACGATTTTTATTTCTTTAACATTTTTTTAAACTAATCCTCAGTTGTTCCAAACATCTGAGACAAAGCTAATCATCAGAAGTTTTTATTTTGATTTATGTTGTTTACATGTCCATCAGAGTTTACACCGTCCAGAGCGACGTCTTCACGTCTCCGTCTGTCCAAACATAATCAGCTGACAGTGACACAACAGATAAAGTTTAATAATCCCCAATGATTATTGATCTGTAAACTGACTTTAAAGGCTTAATTAAAGGGTAAATGTAAGGGGAAATTAAAGGTGTTAATCAAATGGTAAATTAAAGGGTTAATTCCTGTAAAGTGACTGGTTTACTGCAATGAACTTTGGGTTTCAGTCTCAGTGAGGTGGTTCGAGGACATTAAAGGGTAAATTAATAACTTAAAGGGTAACTCAAAGGATTAATCAAAGGGTAAATTAAAGAGTAATTTAAAGGGTAAATTTCTGTAAAGTGACTGGTTTACTGTGATGAACCCTGATTTTTCTGTCTGTGTGACCATGGTGATGGTCTGTAGGAAACTCAGTGAATGGAAAAAGACTCTTGTTGAGTCATGAAGATTTTTTTAATGTTCAGATTTCCGTTAACGTTGAAACACTGTCGCAGAGTTGTATTTTTACTGTGACTCAGTTTAATGATTATTTTTATTCAGCGCCAGTCGAAACAAACTAAACGCCTCACCTTCATTCAACACTTCATTGTTATAATTATTTAAATAACCTGTGATTTTACACAGATACAGATAAAAAAAACATTTTTATTCAGCATCAGTGGAAACAGAAACTCTACCTCTACTCTCAACACCTCCACTTTGTTCACCACATCATTATCATCATCATATATAAACAACCAAATTAGATCAGCAGGTATCAGGAGCTTCTTAAGCTTCCTGTCAGAATAAATAACTGTTGTATTTTAACAGTGTTGAGGAAACTTGCAGTAAAACCATCGATGATACTGCTGAGTGTGTGTGTATTAATCCAGAGACAGAACAGCAGCTTTAACAGCCTCATTTCAGAGCCATCAGTTCAATCAATCAATCAATCAATCAATTTTATTTATAAAGCCCAATATCACAAATCAGAATTTGCCTCACAGGGCTTTATAGCATACAACATCCCTCTGTCCTTTGGACCCCCACAGCTGATCAGGAAAAACTCCCCCAAAAAAACCTTTAACGGGGAGAAACTGGTAGAAACCTCAGGAAGAGCAACTGAGGAGGGATCCCTCTTCCAGGACGGACAGACATGCAATAGATGTCATACAGAAAAGATC
Organism: Cromileptes altivelis; assembly: GCA_013133815.1. Lineage (NCBI taxonomy): Eukaryota > Metazoa > Chordata > Actinopteri > Perciformes > Serranidae > Cromileptes > Cromileptes altivelis. The sequence goes on along the minus strand of CM023131.1, from coordinate 149,520 downwards.
AACATGATAAATTAACAGTAATCCGTATGACACAGTGAGACAGAGAGAGAGATAGAGAGAGATGCAGGTAATGACAGTAGCTTACAACAACATTATTGAAAGTAATAATATTATAGTTATAGTTCTGGTTACTGTGGTACAATATGTTGAAAGTATGTATTCATATCTGGCAGTATACATGTGTAACAATAGTCATACCACACACGTCACGCTGTCCAGGCACCGCTGTGATATGAGTTAATCTGAGAGACAGTGGAGCACAAAGGCTCCGGAGAAGAAGCCAAGTTAGTGACATCCAGAATGGCCGAGTTCGCAAGATGCAGTAATAGAATAAGAGAGAGAGAGAGAGAGAGAGAGAGAGAGAGAGAGAGAGAGAGAGAGAGAGAGAAGAGAGAGAGAGAGAGAGAGAGAGAGAGAAGAGAAGAGAAGGTGCCCGGTGTATTATAGGGGGGTCCTCCGGCAGACTAGGCCTAAGTCAGCCTAACTAGGGGCTGGTACAGGGCAAGCCTGAGCCAGCCCTAACTATAAGCTTTATCAAAGAGGAAAGTCTTAAGTCTAGTCTTAAATGTGGAGACGGCGTCTGCCTCCCGGACCGTAACAGGAAGATGATTCCACAGGAGAGGAGCCTGATAGCTGAAGGCTCTGGCTCCTGATCTACTTTTGGAGACTTTAGGGACCACGAGTAACCCTGCGTTCTCAGAGCGCAGTGTTCTGGTGGGATAATATGGCACTATGAGCTCTCTAAGATATGACGGAGCTTGACCATTTAGAGCTTTATAAGTTAACAGTAGGATTTTAAATTCAATTCTGGATTTTACAGGGAGCCAGTGCAGAGAAGCTAAAACAGGAGAAATATGATCTTGTTTCTTAGTTCCTGTTAGTACACGTGCTGCTGCATTCTGAATTAGCTGGAGAGTTTTTAAGGACTTACTAGAGCTACCTGATAATAGAGAGTTACAGTAATCCAGCCTTGAGGTAACAAAAGCGTGGACCAATTTTTCTGCATCTTTTCGGGTCAGGATAGGCCTAATTTTCGCAATATTACGCAGATGAAAAAATGCAGTCCATGAGGATTGTTTTAAATGAGAATTAAAAGACAAATCTTGATCAAATGTGCTAGAGGCCAGAGCAATGCCATCTAGAGAAACTATGTCATCAGATAAAGAGTCTCTGAGTTGTTTGGGGCCAAGAACAATAACTTCAGTTTTGTCTGAATTTAACATCAGGAAATTGGTGCTCATCCAGGTTTTTATATCTTTAAGACAATTATGGAGTTTAGTTAATTGATTACTTTCTTCTTGCTCCATCGATAAATACAACTGAGTATCATCCGCATAACAATGGAAATTTACAGAGTGATTTCTAATGATGTTACCTAAAGGAAGCATATATAGAGTAAATAGGATTGGTCCGAGCACAGAACCTTACGGAACTCCAAAACAAACTTTAGTACGTAAGGATGATTCATTATGAACTTCAACAAACTGAAAATGATCAGATAAATGAGATTTAAACCAGCTCAGTGCAGAACCTTTTAGGCCAATTAAGTGATCCAGTCTCTGAAGTAGAATTTGATGGTCAGTAGTGTCAAACACTGCACTAAGATCTAATAAAACAAGTACAGAGACGAGTCCTTTGTCTGAAGCAATCAGAAGGTCATTTGTAATTTTAACTAGTGCTGTCTCAGTGCTATGATGCACTCTAAATCCTGACTGAAATTCCTCAAATAAATTATTATCATGGAGAAAATCATACAGCTGGTCTGCGACTACTTTCTCAAGGATCTTTGACATAAAGGGAAGATTAGATATTGGTCTATAGTTGGCTAACACCTCTGGATCCAGGGTGGGCTTTTTTAGTAGAGGTTTAATTACAGCTACCTTAAAAGACTGTGGTACATAGCCTGTTAATAAGGATATATTGATCATATCTAATATGTGAGTGTTAACTAAAGGAAAGACCTCCTTAAGTAGCCTAGTTGGGATGGGGTCTAAGAGACACGTTGATGATTTAGATGAAGAAATCACTACAGTCAATTCTTGAAGAGAAACTGGGGAGAAGCAATCTAAACATATATTAGGTTTTACAGCTGTGTTTGAGGTTAGATAGGTACTATCTGAGGACAGGAGGTCATGAATTTTGCCTCTAATAGTTAGAATTATGTCATTAAAAAAGCTCATAAAATCATTACTGCTAAGGGCTAAAGGAATACAAGGCTCAATAGAGCTTTGACTCTCAGTCAGCCTGGCTACAGTGCTGAAAAGAAACCTGTGGTTGTTCTTATTGTCTTCTATTAATGCTGAGTAATAGTTTGCTCTGGCATTGTGGAGGCCCCTCTTATAAGTTTTGAGACTGTCTGTCCAGATTAAACGAGATTCTTCCAGTTTGGTTAATCGCCTTTCCTTTCAAATTTTCGCGATATTTGTTTTAACTTAGGGGTTTGAGAGTTATACCAAGGAGCGAACTTTCTTTGCTTTTTAACTTCTTTTTAAGAGGAGCTACAGAGTCAAGTGTTGTTCGCAGCGAGCCTACGGCGCTATCGACAAAATGATCAATTCGGGAGAGGTTAAAGTCGGTACAGGAAACCTCTGTTACTGAGGGACTTGGTGTTGAATTTAACAACGGAGTAAGCTTTTCCTTAAATTTTGCGACAGCACTATCTGATAAACATCTAGTATAGTAACTGTTGCTGAGTGGCGTGTAATCGAGTAAAAAGAAATCAAAAGTAATCAGATAATGATCCGATAGCGAGGGATTCTGTGGAAAGACTGTTAGGTTATCAATTTCAATTCCATACGTCAGAACTAGATCGAGGGTATGGTTAAAACAGTGAGTGGGTTCATGTACACCCTGACTGAAGCCAATGGAGTCTAATAATGAGATAAACGCGGTAGCCAGGGAGTCATTATCAACGTTGAAATGAATGTTAAAATTGCCTACAATAATAACTTTATCTGATTTAAGAACTAAACTGGATAAAAACTCTGAGAATTCAGATACAAATTCAGAATACGGGCCAGGAGCACGGTACACTATAACAAATAAAAGTGGCTGCTAGGTTTTCCAGGTCGGATGTAAAAGACTAAGAACGAGGCTTTCAAATGAATTATAATCTAGTTTAGGTTTAGGGCTGATTAACAGACTAGAGTTAAAAATGGCTGCAACTCCCCCTCCTCGGCCGCTGCCTCGAGGAATGTGGGTATTATTATGACTGGGAGGAGTGGACTCATTTAGACTGACATATTCATCTTGACACAGCCAGGTTTCAGTGAGACTGAGTAAATCAATATGATTATGTGATATTCTTTTACTAACACTGCTTTAGATGATAGAGACCTGATATTTAACAGTCCACATTTGAATTAAATTTAATTCTCCTGTTTTGTCTTTCTGTCACAGAGGAGGTTTTAATTTTTATGAGGTTGTTATGCACAACTTCTCTTTGTTTAATTTTAGATTTAAATAATTTAGGTGGTCGGGGGACAGACACCGTTTGTATAAAACTATGAAAACTATGGCTGGGTAACTGAACTAGAAGCTCAGAGAGGCGTATAGGACTGCGACTCTGGTCTCAACTCAGAGTTGTCAGGGATTTAAATTACCAATAAAGTTTGCCAGGTTCCTAGAAATGAGAGCAGCTCCATCCAAAGTGGGATGAATGCCGTCTCTCCTAATAAGACCAGGTTTTCCCCAGAAAGTTTGCCAATTATTAACGAAACCCACATCGTTGGCTGGACACCACCTGGACAGCCAGCGATTAAATGATGACATGTGGCTAAACATGTCATCACTGGTCAGATTTGGGAGGGGTCCAGAGAAAACTACGGAGTCCGACATTGTTTTTGCATATTCACACACCGAGGCAATATTAATTTTAGTGACCTCCGATTGGCGTAACTGGGTGTCATTGCCGCCGACGTGAATAACAATCTTACTGAATCTACGTTTAGCTTTAGCCAGCAGTTTTAAATTTGATTCAAAGTCGCCCGCTCTGGCCCCAGGGATACATTTGACTATGGTCGCTGGTGTTGCTAACTTCACGTTCCACAGAATAGAGCTGAAGCATAATAGAGTTTTATCCTCAGTGGGTGTTAAGCTAATGTAGCTAACAAGGCTAATAACATGGAAACAACAGCTAAGAGATTAGCAAGAAAGTCGTAAGAAGGAGGAGAGCTATAAGTGCTTAAACAGAGCTAGCGTGGGTTAAGACTTGAAGTAGATGTTAAGCAACTGAAGTGAGGAAAAAACAGAAAGCAAGCTGGTGGAGTTCGCTAGAGCAGCACAGAGACGCTGTCACAGAAACACCAGAAATGACACGACACCCTTACTGCAATACGTCAGCACTTTTCATACGCTGCCATCTCAGTGAGGTATCCACTGAAAAGAGACTGTTGATCTCAGCTGGACTCAGCTGTTTCAATTAGATCACTGAGTAACATATTTTATAGTAATACATTAATATATTTCCTTGTTAAAACTCGTCTCTGTTTCCAGACTTTTGAAAGGAGGTTTTTAACAAAGGTCTTCATCAGTGTTGCCATGGCAACGACAGCTCAGTGAAGCTGATGTTGTGATAATGTGAAGTTTGTTAAGGACGCTTCATTAATAAAAAAAAAAATAAACACAGGAACTGGACGTCTTCCTCCATGGATAAGCAGATGAAAATGGATGGAGGGATGGACGTAACTTTCGTTAGGTACCCAACTTTACAATTAGTACGTGGCTTTAAGTACATAACATGATGACATCATTCGTCATGTGTGGCGCTAACTCATCATCATATCATACGTCAGTAATCATCAGATGATATATTTTTATATTTCATGTTAAACATCTGAAGCTAAAAACAAAGAATAAAACCACTGAAGAGAAATGAGTTTTAACTCTGTCAGTCCTGCCCACGTTATTTTCCACATTTTCATGTCTGAGTCACACTGCGTCTGTGAAGAGTTTCTACTGTGTAATATCATTACAATTATATAAAAAGAATTAAAGTGATGGTCATCTGTTTTATTAGTTATGAGTTCATGATTCAGACTCTACAAACTACATTACCCATGAGCCTCAGCTGACACTCAACATCACATTATTAAATATGGAACATGAAGCAGCTCTGTGATTGTATGTTCGGCAATTTAATGCATCTAGGGAGTCGTATCTGACTTTGACGTTGAAATTTTCTGAAGCATCTTAAGTTTAGTTTTTTCATAAACTGAATATTTAAAAAATAAAAAGATCCCCCCTGTTCAAAATAAAAGCCTGTCCTTACTCCACAGAGGCGACAACGCTAGCCGACCCTCAGCTGTGCTACATCCTGGACGGTTTCCTGGGTCTGTACGGACTCATCATCACCGGCATGTTCATCAAGGAGAAGGTATTTTATTTTGAAAGGACTTCCTGCTGACATCATTTCCTCTTTTCCTACTTCTCACTCTGACACTCTTTTATTATGTTAAATTGTTTCCAGTTCTTCAGGAGCAAAGCAAAGCCGACCGAGGAGAGCATCTACAGTGTGAGTTCACACTTCCTGTTGTGACTTCCTCTTGGTTTTTTACAGTAAAAGTTTACACTGTGTAATGTTGTGATGATGATGTGTTCAGGATCTGCAGAATCAGGACACTGAAGGTTACCACCCGCTGATGAGAGATCCAGAGAGAGCCAGAGTGAGTTTATACCTGCATTTATACATCTATGGTTCTGTATCTGCTGTGTGTCTGCAACAAAGGTTCTCCTCTGGTTCTACGAGGAACACTTACAGTGACGACGAAGTTCCAACAGTGAAGCCTTTATGACCTCAGAGTCTGTCCATGGTTCTCCGAGGAACCCTAACATGACATCTAAGATCCATGAAATGATCAAAGAACTCTGACAGAGAACCACATGGTCCAACAAAAGAACCAGAACAACCTCTGAGTCATGGTCAGGAACCATTAAAGAACCTGAACATAGAACCCTGACAGACCCCTGCAGGTACCTTTAAATGTCCCCTGAAGAACTTGAAACTTATTAAAGAACCCTTAATTTGATGTTTTAATTTATTCACTTCTTCAAAAACAAACGAGAACCTTACAGTTTAAACACTTTCCCCAGCAGACTGTTCTCATGTTTCTACGTATACCTACGGAAAATTAATAAACATAACCCACATGCTACACTTGTTAGGACTGCAATCACATGACTAACGTGGTGACATGAGTGAAGAACTGTGACGAGACAAAGATTGTATAATGACGCAGGCTGACATGAGCAAAGTTTGTGTTTCGAGTCAAAGTACGTGAACTTTGGCTTATTTTAATCTAAGACATCGGCGTGTTAACCTTCTTAAAACTAACCAACCAAATGTCACATTACATATGCAGTTTTACTTTAGATATGTAACTTTATGTTAAAACCATACATTAAGTACATAACTTTATGTTAAGTACGCAACTTTACTTCAGATATTTAACTTTATGTTAAAACTGTACGTTAAGTATATAACTTTATGTCAAGTACATAGCTTTACTTCAGATATTTAACTTTATGGTAAAACTGAAACTGAGAACCCTGAAACATGGGGCCTGTGTTTCATGAGAACATGTTGGAACCTAATGTTTTCTGATGTGCTGTAGAACCGCAGGCCAACGGAGGAGGACCCGTACTCTGTGAGTTTATGATTATTCAACCGGTTAAAATATAAAAACTAAAGTGAACTGTGGACGAATTATAAACTGATGTTTGTTCTCTTAACGCTCAGCGTCTCAACAAAACCTTCGACGGAGAATACAAAGAACTTCCTGCCAACAAACGAGAGGTCAGTCTGATCACGTGCAGAACCAGGTCATACAGAACCAGGTCATGTAGAACCAGGTCATGTAAAACCAGGTCATGCAGAACCAGGTCATGTAGAACCAGGTTACACAGAACCAGGTCATATAGAACCAAGTCACACAGAACCAGATCACAAAGAACAAGGTCATATAGAACCAAATCATACAGAACCAGGTCATGTAGAACCAGGTCATACAGAACCAGGTCATGTAGAACCAGATCACACAGAACCAGGTCATATAGAACCAAGTCATACAGAACCAGGTCATACAGAGCCAGGCCATACAGAACCCGGTCATAAAGAACCAGGTCATACAGAATCAGGTCATGTAGAACCAGGTTGTACAGAGCCAGGTCATGCAGAACCAGGTCATATAGAGCCAGGTCATACAGAACCAGGTCATATAGAACCAGGTCATGTAGAACCAGGTCATATAGAACCAAGTCATATAGAACCAGGTCATGTAGAACCAGGTCATTCAGAACCAGGTCATATAGAACCAAGTCATATAGAACCAGGTCATGTAGAATAAGGTCACACACAACCAGGTCATGCAGAACCAGGTCATACAGAACTAGGTCATACAGAGCCAGGTCATGTAGAACCAAGTCATACAGAACCAGGTCATATAGAACCAGATCATACAGAGCCAGGTCATGTAGAACCAAGTCATACAGAACCAGGTCATATGGAACCAGATCATACAGAGCCAGGTCATACAGAACCAGGTCATACAGAACCAGGTCATATGGAACCAGATCATACAGAACCAGGTCATACAGAACTAGGTCATACAGAGCCAGGTCATGTAGAACCAAGTCATACAGAACCTGGTCATACAGAACCAGCTCATATAGAACCAGGTCATATGGAACCAGATCATATGGAACCAGATCATACAGAACCTGGTCATACAGAACCAGGTCATATGGAACCAGATCATACAGAGCCAGGTCATATGGAACCAGATCATACAGATCCAGGTCATGTAGAACCAAGTCATACAGAACCACGTCATACAGAACCCGGTCATATAGAATCAGGTCATGTAGAACCAAGTCATACAGAACCAGGTCATATGGAACCAGATCATACAGAACCAGGTCATTTAGAACCAAGTCATACAGAACCCGTTCATATAGAACCAGGTCATACAGAATCAGGTCATGTAGAACCAGGTTGTACAGAGCCAGGTCATGTAGAACCAGGTCATGTAGAACCAGGTCATTCAGAATCAGGTCATGTAGAACCAGGCCATATAGAACCAGGTCATGTAGAACCAGGTCATGCAGAACCAGGTCATATAGAACCAGGTCATACAGAGCCAGGTCATACAGAACCAGGTCATGTAGAACCAGGTCACACAGAACCAGGTCACACACAACCAGGTCATGCAGAACCAGGTCATGTAGAACAAGGTCACACACAACCAGGTCATACAGAACCAGGTCATACAGAGCCAGGTCATGTAGAACCAAGTCATACAGAACCAGGTCATACAGAACCAGGTCATATAGAACCTGGTCATACAGAACCTGGTCATATAGAACCAGGTCACACAGAACCAGTTCATGTAGAACCAAGTCATACAGAACCTGGTCATACAGAATCAGGTCATGTAGAACCAAGTTGTACAGAGCCAGGTCATGCAGAACCAGGTCATGTAGAACCAAGTCATATAGAACCAGGTCATGTAGAATCAGGTCATGCAGAACCAGGTCTTATAGAACCAGGTCACATTGAACCAGGTCATACAGAACCAGGTCATATAGAACCAAGTCACACAGAACCAGGTCATATAGAACCAGGTCATGTAGAACCAGGTCATATGGAACCAGGTCATGTAGAATCAGGTCATGCAGAACCAGGTCTTATAGAACCAGGTCACATTGAACCAGGTCATACAGAACCAGGTCATATAGAACCAAGTCACACAGAACCAGGTCATATAGAACCAGGTCATGTAGAACCAGGTCATATAGAACCAGGTCATGTAGAACCAAGTCATGTAGAACCAGGTCATACAGAACCAGGTCATATAGAACCAAGTCACACAGAACCAGGTCATATAGAACCAGGTCATGTAGAACCAGGTCATGTAGAACAAGGTCACACACAACCAGGTCACGCAGAACCAGGTCATGTAGAACCAAGTCATACAGAACCTGGTCATACAGAACCAGGTCATATAGAACCTGGTCATATAGAACCAGGTCATATAGAACCAGGTCATACAGAACCAGGTCATACAGAACCAGGTCATGTAGAACCAAGTCATACAGAACCAGGTCATGTAGAACCAGGTCATATAGAACCAGGTCATACAGAACCAGGTCATATGGAACCAGGTCATACAGAACCAGGTCATATGGAACCAGATCATACAGAACCAAGTCATACAGAATCAGGTCATGTAGAACCAAGTCATACAGAACCTGGTCATATAGAACCAGGTTGTATAGAACCAGGTCATATAGAACCAGGTCATATGGAACCAGATCATACAGAACCAGGTCATATGGAACCAGATCATACAGAACCAAGTCATACAGAATCAGGTCATGTAGAACCAAGTCATACAGAACCTGGTCATATAGAACCAGGTTGTATAGAACCAGGTCATATAGAACCAGGTCATACAGAACCAGGTCATATGGAACCAGATCATACAGAGCCAGGTCATACAGAACCAGGTCATATGGAACCAGATCATACAGAACCAAGTCATACAGAATCAGGTCATGTAGAACCAAGTCATACAGAACCAGGTCATATGGAACCAGATCATACAGAACCAGGTCATACAGAACCAAGTCATACAGAATCAGGTCATGTAGAACCAGGTCATACAGAACCAGGTCATATGGAACCAGATCATACAGAGCCAGGTCATGTAGAACCAAGTCATACAGAACCAGGTCATATGGAACCAGATCATACAGAGCCAGGTCATGTAGAACCAAGTCATACAGAACCAGGTCATATGGAACCAGATCATACAGAGCCAGGTCATACAGAACCAGGTCATACAGAACCAGGTCATATGGAACCAGATCATACAGAACCAGGTCATACAGAACCAAGTCATACAGAACCAGGTCATATAGAACCAGGTCATACAGAACCAGGTCATATGGAACCAGATCATACAGAGCCAGGTCATGTAGAACCAAGTCATACAGAACCAGGTCATATGGAACCAGATCATACAGAGCCAGGTCATGTAGAACCAAGTCATACAGAACCAGGTCATATGGAACCAGATCATACAGAGCCAGGTCATACAGAACCAGGTCATACAGAACCAGGTCATATGGAACCAGATCATACAGAACCAAGTCATACAGAATCAGGTCATGTAGAACCAAGTCATACAGAACCAGGTCATATGGAACCAGATCATACAGAACCAGGTCATACAGAACCAGGTCATATGGAACCAGATCATACAGAACCAAGTCATACAGAATCAGGTCATGTAGAACCAAGTCATACAGAACCAGGTTATATGGAACCAGATCATACAGAACCAGGTCATACAGAATCAGGTCATGTAGAACCAAGTCATACAGAACCAAATCATACAGAACCAGGTCATACAGAACCAGGTCATACAGAACCAGGTCATACAGAGCCAGGTTATACATAAAGTGTTTGTGAATCATTGATCTGATATTGATTATTTATTATTGTTGATGTTTGTGTTTCAGCGTCAGAGGAAGAACGAGCAGGTGTACCAGGTGAGTTCAGTCTCTCATCACCACCATCATCATCATCATCATCATCATCATCATCATCATCATCATCACCTTCATCGTCATTACCTTCGTCATCTTCATCATTAATGATGTTCTCCATGTTCCAGGGTCTGAGCTCCGTCACCAGAGACACCTATGACTCTCTGCAGATGCAGCAGCTTCCTCCTCGCTAACACATCACTTCCTGTCAGCCTCACTATTGTCTCGCTGTCACCATGACGATAAACATTTTGTACTTACCCAGACAAGATCAAAAAACAAGCAAACAAACAAAAAGCTTCAGCTTCATCCTCATATAAGGATGTTTTTAAGGGAAGACATAAGGAGGGTAACATTTTAAGGTATTATTTTGGAATAGTTTATGAACCCTCTTTAATTGGTTGACTTATCCATCCGATTTACTCCCAAAAAGTCCCTTAATTTTCACCTTTAAAAAAAGGAATGTCCTTTCAAGGGATGTGTACTTCTCTAAAAAAAAAGCTTTACCTCTGTGGAGTGCCATTAAAACCCTTAACAATTCATTTATCCATAAATTCAGACTTAACCTGCAGTGAATTATTAAATACTGAATGAAAACCCCTTAACCTTAGCAGAATACCTTAAAAATCCATTCACAGTTAACCAGGGCCCTATTTCAGAAAGCAGGCTCAACAAACTCTGATCCTGATCTCTGAGCTGACTGAGCCTGAGCTGAGAAACAGAACAGCTGATCAGCATCAGCTCAGTCAGCTCTGAGTATATTCAGCCTGAGAGAGGTGCGTTCACGGTGAGCACCAACAGACATCATCAGTAGAGTGCAGATAACATGATATTCAGTGGCAGAAAGCAGAAAGCCGCTTGAACTGAGTGGGAGATTTTAATGAGTGCGAATGGCTGCAGCTGAACAGCGTGAGGTGTGATGGGAACAGATTGCAGAGTTCAGAGGTCACGTGATGTGATGTAATGAGGTCATGTGTCTACCATACAGAAACATGTTTCTATCTTAACAGTGTTCATATATTTGAATATAATGTATTCAGCTGTAATGTGATGGAGCCCAAACACACTGGGCACAAACTCAACATCAAACACACAGATATTAAACAGACTGGTAAAAGTTTTGTTTCTACTGACTTCATTCTGTCAATATTAGGCTGAGGTTCATTTAACTGCTGTGAAATGACTTCATGTAATCTCCTTTATTCTCACATGGAGCTATTATGGGATATTGAGTCCCATCAGTGAGCCAGTTACACCGCGGAGTCTTTGAACATATGAAAAGTATTCATGAATCACTGCATCATGTATCCACGTAGATTCATTTCTCATCAACACTGACAAACCTGCAGTTCTTTTTTTAAACATTATTTTGGGCTTTTGTTGCCTTTAATGTCAGGACAGCATAACGTTATGGGGAGAGAGGGAACGACATGTAGCACAGGACAGCAGGCTGGGTTTGAACCCGGGGCCGCTGCGTCTGATCACGGGGCGTCCGCTCCATCCACTGAGCCACCGATGCTCCGTGGTCATTACTTTAATAATGGATTGTGATTTATGTCCAGGCAAAACCACAACAAGGGTCCAAAGTCTTTTCAGAGCCAGAGACACTTTTCTTACGGGCCGACAAACCGCTGTCTCTCTGATGTGTTCAGTGTCTCTGATGTTATAAAGAAAAGAATCAAAGGACAATGCATAAAATGTGCTGTGATGATAATGTAAATCCAGGATGTGTAATATGTGATATATGTGGGTGGAACAGATTGTTAGATAAATGATAGAGTGTGAGGTCAAACAGTATCTTTCATATAGACACTCCTCCAGGGAGACATCCAAACAGGCTCTAATCACCTTCTCCTTACACAACAGCCTCTGAATACACTGGGCCTCAACCTCCACCACTTCATTCACTAAAGGACACGCCATGTTTCTACTTCCTGCTACACGCTCAGCCTCAGGCTGACATGAAGCAAACCTTTGACTCAGCAGGTTATGTTGCCATAGTAACTGACTGAGGGTTACACTGAACTGGCTTTGCGAAACGGAAAACTCAGAGTTTCATCTCAGGCTGAACAAACTCAGAGTTTTCACTGATCCTGCTTTCTGACACAGGGCCCTGCAGTTAAGTATTAATCACTGAATAAAAATCCCTTAACATTGGCATAATAGCTTAAAAAGTAAATTCCCATTTAACGTACAGTAAAGTATTAAATATTGAATTAAAAAATCCCTTAAAATGTTATAAACGTTAAATTGTGTCCTGTTTTCAGCTGGAAGGCATTTTATTAATTTTAGATGAGGACTGGACTAATAAGATAAGTGGAAATAATAATAAATGTTAAGGGGTTGTTAGAGATGATTCTTTAAATGAACCTTTATGGATCTTTAAAGTGATCAGTCGATCTGTTTTAACATCTAACAAAGGATTCTTTTTGTTGTGGTCTGTTCACTACGTCTTAAAAGCATTTTACATTACCAACAGAGTCCGTTGATAAACAACAGAGTTTATTGGCAAACAACAGAGTTTATTGGTAAACAAAAGACTTAATTGGCAAACAAAAGAGTTTTATTGGTAAACAAAAGACTTAATTGCCAAACAACAGAGTTTATTGGTAAACACCAGAGTTTGTTGGTAAACAAAAGAGTTTATTGGCAAACAACAGAGTTTTATTGGTAAACAAAAGAGCATATTGCAAACAACAGAGTTTCTTGGCATACAACAGAGTTTACTGGAAAACACCAGAGTTTATTGGTAAACAAAAGAGTTTATTGGTAAACAACAGAGTTTATTGGCAAACAACAGAGTTTATTGGTAAACACCAGAGTTTATTGGTAAACACCAGAGTTTATTGGTAAACAAAAGAGTATATTGCAAACAACAGAGTTTCTTGGTAAACACCAGAGTTTATTGGTAAACAAAAGAGTTTATTGCAAACAACAGAGTTTATTGGTAAACACCAGAGTTTGTTGGTAAACAAGAGTTTATTGGCAAACGACAGAGTTTTATTGGTAAACAAAAGAGTATATTGCAAACAACGGAGTTTATTGGCAAACAACAGGGTTTATTGGTAAACAAAAGGGTTTATTGGCAAACAACAGAGTTTATTGGTAAACACCAGAGTTTGTTGGCAAACAACAAAGTTTATTGATAAACTACTAAGTTTATTGATAAACAACAGAGTTTATTAGTAAACACCAGAGTTTGTTGGCAAACAACAAAGTTTATTGATAAACTACTAAGTTTATTGATAAACAACAAAGTTTATTGGCAAACAACAGAGTTTACTGGTAAACAAAAGGGTTTATTGGCAAACAACACAGTTTATTGGTAAACACCAGAGTTTGTTGGTAAACAAAAGTTAATTGGTAAACACCAGAGTTTGTTGGTGAACAAATTTTTTTTGATAAACACCAGAGTTAATTGGTAAACAACAGAGTTTATTGGTAAACAACAAAGTTTATTGATAAACTACTAAGTTTATTGATAAACAACAGAGTTTATGGATAAACAACAGAATTTGTTGGTAAACAACAGAGTTTATGGATAAACAGAGTTTGTTGGTAAACAACAAAGTTTATTGGCAAACAACAAAGTTTATTGGTAAACAACAGAGTTTATTGGTAAATAACAAACAGTAAGTGTATAAAACTGATGAGAGTATGAAAACAAATAAAAAGAAAGCTTAATATTGTATATTGATACTTTTGATACTTTAATCTACGACACACATACACATGTTGTTCACATATGGAGACGTGAAGTAAACAGACTCAACAGCTTTTAGTTTTTTATCTTATCTTTAAACTTGTCTTTCTTTGTTTCTTTAGTTTGATAAAAAATCTGGAGCGATTTTGATGTTAAAATAACAAATACAGATAAAATATAAACTGTAAGAAAAGACAAAGATTCTGCTTCCTGCTGCTTCTCACGATGAAATCATTTCACCCAAGCTCATTTTAATTTGATCACAGCAG
>CM023131.1:0-125000 GCA_013133815.1 Cromileptes altivelis | reverse complement strand
ACTACGTGTCTAAAGCTTCATACCCATTTTTAAAATTTAAATAATTAGACCTACACATTATGTGCAATAAACATTTGAGAGCTGCTCTGACAGACTGACAGTCTGATCCTTGTGCACAGTGTTATAAAAATAATAAATATAAAAAGGACAGAGGTTTGATTCTGAGCTGAGGGAGAATTCTCGCTGTGTAGTATTTGAATGTAAAGACAAAAGCTGATGTCCAAAGAAATGATTGATGTGCATAAATTCAGTAACTTAAGACCTGAGTCCTGAGTAACATACTAATATCCAGCAGGATTTAGACTGTGACAGACGGTAAATCTCCACTAATGAATGCGCTTCGATACAAGCTTTGACACGGACTGAATGAATGAGGAAATGAAACAGCGTATAAGAGGGAGGAGACAGAGAGAAACTCAGGGTTTATTGAAGAAAACCTGTCAGCGAGCAGGTTATGTTCACAGAGTCTGTTACCATGGTGACTGACTCAGAGTTTCAGTTACCTCTCTTTCTGGAACGATGTCATTGGTCGCACTGATGGAACATAACTCCTACGGCCTAATATTGGGGATTATATGTTCATATTTCTGAGTGAGCAATGGTGCAGCATTTCACTCTTTAAATTTACTACATTTGTAGCTGAAATAAAGTCACTGAATGCTCTTGAGTCAAGACACAAATAGATGCGCAACATTTTAAAATCTACTGTATTTTAACCTCAACATCTTTTCAAGTGCAAATCACTAAACACATTGTTACTGGGTCAGACTGTGAGTTTACAGTCATGTCTTTATGTCTTTGATCTATAGCCTAGCCTATAAGTTTTAAATCTTCTGCCTCCTGTGTTTTTCCCCATCAGATTAAATCTGAACAAATATATTATGATATATTATTAATATAATGTATCTACAGCCTGATACACAGTCAGATTCCACCACTTTATCTTCATTAAGGAAATGTAAGTCTGATAAATGATGAATAAACTTTTTTATTAACTTTATGGTTAACTTATTGACACTTTCCTCGCTCTGACTCAGGCTCTTCTTTTAAAGATAAACGTGCACTGTCTGCTACACATGCATTAATATCTCTACATCCACTGGATTAAAATGGAGGCGCTGTCTTTTATTTACCTGTTGCCATGGTGAATCGTGGAGTCGGAGCTCCATTGATGATGGCTTTTTATTGTCGGCTTAACTCAGAGTGAACATACTCAGAGTTGACTGAACTAACTCAGATCAGCTGTTCTGGGACTGGTAACTCAGAGTTTCCCATCTCAGAGTTAGACTCAGAGTTTGTTGAACCTCTACCTGGAATACCCCTCTGGGGTCCATTTCACAAAGCAGGTTTAGTGAAAACTCTGAGTCTGTTAACCCTGAAATGAGGGAAACAGGGTTTTTCGTTTCAGAAAGGGAGATAAGTTAAACCAGAGAAAGCAGACTAACTCCAGCCCGTTTCAGAAAGAGAGGTAAGTGAAGCTCAGTGTCAGTTACTAGGGATGTCCCGGTCCACTTGTTTCACTTCCGATCCGATACCGATATTACAGCCTTGACTTTTAGCCGATACCGATCCGATCCAAGCGCGTATTATACATATTCACTTATTTTGTTGTCAGTCATGTCAGAAAAGGTTTGATCAAGCGCTATTACTCTAACAAGAACAATCACTTAATCGGGCTAGTTAGAATGATCCACAGCAGTTGGCATGAGAAACTGACCAGTTTATTGTTAACAGGGTTAAATAAACAAACTTTAAATTTGAACATGAATATTAAATAAAAAATCTCGCTGGTTTGTTTTGGCTGCTTTGGCCCTGTAATAAATGGAAAATAAATCAACACAAGAAATCTTTAAAATGTCTAACATTGAAGTTAAAATAGCAGCAAGACTCCACACACTTGTGCTTAGGCCCCCTAATAAATAAAAAACAGATTAACACCACAAGACATTGTTGACATTTAACAAACAGTGCAGCCTTTCCTTTTCACTCATTTTAGTAGTGTTTTTGTAGTCCATCCATGGCTCCAGTTTCACTAATTGTGCCCAAAACAGTGCCATCAGTGCTCTTTACTTAAACAGTAAGAGTGTAAACCAAATAAAAATATCACTCTCAAAAAGCCAGAGTAGAAAACAAATAGTCAGTTAACTAAGTTGGCCGCTACTCCTGCCTACCCTCCGTGTGTGTGTCTGCCGTCTGCATGCTGGCCTGGTGGATTGATAGTAAGAGCTGGAGCGGATCACTGGAATGGACTACTTGAATTGCGGAGTGCTGGGCAGGCCTGAAAACCTGGAGCGGGCTCCGTGAAAAACTGGATCGGAGTTCTTGGATCTGCATTTTTCCATTCAGTCCGATCCAGTGCCGATGCCCGTTTTTTGCTAATATTGGCGGCCGATACTGATCCGAATATCGGATCGGGACATCCCTATCAGTTGCTATGGCAACTGACTCTGTGAACCTAACCTGGTTGGGAGCAGGTTTTCTTCAATGAACCTCGAGTTTCTAGCTGTCTCCTCCCTCTTACGCCACACACGCAGTGTGATTCATTCATTCATTTAGTGTCGTGCGGGTTTCAGGGAGTCTGATCATCTGTCCTTAAGGTAAAGTGGGATCCTAAAGTGTTCTAGTTCTAAATCTACTTTTTTCAACCATGCCAATTTTATGATATTTTTAGGTCTTTTTTTAAAATTACATTCAATTACATTTTTTATGATGCTTTTATACTATTATACTGATATTTTTATTCCAATCTATAGTCTACTTTGACTTTTATTTATATATATACAGTACAGGCCAAAAGTTTGGACACACCTTCTCATTCAATGCGTTTTCTTTATTTTCATGACTATTTACATTGTAGATTCTCACTGAAGGCATCAAAACTATGAATGAACACATGTGGAGTTATGTACTTAACAAAAAAAGGTGAAATAACTGAAAACATGTTTTATATTCTAGTTTCTTCAAAATAGCCACCCTTTGCTCTGATTACTGCTTTGCACACTCTTGGCATTCTCCCCATGAGCGTCAAGATGACGTTCCTTCGCTGCTGCAGCCGTGTTACTCTACTTCCTGAAAACAGCTTCAAATTCGCTGTATGAGCGCATTAACATATCTTGTTGCTTGTTGCCATGGTGAATCATAGTATCGGAGCTCCATTGATGATGGTGCAAGCGCTTAACTCAGAGTGAACAAACTCTGACCTGCTCTGAAACTCGTAACCCAGAGTTTCCCATCTCAGAGTTCCTCAACTCAGAGTTCAGGGTGAGGCTCGGAGTCTGTTGAACCTCCTCTCTGAAACGGACCCCTGAGGTTTCTAGAGTAAGACAGAAAGATAAAGCAGGAAGTGCTCTGTATGTCAGCTGTGACAGCTTCCTGTCTGACCCTCAAACATTCCTCACTGTGTCATTTAAACACTCTGTCTCACTGCGTGCTGGGAAACAATGCACACTCAGCCCCAACACACCACAACATGATGATGATGATGATGTTTGTTGGTCTCAGTCTAATCAGGAGAAAACATGAACATGATGTTGAGTTGTGTGAACATAGTTTTAATGACCGTTTGGACCATCTGTGACTTTATGTTCAAACATTGTGTCATAGATAGGTCAAAGGACACAGCAAACGTACGAGGACGTTTCCTAAAAGGTTTGTGATCAACGCTTCAGGAGTAAGGTCCAGTTATGTGTTAAGCCATGCCCCGTCTGAAGTTCATTGGTCAGTATCTCTGAAACACAGTGAGATATCAACAAGCTTCTGATAACTGTTGATCAGCTTGGTCCGAAGATGATCCGCAGGAAGTTTGGCACAAATCATACGTACGGTTCATCAGCAGGTGGTTCCCACTTCCTGTTTGTTTGCAAGGAAGTGAACAAGGCGTACAGGAAGTTGATAACCTGGTGGATGTTTATTTCCTGTCTTCAGGCTAACATTAGGTTCGTTTGAGATGAACTGCGCCTCGCCTGGAAAGTAGACGAGAGCAGGCGGCCGCAGCGGGGGCGGTGACAAAAAGCTGCGGTGAAGTCGGACAGTTTCCCGACAGTTTCCAGCAGCCTTCAGTCCGTACAGGAAGTCACAGACACACTAACATCCTGTCTGAAATGATGTCAGTTCATTAAAAAAGTGATCAGACCCATATATTAGTTTGTTCTCAGTCTCCAGTTGTTTTAATCATGATAGATTAATTTATTAAAATGCTTTACAGGTGATGTGTAGTTTATGTTCATGGTTCATGAACTCTGCTGTAAATCACCATCATATCAGTTTGACCTGTCGCCATGGCAACAGAGACTGAATACACTGAGTCTGACTGTAAGCTTCATATTTGATACAAGACAACAGCTTTCATTAAGGCTCAGTCAGATACAGTCAGGGCTTCACATCTGTACACATGTTAGAATCCTCACATCCCACTGACCACCAGTCTGTGTTGCTAAATACTTCAATAATTAAAACATCTAGTGTTAATATACAGTAGACTCTGTACCTAAAATGTCATCTTGTTGAGTCGACATCTGAACCAATCAGCTGTTAGATCAGGTGAGAGCCAGGCGGTGCAGTCGGTGGAGAGCAGCTGCAGCGCCTGGCTCTAAAAACTGCAGCCGCCTCGTTCTCGCGGCTTTATCGCCGTCCACTTTTGTAATATGTCAGAGCAAGTCGGGATGAAGTCGGACACAAAAACGATCGCCGCTGATCGAATCTCCGCAGGCCTGGCTCATCTCGAACAAACCTATTGTTGCCCACTTCCTGTTTGTTTCCAAGGAAGTGAACAAGACGTACAGGAAGTGGATGACTTGGTGGATGTTTATTTCCTGTCTTCAGTCTAATGTTGGTTCCCACTTCCTGTGTGTTTCCAGGGAGGAGGTGAACAAGGCGTACAGGAAGTTGGCAGTTCTGCTGCACCCGGACAAGTGCGTGGCCCCCGGCAGTGAGGACGCCTTCAAGGCGGTGGTGAACGCTCGCACATCGCTGCTGAAGAACATTAAATAACAGCGTGCGGAGCCTGACTGGACTGACCAATCAGAGGCAGCCATCCCAACGCTGCTCAGTGATTGGTCCGTTTATGGAGTGTTAATGTGCCATGTTGCTCGCCACAGTGCTGTTTGCCAATGTCACGTCCCGTCATCACCTGTTTTTAACTTATTTATTACCTTCGATCTCTGAACTGTTTCCTTTGTCCACGTAGGAGAGATTGTACGTAGGACGATTAGTGCCACTTATGGATTAAAATATTACCTCTGAGATTATAACGTCAAAACTCTGAAATATTAACGATTATTATTATACGAGGAGAAAACTTTCATGTCTTTATAAATTAGCAGATAAATGTGAGTTTAAAGTTCGAATTCTGAGGATTAAAAAAAGTGAAGTTTGATTGATGTATGTGTGTATCTTTCTATATCTATATATATATATATCTATATCTATATATATCTATATCTATATCTATCTATATCTCTATATCTATCTATATCTATCTATATCTATATATATATATATATATATATATATATATATATATATACACATCTCAGTATTTTAAAAATTAAAGTTTAAAGATTTTGTTAAAAGAAAATAAAGAATTCTGAGGCAAATGTTAGAATTATTAGATTAAGCACAATTTTGTTTTTTATTCTCACAGTTCTGAGAAAGAAAAAAGTCATAATCATGAGAATAGATCCGACCCCAATGTTGACATTTTTATTCTGAGGTTGTAAAAACAATCCTGAGATTAAATTCAGATTATTTTGGAGTGTTTGAATGTAAATTAGAAATTTACGTTAAAAAAAACGAAAACGTTGAGTTTTGATGAAAAGGTCTAAAAAATTTAGTATTTTTTCCAGATTACATTTAATAATTAAAATCTGAAAATATTGGCCTTTTCTCTTCAGAGTTCTGATGTTAATCTGAAACGATAGTTTCACGTGGCGTTTGTCTGTTTCTGTACGCTAATGTGTGAGTTCGTTGTGTGTGTGTGTGTGTGTGTTTGTGAATGTGTGCGGCTGGTCTTGTGTTGATGGCGTCATCAGAGTGATAGGTCAGAGGTCGACAGGTTTACGCAAAGATGTGAACAAACTTTTGGCCCGTCACGTTACGAGCTGACGTTATAAAAGTTTTTATTATTCTCCACGTTCATGTTTTTAATGTCTGGTTGTCAAATCTAAGTAATCAGTAATTTTAATATTAAAAACTGTTACACTTTTAATGTAAACAAACCCGACGTGCCCTCTGTCATAACATCACCAAACCCTGGGTGATGATTGGTCGATGTTCCCTCCATTAGTTCTCTCAAACTGCCCTCCAGTTCCCATTTTTCTTTTTCAGATTCTTAATGTACCGCCTGATTCAAACTGACAGTTTACAGTGTGCTACAGATTTCACATTTTCAAATTCATATTTTTATCAAATTCATATTTTTATCACTCACAGGTCAAATTTGTTCCCTCAGGTTGATAATTTGTTCTCTCAGGGTTTTTTTTGTTTAGGATGTTCTTAAATTTCACTTAACAATGCCAAAATGTTCCTTCACAGTGTGAATTTGTTTCCTCAAGTTAAACATTCATGTGTCAAATAATATTTCCTGTTTTTCACTGAAGTAAAAACAATCCGTTCCCTCAACTGACCAATGTTATAAAGTGATTAGTTCCCTCAAATGTATTTTTTTCCTCTTTAATTCGTGATTTGTTCTTACAAGTAAAACGTGTGTCAAATTATAATTCCAGTTTTTTCGCTGCAGTCTAAAACACTTTCTCATAACTGCTTAATTGTTTAAAATGATCGGTACCATCAAACTGGTAATTAGTTCCCTCAACTTTTTTCTCTCTTTAATTTGTGATTTTAAGTAAAACATTTGTGTGTCAAATATATAAGCTGTTTTTTCCCTTTAAACAAAGAACATGTTCCGTTAAGTGACTAATGGTAAAAAGTGACTAGTTCCATCAAAGTGGTAATTAGTTCTCCCAAAAGTGATTTCTCTTAAGTGGTTATCTGTTCCCTCAAGTTAAAAAAAATGTGTCAAATCATTATCCCTTTTTTACCTTAAATGAAAAACAAGTCCCTAAACTAACATTTATTACCAAGTGATTGGTTCCATCAAACTGCCAATTAGTTCCCTCAAATCTATTATTTTCTCTGTAATAAGTAATTTGCTCCCTCAGATTAAATATTTGTGTTACAAATTATTATTCCTATGATTTTCCCTAAATGAAAAACATTTTCCTTAGGCGACAAAGGATATCAAGTAATTGGTTCCCTAAAAGTTAAGTTTTTTTCTCAATAATGAATGATTTGTTCCCTTACATTTTTTCTTTTTGTCACCTTGAATCCTTCCCCCTCCTCCACTGTTAGAGTATTTTAATCATATTTAATATGATTTCTGATTAAAAAAAACTCTGTTCCCTGAACACGTCACTCTGTTCCCTGAACACATTGTTCTCTGCTGGAAGTTAAAAACAGAAGGTTGTTAGAATGTGAAGAAGACGTGAATTGGATTTTAATGTCATATCTCACCGTCTAAGCCTCCGTAGCTCATAAACAAAACTGAACTGATGACCTGATGAGCTTGTCTTTTATTTTACTGTAACCGAAGCCTCTCTGTCTGTCTGTCTTTTTAGTCCTTTAGCTTGTCATGCTAATGACACGAGCTGAGGGTCTTTATCTTATGTTTATTTTCACAAAGTCTGTGTGTTTTATATTTATTTACCTGTTGATATATTTATTTATTATCATTATTATTATTATTATTATTATTATTATTATTATTATTATTATTTATGATCACATTAATAAACATTTCTGTTGATGTGCCACTTCAGGCTTTGGCTGTGGTCTCTGAGCAGGTACGGAGAGAGAGAGATTAGTGTCAATATTACCTGTGTCATTAGATCAACCACATGTGTTAATGTGTCTTATGTAAATATAAAACTACTTCCACTAATAAAAAACATGACATCTGTAAACTCACAAAAATATTTTAAATAAATAAGAGATCTACTAATACACAAACACTGTCAAATAATAATAATAATATAAATACTCTGTGGCAAAATACAAATCCGCAAGTGTAAAATTAAGACTGACAAATAAAAGCTGTATTTACCACTATCTGTTGTAAATGTTAAGAAGATATTCACAAATGTTTTTCAGATATTTGTAAATTACTAAGATATGTTCAGAGTGTTTTAATTTGTAGAATTTGTATTAGCAGATGTTTTTATATTAATAAAATAGTTCATGCTTTAAAATCATATTTACCAATACTATATAGTATTAAAAAAATCTCATAATATTGACACAAATCTGCCTCCGTACAGAGGCAACAGTTATTAGAAGTGACAGTGAAGGAATTTCATTGGCTGAAACTGATGTAAATGTCATTATTTACATTTAACTCTTGTTTAATTTCAGTTAAATCCCAATTAAACTGTTGAACATCAACTAGTCAAACTAACATCACTGTTGCTGTGTCTATAACGTTAAATTTGATTTTTTTATGTCGCAACATTACAGATTGTGGAATGTGGTTATTTACAGATCTGATTTATTTTTTGCTAAATTTTTGTTTTTTTTCTGTGTCAGTGGAAGTTGTTTATATTTACAGATTAAATATTAACACAGACAATATTGACCCTGATCTGTCTCTGTACATCAACACAGTAGATTACAGGACATTAAAAAACAACACAGCAACTGTCTCTGTCCCTCTCTGTCTTCTCTACCGTCTCTCGGCTCTCAATAGGACGGACGGATGGACGGACATTTTACCAAGGTCCACTGGACATGTTGACAGTTTTGTCACTGTCCACCACTGTCCTCCGACAGGTCCAAATGCTGTGAAACAACTTCCTGTTAGAGAATAAAAACAGTCACGGAGTTGCTGCTGAGCTGAGTTATTTTGTTTGTGTTTATGTTTTTATGTGTTTGCCATTGTTCACTATTTTCTTCATTTTTTTGAAGCACTTTGTGCTGTCGGCTTAAAGTGCTCGACAGAATTTTTATTTATATTATTTCTGCTCTGACAACTCTTGTTAGCTAAATGTAACCACGTCCTTTTGTTAGCTAAACAACCATGTACTTTTGTGAGCTAAAAATAACCATGTGCTTTTGTTAAGCTAACAAAACCACATGCTTTTGTTAGCTTAACATAACCATGTACTTTTGTTAAAGAAAATATTGCCATGTACTTTTGTTAGCTAGACTTTAGTGAGTTGCTTTCGTGAGCTTAACTTTGTGCTTTTGTCGGTGAAATATAACTATTTGCTTTTGTTAGCTAAACATAACCACGTACTTTTGTTAGGTGAACATAACTACGTTCTTTTGTTAATGAAACACAAACACGTACTTTTGTTAGCTAAACATAACCACGTGCTATTGTTAGCTAAATGTAACCACATGCTTTGTTAGTTCAACGTGACCACATACTTTTGTTTGTTAAACCTAACTATATTCTTTTGTTAGTTAAACATAACTGTGTACTTCTGTCAGGGAAACATAATCACTTACTTTTGTAAGCTAGACATAACTGTGCTTTTGCTAAATGTAACCACCAGTGTTGCCATCTTAGCAACTTTGTCACTATATTTAGTGACTTTTCAGACCCCTCTAGTGACTCTTTTTCAAAAAAGCGACTAGCGACAAATCTAGCAACTTTTTCTGATGTTATTGAAGACTTCTGGAGACTCTGTTGTGAGAGCACGTATCATTCTTATTCTTCTCAACGAGCAGCGGATGCTACCATGGGCTCCTCTCTTGCCCCACATCAATCAATCAATCAATCAATTTTATTTATAAAGCCCAATATCACAAATCACAATTTGCCTCACAGGGCTTTACAGTCTACGACATCCCTCTGTCCTTATGACCCTCACAGCTGATCAGGAAAAACTCCCCAAAAAACCCTTTAACGGGGAAAAAATGGTAGAAACCTCAGGAAGAGCAACTGAGGAGGGATCCCTCTTCCAGGACGGACAGACGTGCAATAGATGTCGTACAGAACAGATCAACATGATAAATTAACAGTAATCTGTATGAGAGAGAGAGAGAGAAGGAGAGAAGGAGAGAAGATGCCCGGTGTATTATAGGGGGGTCCTCCGGCAGACTAGGCCTAAGTCAGCCTAACTAGGGGCTGGTACAGGGCAAGCCTGAGCCAGCCCTAACTATAAGCTTTATCAAAGAGGAAAGTCTTAAGTCTAGTCTTAAATGTGGAGACGGTGTCTGCCTCCCGGACCGTAACAGGAAGATGATTCCACAGGAGAGGAGCCTGATAGCTGAAGGCTCTGGCTCCTGATCTACTTTTGGAGACTTTAGGGACCACGAGTAACCCTGCGTTCTCAGAGCGCAGTGTTCTGGTGGGATAATATGGCACTATGAGCTCTCTAAGATATGACGGAGCTTGACCATTTAGAGCTTTATAAGTTAACAGTAGGATTTTAAATTCAGTTCTGGATTTTACAGGGAGCCAGTGCAGAGAAGCTAAAACAGGAGAAATATGATCTTGTTTCTTAGTTCCTGTCATGCTGTTTATTTTTTGTCCTGTTTCATCACCACGTCTTAATCAATTAAACAGTGTCGGCTCGTGAGACTGTTGGTCACAGTTTGACCTCCGTACCTCCTGACTGTCCTCAGTCACCGTCTGTCTCATACTCTAGTCATCTGATTTGTCCATGATACGCTTCCTGTCGCCCTCAGAAGAATTTGACCCGTGTTAGTGAGGACGCTGTCCGTCCACAGTTGGACTCTGTAGACAAGCGTGTGAGGTGTTAGTGAGGATGCCATCCATATAAATGTGTGAATGTGTGGGTGAGTGTCTAAGTTTCACTGTGGCTCTTGGATGTGCATGCTTTCCAGGTTTGTTTTTGACATTAAAGACAAATCATTTCTGAGACTCTGCTCTGTCTCTGTGTGTCCTTATGACTCTGTCTGTGTGTCCTTATGACTCTGTCTGTGTGTCCTTATAACTCTGTCTCTGTGTGTCCTTATAACTCTGTCTCTGTGTGTCCTTATAACTCTGTCTCGGTGTGTCCTTATGACTGTCTCTGTGTGTCCTTATGACTCTGTCTGTGTGTGTCCTTATAACTCTGTCTCTGTGTGTCCTTATAACTCTCTCTGTGTGTCCTTATAACTCTGTGTGTCCTTATAACTCTGTCTCTGTGTGTCCTTATGACTCTGTCTCTGTGTGTCCTTATGACTCTGTCTCTGTGTGTCCTTATAACTCTGTCTCTGTGTGTCCTTATAACTCTGTCTCTGTGTGTCCTTATGACTCTGTCTCTGTGTGTCCTTATAACTCTGTCTCTGTGTGTCCTTATAACTCTGTGTGTGTCCTTATGACTCTGTCTCTGTGTGTCCTTATAACTCTGTCTCTGTGTGTCCTTATAACTCTGTGTGTCCTTATGACTCTGTCTCTGTGTGTCCTTATAACTCTGTGTGTCCTTATGACTCTGTCTCTGGGTGTCCTTATAACTCTGTCTCTGGGTGTCCTTATAACTCTGTCTCTGTGTGTCCTTATAACTCTGTCTCGGTGTGTCCTTATGACTCTGTCTGTGTGTCCTTATAACTCTGTCTCTGTGTGTCCTTATGACTCTGTCTGTGTGTCCTTATAACTCTGTCTCTGTGTGTCCTTATAACTCTGTCTCTGTGTGTCCTTATGACTCTGTCTCTGTGTGTCCTTATAACTCTGTCTCTGTGTGTCCTTATAACTCTGTGTGTCCTTATAACTCTGTCTCTGTGTGTCCTTATGACTCTGTCTCTGTGTGTCCTTATAACTCTGTCTCTGTGTGTCCTTATAACTCTGTGTGTCCTTATGACTCTGTCTCTGTGTGTCCTTATGACTCTGTCTCTGTGTGTCCGTATGACTCTGTCTCTGTGTGTCCTTATAACTCTGTCTCTGTGTGTCCTTATAACTCTGTGTGTCCTTATGACTCTGTCTCTGTGTGTCCTTATAACTCTGTCTCTGTGTGTCCTTATGACTCTGTGTGTCCTTATGACTCTGTCTCTGTGTGTCCTTATGACTCTGTCTCTGTGTGTCCGTATGACTCTGTCTCTGTGTGTCCTTATAACTCTGTCTCTGTGTGTCCTTATAACTCTGTCTCTGGGTATCCTTATGACTGTCTCTGTGTGTCCTTATAACTCTGTCTCTGTGTGTCCTTATAACTCTGTCTCGGTGTGTCCTTATGACTCTGTCTGTGTGTCCTTATAACTCTGTCTCTGTGTGTCCTTATGACTCTGTCTGTGTGTCCTTATAACTCTGTCTCTGTGTGTCCTTATAACTCTGTCTCTGTGTGTCCTTATGACTCTGTCTCTGTGTGTCCTTATAACTCTGTCTCTGTGTGTCCTTATAACTCTGTCTCTGTGTGTCCTTATGACTCTGTCTCTGTGTGTCCTTATAACTCTGTCTCTGTGTGTCCTTATAACTCTGTGTGTCCTTATGACTCTGTCTCTGTGTGTCCTTATGACTCTGTCTCTGTGTGTCCTTATGACTCTGTCTCTGTGTGTCCTTATAACTCTGTCTCTGTGTGTCCTTATAACTCTGTGTGTCCTTATGACTCTGTCTCTGTGTGTCCTTATAACTCTGTCTCTGTGTGTCCTTATAACTCTGTGTGTCCTTATGACTCTGTCTCTGGGTGTCCTTATAACTCTGTCTCTGGGTATCCTTATGACTGTCTCTGTGTGTCCTTATAACTCTGTCTCTGTGTGTCCTTATAACTCTGTCTCGGTGTGTCCTTATGACTCTGTCTGTGTGTCCTTATAACTCTGTCTCTGTGTGTCCTTATGACTCTGTCTGTGTGTCCTTATAACTCTGTCTCTGTGTGTCCTTATGACTCTGTCTCTGTGTGTCCTTATAACTCTGTCTCTGTGTGTCCTTATGACTCTGTCTCTGTGTGTCCTTATAACTCTGTGTGTCCTTATGACTGTCTCTGTGTGTCCTTATAACTCTGTCTCTGTGTGTCCTTATGACTCTGTTTCTGTGTGTCCTTATAACTCTGTCTCTGTGTGTCCTTATAACTCTGTCTCTGTGTCCTTATAACTCTGTCTGTGTGTGTCCTTATGACTCTGTCTCTGTGTGTCCTTATGACTCTGTCTCTGGGTGTCCTTATAACTCTTTCTCTGTGTGTCCTTATGACTCTGTCTCTGGGTGTCCTTATGACTCTGTCTCTGGGTGTCCTTATGACTCTGTCTCTGTGTGTCCTTATGACTCTGTCTCTGGGTGTCCTTATGACTGTCTCTGTGTGTCCTTATGACTGTCTCTGGGTGTCCTTATGACTCTGTCTCTATGTGTCCTTATGACTCTGTCTCTGGTTGTCCTTATATATATATATATATATATATATAGCCCCTTTAACACTGCCAGTTTTTCTGCGAAAGTGAAGGATGGCCGACTTACGAGAGAATTGCCATCTGACTAGCCATGGCTTCTTTCCCACGTCACACGCTGAGCTACATGTTTTGTTACTTGCTCACGCCCCCCATTGCCCCAAAAAAGGCACATTCTGTATAAACAAAAGTAGGTAGGCAGCATTTTGCTGCACTCCCCGATTTTGTTTTTGTACTGCCAATGCTGAAAAAAGACTGATTGGGCTTTCCTGCCAATTTGCACAATTCCTGTCTCATTTTCACTGTGGTGTGAGGACATTTTTAACGTGTAAGGAGAACTTTTTTGAGTGAAGATGTTTTAAGAAACTGAGGATGATTTTGTGATATGAGGACCTTTCTCAGAATGTTTGGACATTATTGTAGGGTGGGGACATTTCTGAGAGTGAGGACGTTTTAGAGAACAAGGATATATTTAGAAATGTTTTTTGTAAAATGACATTTTGAAGAAGTTTTTTAGAAAATGAGTGTTTTTGTGAAGTAAGGATGGTTTTTGAAACTGACAACATTTTTTGGAAGATAGTGACCAGAAAGTGATGCCGTTTCTTGGAACTGAGGACATTGTTTAGAAAATGAGGACAGTTTTTAGAAAGTGTGAACGTTTTTGTAAAGAATGGACATTTTTAGAAAATTATGTTTTTTTTTTTTTTTTTTATAAAGTGAGGATGCTTTTAGAAACAGCGTGCTTTTTTGTGGAAGATGAGGACATTCTATAAAGTGAGGACGTTTCATAAAGTGAGGACATTTTTGTCTGTTTTTTTTTTACTATCTTGAATATCTTTCGGACAGCCTGGAATATCTTTGGAAAACTTCTCTTTGATTTCTGGTCTACTATTTATTTATTGTTATTTATTGTTTGTGTCCACTCTTTATTTCAGCTGTGTGTTTTAAATCTCAGTCACAGACTCACTCAGTGATGTTTGTTTGTGTTTTCAGACAGTGTGTGACATCACAAGGTCGTCATCATCAGCAGCTCCGTGTCCGTCGGTTTTCTTCTTCTTCTTCTCTGTAGCTTAAATCTAAACCTTATCATCGTTGTCTGTTTGGACTGAACATGTTCCCACAGCACCGCACACACTAAACGACACACCAACACAGTGACCTGGTTGGAGGTCATCCAATCCCATCATGCACTCATGAACACACACACACACGGTTAATGAATCCTATTAATGAGCGGCCGTTTGTCTCTGTTTCAGGATTCCTGTCGGGATTAACACACACGCCTCCACCTGCCGCCACATTCTCAATTGGTTCTCCGTCCTGTTTCTTTGTTCTTCGTCTTTTTTTTGTTCTCACGTTTTGATTTTGCACAAAGTGAGACCAGCTGCTGTGATCTCTGACCTCCTTTGGACTGAAGGTCTGTTGTTGTTTGGTTGGTTTCCTTCAGAAATGAAGAAGTAGAAGACGTGTGATGAGTCCTGGACACTCCAGCAGAGGTTTATTCATGGATGTCAGTCTTTAACAAACCTCGTCTGAAAACAGGATCTACAGTCTGAAGAAGAAGAAGGAAGAGGAGAAACAGACTGAAATGAAAAACCCAAATACTTTATAATAAAAAGGAGAAGGTAATCAGTAAACAACAGAAGAATAAGAAGAATGAGAAACGGAAGAAAGAGAATAACGGAGTGATGGAATAAACGACTGGAATCATTCACTTCATCTGGATGACACAAACACACCTGCAAATCTGCAGCAGGTACGTTCAACAAACAGCAACAAACATGTAAACAATGATGTTTATACACCGAAACCAACAGGTAAACATCATCTATCCAAAAACACAAGGGGAAAACTGTAAGATGCTAAGGTTAGCATGTGTAGCTGACTGGCTTTCACGTTGATTAGTTAGCATATCATTAGCTAACTTTTATTTTGTAGGGTTTGCCTACATTAAAGACATCCAGATTCACAATAAGATCTCAAAATAAATCTATCCAGAAATTAAAAACACGAGGGTTAATATAAAATGCTAGTGTTAGCATGTCAAGCCAACTGACTTTTTTTTAGTTCAAAGACTGAGCTCGCATAATATTAGCTAACAGTTAGCTTCATCCTGAAGTAGTTTTCTTTCTAAAAGTAGAAGAAAAAAGTTCATGTAAACTTTTGTAAACGAGTGTGACGGGGATGAGGAGGGCTGTGTGAGTGCGAGTGCTGGTGTGTGTAGGAGCGAGCTGGAGGAGAGAGCAGGAGTGCACAGTTGGAGTTACAGCTAAGTTCTTGTTTGTTGGTTGTTTTGGTGTAGTTACGGCCAACAGTAACCTGTACTGTTCAGTAATAAACGGTGGTTTGCCGAATAACTGCGTCATCCTTTCCACACGTCCTGGCGGACGCTACAGTATGTTATACAGTGCCCTCCAAAAGTATTAGAACAGTGAGTCCAATTCGTTTACTTTTGTTGTAGACTGAAAACATTTGGTTTTGACATCAAAAGATGAATATGAGACAAGATATCAACATTTCAGCTTTTATTTCCAGGTATTTACATCTGGATCTGATACACAACTTAGAAGATAGCATTATTTGAAATGGAACACAAAATTTTTAGGTGAGCAAAAGTATTGGAACATATAAACTTAAAATAGATTAAAGTGAATGAGACTTAATATTTAGTTGCAAATCCTTTGCTTTCAATAACTGCATCAAGCCTGTGACCCATTGACATCACCAAACTTTTGCATTCTTCTTTTTTGATGCTTTTCCAGGCTTTCACCGCAGCCTGTTTCAGTTGTTGTTTGTTTTTGGGGGTTACTCCCTTCAGTCTCCTCTTCAGCAGGTAAAATGCATGCTCTATTGGGTTTAAGTCTGGAGACTGACTTGGCCAGTCTAAAACCTTCCACTTCTTGCCCCTGATGAACTCCTTTGTTGTTTTGGCAGTGGGTTTTGGGTCATTATCTTGCTGCATGATGAAGGATCTCCCAATCAGTTTGGTTGCATCTTTCTTTAAATTAGCAACAAAATGTTTCTGTAGACTTCTGAGTTCATTTTGCTGGTGCCATCATGTGTTACATCATCAATGAAGATGAAAGAGCCCGTCCCAGAAGAAGCCATGCAAGCCCAAGCCATGACATTACCTCCACCATGTTTCACAGATGAGCTTGTATGTTTGGGATCATGAGCAGATCCTTTCTTTCTCCAAACTTTTGCCTTTCCTTCACTTTGGAAAAAGTTAATCTTTGTCTCATCAGTCCATAAAACTTCTTCCCAGAATTTGTGAGGCTCATCTCTGTACCTATTGGCAAATTCTAGCCTGGCCTTCCTATTCTTCTTGCTAACGAGTGGTTTGCATCTTCTGGTGTAGCCTCTGTACTTTTGTTCATGAAGTCTTCTGCGAACAGTAGATTGTGATACCTTCGTCACTAACAGTTGTTTTAGGGTCTTTCTTGACAGCTCTCACAATGTTTCTGTCATCAACTGCTGATGTTTTCCTTGGTCTACCTGTTCGACATCTGTTGCTTAGTACACCAGTGGTTTCTTTCTTCTTCAGGACATTCCAGATGGTTGTACTGGCTATGGCCAATGTTTGTGCAATGGCTCTGATTGATTGTCCATCTTCTCTCAGATTCACAATTGCTTCTTTTTCACCCATAGACAGCTCTCTGGTTATCATGTTGGTTCCACCTCTAAATGCAGTCTGCACAGGCAAAATCTATCGTACCCAATCTGAAACTGAGCTCAGATATTCAGTGCTATTTATTGTTTGAATAATCAATGTAATTGGGAGACACCTGGGCAACAAAACACACCTGTCAGTGACATGTTCCAATATTTTTGCTCTCATGAAAAATGGGTGGGTTCAAACAAAAGGTGCTATCTTCTATGTTGTGTATCAGATCCAGATGTAAATACCTGGAAATAGAAGCTGAAATGTTGATCTCTTGTCCCATATTCATCTTTTGATGTCAAACCCAAATATTTTCAGTCTACAACAAAAATAAAGGAATTGGCCTCACTGTTCCAATACTTTTGGAGGGCACTGTAGCTTACCAGTGACATATAGGTTATCTGTGAGATATAACGTTATGTTAGGAGTGTTTTATTTCTAATTGTTTTGGTAACACGAGCAAACATTAGCACAGTAATGCTAAAATAACACGTTTTATGTGATAGTCACGGCACAGTGCGGCAAATATAGGTTGGTATGATTATATATATGCATCTCCAGAGTGTTCTTCCACAGGACTTTTTTCCACCTGGAATAAGCAACACCGATATTCACTTGCGTTTTGTCCTCGCTTATCTGATCTTTTTCTTTTATTTGGTGGCGTGGTTTTCCTCTTACGGGGGAAAACATGTGTGTGGTCCTCCATTTAAAGTGTGACAGAATCATAGTAATAGTAATAATAATAATAATTGATCGGTTTTATTTTGCGCTTTTCTAAATACTCAAAGACACTTTACAAAGAATAAGCACAGAAACAGGCACTCAAAACAAAACACTCAAACAAAGCACACTCAAACAAAACACATAAAAGAGAAAGAGCGGGCAGAGGATGACGAGGGAGGATTTTTAGGTGCAGTAGATGGTCCTGAGGAGATGGGATTTAAGCTGATTCTTGAATGAGGGGAGTGTATCAGAGTTCCGGATGGCCAGGGGCAGGGAGTTCCAGAGGGTAGGGGCAGCGATGGGGAATGCTCTTTCCCCAGGGTGCGGTACTTGGTCTTGGTGATGATGGTGAGAAGGTTGGCATCGATGGAGCAGAGGCGGCGAGTGGGGGAATGGCGATGGAGGAGATCGGTGAGGTATGAGGGTGCACGGTTGTTTAGTGCTTTGATTTATTATTTTAGCTCTTGTTTTTTAGTTATAAAGACTATATTTGTAATTTTTAAACTGCACCATAATTCCATCTCTGTTGTAATCTGGAAGCCAAGCAACGACATTTCGTTGCCAAAATCCCACTGCTGTGTTTTTTTTGTGCAATGACAATAAAGGAAGTCTAGTCTAGGTGGTGAGGAGGATCTTGATCATAACAGTACAAAGCAGGTTCACGCAGAAGCTCCCCGGATTGTGCTTCACCTTCTCTGTCTCCAGTGACAGCAAGTTCTAGGTAAACACAAAAGGCGAAGCGCGTACATCCCTTTCGGCCACTGTATTCAAATATGGCGACACAAGAAGGCAGCTTCCAGCAGACCGCGCCCTGCCTGTGTATATGTAGAGAAATCATTCTAAGCCTATGAGAAAGCTTCTATTTGTATGTGAATTGCATTACACTTTAGTAAATATATATTTATGAAAGCAGTAGTTGATATTTGCTAATAAACAACCATGTAAATTACACATTGTAACTTTAAAACTTCTAAAATAAGTAGTCTGGTAAAAGTCGCTCTGTATCCTGATGTGGCTGAAAATCTGAAGCTTCCTTTGTGAACATCGTTCTGAAATCTGTTTTTCATGAATTTCCCCAAATTTGATCTGGAACTTTATTTACTGTAGGGGAGCGTAAGAAATGAGAGGCAGAGTTAACAGGCCTGCAGGAAGTGCTCTGGACTTTGGAGCCAGTTTGAATATTAAAACCTCAGAGAAATGGTCTTGTTCCACTGTTCTGATTCGATCTGTCGATGCGAAACATCTGGAAAGTCCAGAAGAACCGCACCATTAAATCATTTTGTTACCATTCATGCTAGTGCTTGGCCAGTGGAAGTCTCGAGCACGCCCGCTCAAAGGGCTGCACAGTGTCGAAGATCTGTGTGTCTTTATACGGATTAAGTTAAACTTTTTATACCTCCAAACCTGCAATATTGCACTGGAGTGGAACTAAGAACAGTTAAAGGGAATGCCCTCAAATTTGGCACAAATGTCAACTTTGAGTCACAGATGTACTGATTAGGATTTGATGGTCAAAGTCCAAAGGTAGTTGTGACCTCACAGAACATAACTGAAGAATCTATTTGTTCATCATGTGAAGTGTTCATGTTTTCAAGCTGTCAGAGAAACCTGAGCAGTGGGCGGAGCCATACAACCATGAGGCAGGGATTCTAGTTTGGGTTCATGCACCACTCAACAACTTTCATAGAAATTAATGAGATACTCGGGAGGCGAGGCTTAGTCATCTGTGAAGGCAGGGCTTAGTGGTGGAGGCGGGGCTTAGTGATGAGGCTGATTCAGTCGTATTGTTTACGTTTAAAATGTTGAGATATTTCTGAACGATCCAGATGAACTCAATCTCTAATGAATGATTAACGATGATTAATGAACTTCCTGCTCAGCTGTCCTCAGGTGCTGTCGGGACCCGGCAGGTAACTGTGCTGTAACCTGATTGGATTAGCCCTGAAACCTGCAGCTAACCCGGGTCAGCGCCATGTGTTCAGGCCAGCTCTCCCTCTGAGAGGGCTCCCTGCATTTTGGCAGAGACACAACCTGATTAACTCAACATGCTAAGTGTTTACAAAACAGCCTTTATCCACCTGACTTCATTTTACTGAAGCTTGTGTTTGTAACGGAGGACTTCCTGTTTCCTGTCATAGCCTGTGGAGTGATGTTTCTGTTACATACATGTAGCAGCAGTGGCACCCTGTCACAACTCGAGTTCAGCACCAGGGGTCCAACTCCCCCGACTCCCCGCCGAATCAGAAAACTCAGGTCATACCTGGAGGATGGTCACCATGTTTCTACAGCAACGCCATCCCATCAACATGGGTCAGATTTGCATCCCCAGCGGTACTCAACAAATGAGCGGTAAAGATAGCTAGCTCCCATTTGGTGTGCAGTGCAGATTGGCCAAGGCTAACGTCTAACCAGCAGTGCAGAGTGGCCAAGGCTAATGTTAGCTAACCAGCAGTCTGACTCAGTGATGTCGCCTCCCCACATCCACTGTGATGGGTTTAAAGAAACAAAGACAAGCCCTGATAGCAGAAAGCCCTTTCTGTCGTGATGATACAGCACTGTGGAGTTAAATCCTACTACACGAAATAAGCTAACCGGTGGAGACCAGAGGGCGGGAACTGGGCACCATGTTTCCATGTTAACACAACCAAGCAGCAGTTTGTCAACAAAGCTAAATGCTAACATGCGTCACTGAAGTTCACAGACTGTCCCCTGGAGACCATCGAGGAGGTGGGTGAGAGGAGGATGTTAGCCAAACTGATATCCATCATGGACAACACCTCTCACCCCCTACACAAGACTGAGCACTGAGCAGCACATTCAGCAGCAGACTGCTGCACCCACAGTGCAAGACAGAGCGCTACCGCAGGTCATTCATTCCATCAGCTGTCAGACTCTTTAACAGCAACACCTGATGTAATGTAGCACTGTCATGTCTGCTGCATAACACTGTTTAAATCATCGCTGCTAAGACTGTGTGCAATTTACATAATCTGTGCAATATTCCACATCTACAAATATATTGTGTATATATTGTAAATAGTCTCGTGTGTACAGTTTTTTATCTATATATTTTTTATCTATTTTTATCCTAGGAAGATATGTATGTGTGTGTGTGTATATATGTATATATATATATATCTATATATATATATATATATATATATATATATATATATATATATATATGCAGTACAGGCCAAAAGTTTGGACACACCTTCTCATTCAATGCGTTTTCTTTATTTTCATGACTATTTACATTGTAGATTCTCACTGAAGGCATCAAAACTATGAATGAACACACGTGGAGTTATGTACTTAACAAAAAAAGGTGAAATAACTGAAAACATGTTTTATATTCTAGTTTCTTCAAAATAGCCACCCTTTGCTCTGATTACTGCTTTGCACACTCTTGGCATTCTCTCCATGAGCTTCAAGAGGTAGTCACCTGAAATGGTTTTCCAACAGTCTTGAAGGAGTTCCCAGAGGTGTTTAGCACTTGTTGGCCCCTTTGCCTTCACTCTGCGGTCCAGCTCACCCCAAACCATCTCGATTGGGTTCAGGTCCGGTGACTGTGGAGGCCAGGTCATCTGCCGCAGCACTCCATCACTCTCCTTCTTGGTCAAATAGCCCCACACTGAACCAGCCATGCTGGTTCAGTGTGCCTTCAATTTTGAATAAATCCCCAACAGTGTCACCAGCAAAACACCCCCACACCATCACACCTCCTCCTCCATGCTTCACAGTGGGAACCAGGCATGTGGAATCCATCCGTTCACCTTTTCTGTGTCTCACAAAGACACGGCGGTTGGAACCAAAGATCTCAAATTTGGACTCATCAGACCAAAGCACAGATTTCCACTGGTCTAATGTCCATTCCTTGTGTTTCTTGGCCCAAACAAATCTCTTCTGCTTGTTGCCTCTCCTTAGCAGTGGTTTCCTAGCAGCTATTTGACCATGAAGGCCTGATTGGCGCAGTCTCCTCTTAACAGTTGTTCTAGAGATGGGTCTGCTGCTAGAACTCTGTGTGGCATTCATCTGGTCTCTGATCTGAGCTGCTGTTAACTTGCGATTTCTGAGGCTGGTGACTCGGATGAACTTATCCTCAGAAGCAGAGGTGACTCTTGGTCTTCCTTTCCTGGGTCGGTCCTCATGTGTGCCAGTTTCGTTGTAGCGCTTGATGGTTTTTGCGACTCCACTTGAGAACACATTTAAAGTTTTTGCAATTTTCCGGACTGACTGACCTTCATTTCTTAAAGTAATGATGGCCACTCGTTTTTCTTTCGTTAGTTGATTGGTTCTTGCCATAATATGAATTTTAACAGTTGTCCAATAGGGCTGTCGGCTGTGTATTAACCTGACTTCTGCACAACACAACTGATGGTCTTAACCCCATTGATAAAGCAAGAAATTCCACTAATGAACCCTGATAAGGCACACCTGTGAAGTGGAAACCATTTCAGGTGACTACCTCTTGAAGCTCATGGAGAGAATGCCAAGAGTGTGCAAAGCAGTAATCAGAGCAAAGGGTGGCTATTTTGAAGAAACTAGAATATAAAACATGTTTTCAGTTATTTCACCTTTTTTTGTTAAGTACATAACTCCACATGTTCATTCATAGTTTTGATGCATTCAGTGAGAATCTACAATGTAAATAGTCATGAAAATAAAGAAAACGCATTGAATGAGAAGGTGTGTCCAAACTCTTGGCCTGTACTGTATATATGTATATATTTATACACTGAAAAATATAAATGCAACACTTGTTTTTACTCCCATTTTTCATGAGCTGAACTCAAAGATCTAACACATTTTCTATACACACAAAAGACCATTTCTCACAAATATTGTTCGCAAATCTGTCTAAATCTGTGCTAGTGAGCACTTCTCCTTTGCCGAGATAATCCATTTCACCTCACAGGTGTGGCATATCAAGAAAACCAGTCAGTATCTGGTGTGACCACCATTTGACTCACGCAGTGGAACACATCTCCTTCACATAGAGTTGATCAGGTTGTTGATTGTGGCCTCTGGAATGTTGGTCCACTCCTCTTCAATGGCTGTGTGAAGTCACTGCATATTGGCAGGACCTGGAACACGCTGTCGTATACGCCGATCCAGAGCATCCCAAACACGCTCAGTGGGTGACATGTCCGGTGAGTATGCTGGCCATGCAAGAACTGGGATGTTTTCAGCTTCCAGGAATTGTGTACAGATCCTTGCAACATGGGGCCGTGCATTATCATGCTGCAACATGAGGTGATGGTCGTGGATGAATGGCACAACAATGGGCCTTGGGATCTCGTCACGGTATCTCTGTGCATTCAAGATGCCATCAATAAAATGCACCTGTGTTCGTTGTCCATAACATACGCCTGCCCATACCATAACCCCACCGCCACCATGGGCCACTTGATCCACAACGCTGACATCAGCAAACCGCTCACCCACACAACGCCACA
This sequence comes from Cromileptes altivelis, assembly GCA_013133815.1. NCBI lineage: Eukaryota > Metazoa > Chordata > Actinopteri > Perciformes > Serranidae > Cromileptes > Cromileptes altivelis. The sequence continues at coordinate 101,849 of CM023131.1, read as the reverse complement.
CACACTGTCTGCCATCTGCCCTGAACAGTGAAAACCAGGATTCATCCGTGAAGAGAACACCTGTCCAACGTGCCAGACGCCATCGAATGTGAGCATTTGCCTACTCAAGTCGGTTACGACGACGACCTGCAGTCAGGTTGAGACCCCAATGAGGACGACAAGCATGCAGATGAGCTTCCCTGAGACAGTTTCTGACAGTTTGTGCAGAAATTCTTTGGTTCTGCAAACCGATTGTTGCAGCAGCTGTCCGGGTGGCTGGTCTCAGACGATCTTGGAGGTGAACATGCTGGATGTGGAGGTCCTGGGCTGGTGTGGTTACACATGGTCTGTGGTTGTGTGGCCGGTTGGATGTACTGCCAAATTGTCTGAAACACCTTTGGAGACGGCTTATGGTAGAGAAATGAACATTCAATTCACGGACATCAGCTCTGGTGGACATTCCTGCAGGGTCCAAAGTCCAATCGCAAGAGCGTGAGTGTCCATGCGCCGTCCAATAATGGTGCACGCTGGCCACCTGGCACTCAATATGCTGCTGCAGTGGTTTGTTTTCCAGTGACATTTCAGGTATTAGCTGAGCTACTGAGTGTCTTTAAACAGTGAAAGTTATTATTTATTTCTTTTTACTTGTAGGGTAGATTTGTTTATATATGCTACAGTGATTTGTTTTCCACAGAGCTCTATGGTGCGAGCATTTTACTCGCGTTTACGACTAAAAATAGTTTTGTGCTAGCAAAAGAAATCATTCAGGAGTACAATGTGTGAGAACAGATTTCAACCAGCAGCAGAAATGAAAGGTGAAGCCTGCCGGTTGTGGGTTGAACGGGGGTCACAGACAGGAATACAGCGGAGCACTATGGCCACCACAAGATAACGCAGTTTACCGGCGACCGAGAAGCAGGACTCCAGGTCCAATAATTTCCTCTTCGTTGGTGTCATGACTGCCCAGTAGTACCTGAACAGCCGAGCCAGCCGAACACAGGTATGTGACATGTCAGAGGAGAAACGAGCCATTCACATTTCTTTCTTTGTGGCAGGTAACGGTTCACAAACCTCACTGCACTTTAGGGACTGTTCTTTACTAATGAAGGGACTGTTCTTTACTTGTCAGGGGAGGAGGGTGGCTGGTTGATTTTTATTTTATTTATTTATTTTATTTTAATCCCCCCTATGTTAATCACTTATTGATGCTGTTTTTGAAGTATGAATAAGTCAATAAGTAATTTATTCCATTGAAATATCAGTGATGTATTATAGAAAAGTGATTTATCTTTTTATGAATGACAAAAGGCACATCTGCCTCATTTTCACTGTGGTATCCTGATACTACTCAGAACCGTGATATTTTCATTGGTATCGTACAGTGGGTCCCAGTTTTGGTACCGTGACAACACTAATATACATATACTGTACATACATATTTTCTGTTTTTTAATCTTTATATTCTTTTTTCTTAGTATACATTGTCGCCTTCCATTTTCTGTCTGTGCTTTGAGCTGCTGTGACATGTGAATTTCCCAAGTGTGGGATTAATAAAGTTTCTCTTGACTTGTCTTGTCTCATCTCGAGTCGATAAAGCGCTGACTGAAAGGAAAAGACTTAAAAAAAAACCCAAAACAAACATTTAATTTACATGTTATTATTTACGTGTTAATGTGTGTATCAGTGAATCTGCGCAGACATCCCTGTTGATGATGTAAGAGTTAACGTTCCACCTCTGTTCTCAGAACACGTTCTAACAGTTGTTGTTGCTCCAACAATCAGAACGGAGAGGAGGCGGTCTTTACCGCTCTCATAACCATGGATGATGACGACTGCTGTGCGCTGGAGAACGGCGACTGTGACGCGGCGCGGCAGACCAGTGACATCACCTTCAGCTCCAACATAAGCCCCGCCCCCAGCCTAAGGAGGAAGCAGCTGCTGTGGCAAAATGCCGTCAGAAACGTCATTGACAAACACAACATGTACTCGCTGAGGCTCGCTGGTGGCCTGGACCGAGGCAGACACCGCATCTTTGTCACCGACGCCTACATTGCTGACATCAACAGGTACAGTGCAGTGATATCATCGACAGGCAGACAGGAGTGATGTCACCAACAGGGAGAAACAGTGACGTCATGTTTCTTCCCTCGGTGTGGTATTACAGGCAGATCCGTAACAAGGCGTCCCGAACGGCTCTGTGGCAGAAACGGCGCTCGTCAGCTGCTCGTATCCACCCATCCACGCCGAGGATCAACGCTGCAGCACGGACAGCGTACGACTCACTGAGTGACGCCACCTTCTTTGTGTCATCAGGGTCGACGGTACGGGGCGTCTTCATCCCCGCGCTGCAACACACATTCAAGTAAGATACACAACCTGTAACACACACTCACCTAAAGACACACAATCTGTAACACACACTCACCTAAATATACACAACCTGTAACACACACTCACCGAAAGATACACAACCTGTAACACACACTCACATAAAGATACACAACTTGTAAAACACACTCACCTAAAGATACACAATCTGTAACACAAACTCACCTAAAGATACACAACCTGTGACACACACTCACCTAAACATACACAACCTTTAACACACACTCACATAAAGATTCACAACCTGTAACACACACTGTCAAAGATACACAATCTGTAACACAAACTCTCAAAGATACACAACTTGTAACACACACTCATAAAGATACACAACCTGTAACACACACTCACCTAAAGATTCGCAACCTGTAACACACACTCACATAAAGATAAACAACCTGTAACACACACTCACCTAAAGATACACAACCTGTAACACACACTCACCGAAAGATACACAACCTGTAACACACTCACATAAAGATACACAACTTGTAAAACACACTCACCTAAAGATACACAATCTGTAACACAAACTCACCTAAAGATACACAACCTGTGACACACACTCACCTAAATATACACAACCTTTAACACACACTCACATAAAGATTCACAACCTGTAACACACACTGTCAAAGATACACAATCTGTAACACAAACTCTCAAAGATACACAACTTGTAACACACACTCATAAAGATACACAACCTGTAACACACACTCACCTAAAGATTCGCAACCTGTAACACACACTCACCTAAAGATACACAACCTGTAACACACACTCACATAAAGATAAACAACCTGTAATACACACTCACCTAAAGATACACAACCTGTAACACACACTCACCTAAAGATACACAACCTGTAACACACACTCACATAAAGATTCACAACCTGTAACACACACTCACCTAAAGATTCACAACCTGTAACACACACTCACCTAAAGATAAACAACCTGTAACACACACTCACCTAAAGATTCACAACCTGTAACACACACTCACCTAAAGATACACAAACTGTAACACACACTCACATAAAGATAAACAACCTGTAACACACACTCACATAAAGATAAACAACCTGTAACACACACTCACATAAAGATAAACAACCTGTAACACACACTCACATAAAGATAAACAACCTGTAAAACACACTCACCTAAAGATACACAACCTGTAACACACACTCACCTAAAGATACACAACCTGTAACACACACTCACATAAAGATAAACAACCTGTAAAACACACTCACCTAAAGATACACAACCTGTAACACACACTCACCTAAAGATTCACAACCTGTAACACACACTCACCTTAAGATACACAACTTGTAACACACACTCACCTAAAGATTCACAACCTGTAACACACACTCACCTAAAGATACACAAACTGTAACACACACTCACATAAAGATAAACAACCTGTAACACACACTCACATAAAGATAAACAACCTGTAACACACACTCACATAAAGATTCACAACCTGTAACACACACTCACCTTAAGATACACAACTTGTAACACACACTCACCTAAAGATTCACAACCTGTAACACACACTCACCTAAAGATACACAAACTGTAACACACACTCACATAAAGATAAACAACCTGTAACACACACTCACATAAAGATAAACAACCTGTAACACACACTCACATAAAGATAAACAACCTGTAACACACACTCACCTAAAGATAAACAACCTGTAACACACACTCACCTAAAGATACACAAACTGTAACACACACTCACATAAAGATAAACAACCTGTAACACACACTCACATAAAGATAAACAACCTGTAACACACACTCACATAAAGATAAACAACCTGTAACACACACTCACATAAAGATACACAACCTGTAACACACACTCACCTAAAGATTCACAACCTGTAACACACACTCACCTTAAGATACACAACTTGTAACACACACTCACCTAAAGATAAACAACCTGTAACACACACTCACACAAAGACCTGTAATACTAATCAGTAATCATTTAATAATCAATTACCTGGACCCTCAGGTCTGTGGACCTGGAGCAGCTGTACCAACAGTTCTCGTCAGGAGAACGCAGGACGTCGCTGGTTGTCACCAACGTCATCGACATTGTGACCCGACTGCTCCTCTCTCTGCTAACATGGCCACCGGGCTGGTGGGGTCTGGCCTGTGATTGGCTGGCTGGTCTGTCTGTCGTCCTGTGGGTGGGGATCTGTCTGCTGGCGCTCACCAGGAGGGAAGTGACATCATCGCCTCAATGGCTCTGGTGGGTGGGACCGTCATCACTGTCTGTCTGTTTGTCTGTCTGCCCTTGGTGTCATTCCCCCCCCCCCCTCCCTGTCTGCCCCTTTGGGTACCTGTCAGTGGTGAGCTGGTTGTCTCAGGTGTGTCGTGTCCCCGTCTGCCCCTTTGGGTACCTGTCAGTGGTGAGCTGGTTGTCTCAGGTGTGTCCCCCTGTCTGCCCCTTTGGGTACCTGTCATTGGTGAGCTGGTTGTCTCAGGTGTGCGTCCCCCGGCTGTCCCTCAGGTACCTCTCAGTTGTGAGCTGGATGTCTCAGACCCTCCAGGTGTTGGTGGGTGTGTTCAGTTGGGCGGAGAGCGACCACTCCTGGTACGTCTTCTTCTCGCTGTTCTCCACCTACACCCTGCTGCCCCTCCCCCTCCTCTGGTCCATTATCGCCGGGACAACCACGTCCACCTTGCACCTGCTGCTGGATGTCTGCCGTCACTACAGCGATGACACCTTCGTCAGAAAGGTCTGCGCTGATCTTACTTCCTGTTTCTTTCTGTTCTTCAGCATGATTCTGTGTGTGTGTGTGAGGTCATGTGACCTGTGTGGGCGTGTCCTACCTGTCCAGGTGTCATCCAAGGCCTTACTCTACCTCGCCATGAACACTGCCGGTCTGTTTATCCACTACCTGTCGGACCGCACCCAGAGACAGGCGTTCCTTGAGACCAGGCGCTGCATCGAGGGGCGGGTCCGCCTGGAGCGGGAGAACCAACGTCAGGTAAAGCCACAGACAGGTAGAACCATCGACATATAGCACCATTGACAGGTAGAACCATCGACATATAGCACCATTGACAGGTAGAACCATCGACAGGTAGAACCACACACACAAGTCGAGCCACCAACAAGGAGAACAGTCGACAGGTAGAACCACACACACAGGTAGAGCCACCAACAAGGAGAACAGTCGACAGGTAGAACCATCGACAGGTTGAACCATAGACAAGTAGAAACCACAGAGAGGGAGAACCATCCACGGGTAGAACCATCGACAGGTAGATCCATCAACAGGTAGAACCACAGACAGGTAGAAACAACAGACAGGAAGAAGCATCAACAGGCAGAAATCACAGACAGAAGCATCGACAGGTAGAACCACAGGCAGATAGAAACCACAGACAGGAAGAGGCATCAACAGTTAGAAACCACAGACAGGTAGAACCACAGACACATCACTGTAAATGTAGTTAAAGAACTTGGTTGTGTGGTCCAGGAGCGCCTGGTGATGTCCATCCTGCCTCGGTTCCTGGTTCTGGAGATGATTGCTGATATGGCTACCATGGATGAATACCTGCTGCCTCAGCAGTTCCACAAGATCTACATCCACCACTACAAAGACGTCAGGTATAACAGAAACAGAAAACACAGAGGACTGAGGGTAGAACCCAGAGGAACCCCTCAGGTAATAACTGTGTCTGAGCTTTAACTAAAAACACAGAGGACTGAGAGTAGAACCCTGAGGAACCCCTCTGTTAATAACTGTGTCTGAGCTTTAACAGAAAACACAGAGGACTGGGGGTAGAACCCTGAGGAACCCCTCAGGTAATAACTGTGTCTGAGCTTTAACAGAAAAGACAGAGGACTGGGGGTAGAACCCTGATGAACCTCTCAGGTAATAACTGTGTCTGAGCTTTAACAGAAAAGACAGAGGACTGGCGGTAGAACCCTGAGGAACCCCTCAGGTAATAACTGTGTCTGAGCTTTAACAGAACACACAGATGACTGAGGGTAGAACCCTGATGAACCTCTCAGGTAATGACTGTGTCTGAGCTTTAACAGAACACACAGAGGACTGAGGGTAGAACCCTGATGAACCTCTCAGGTAATGACTGTGTCTGAGCTGTAACAGAAAACACAGAGGACTGGGGGTAGAACCCAGAGGAAACCCTCAGGTAATGACTGTGTCTGAGCTTTAACAGAAAACACAGAGGACTGGGGGTAGAACCCTGAGGAACCCCTCAGGTAATAACTGTGTCTGAGCTTTAACAGAACACACAGATGACTGAGGGTAGAACCCTGATGAAACCCTCAGGTAATAACTGTGTCTGAGCTTTAACAGAACACACAGATGACTGAGGGTAGAACCCTGATGAACCTGTCAGGTAATAACTGTGTCTGAGCTTTAACAGAAAACACAGAGGACTGGGGGTAGAACGCAGAAGAAACCCTCAGGTAATGACTGTGTCTGAGCTTTAACAGAAAACACAGAGGACTGGGGGTAGAACCCAGAGGAAACCCTCAGGTAATGACTGTGTCTGAGCTTCCTGAGGTCTGTTTTGTCTTTAACAATGTGAACGTGTTGACTTCCTGTCTCTTGGCAGCATCCTGTTTGCTGACATCATTGGCTTCACCTCCCTGTCGTTGATCCTCTCCGCTCAAGAACTTGTCAAAACTCTCAACGAACTCTTTGGTCGCTTCGATCGGCTGGCTGAGGTCAGGTCGCCATGACAACCATAGACATCACTGTTTGATGTTTGACCTTTAGTAGTCAGTTTGATGTTTGTTTGTCTTCCAGTTTAAAGGTTGTTAATGACACAGCATCTCTGTGTGTCTCTATGTCCATCCAGGAGCACCAGTGTCTCCGTATTAAGATCCTGGGGGACTGTTATTACTGCGTCTCTGGCGTCCCCGAGCCTCAGCGGGGACACGCCCGCTGCTGCGTGGAGATGGGTCTCAGTATGATCAACACCATGAGGTAAATATTTATCCACCATCTGTCCCCCAACGCTCCACAGAGATGACGCTGACATGTCATAACCTGTTGTCTCTCAGGTACGTTCGCCGTGAGCTGCAGCAGGAAGTGGACATGAGGATCGGCGTCCACTCCGGGTCGGTCCTTTGTGGGGTTCTGGGTCTTCAGAAGTGGCAGTTTGACATTTGGAGCTGGGACGTGGACATTGCCAACAGTCTGGAGGCAGCAGGCGTGGCGGGGTGAGACAGACGTGATGTAACTACTGATCTGTTAGTCCTGACCGTCACGATGAGGAGGATATCTCAGTGTTTAACTGTGGACACTTTGACTCCCACTCTTGTCTCGTCCTCTCAGGCAGGTCCACATCTCACAGGCCACTCTTGATTGCCTTGGCGGGATCTATGAGATGGAGGTGGGGCACGGCCAGGAACGAAACGAGTTTCTACGGAAACACAACATTGACACGTACCTGATCCGCCCAGCAGCTCGAGAGGAAGCGGAGCCGCCGAGAGTGAGACGTCCAAGTTACGATGAGATGACGACGTGGAGCGCCGAGCTGCCATTTGGAGACAGCCTGGGGATGAACTTTGTGAGGGCGATGGACACGTCTGAGGACAGGTAGGACATGTGGAATGGATTCTGACCTTGTCTTGTCCCCTGTGGTTCTCCGTAGATCCTCGCCACCTTCACCAATGGCTCATTGACCCAGCTGCCCAATCACATCGCAGTGCAGCAGTCGGGGTCACGAGAGGTCAACAAGAGGATCCTCCAGGCAATGGAGGTGAGGAGCAGCGAGCGAATGAGAAAGGAGCAGATCACCACCTTCACCCAGGTGTTCAAGGACTCACACATGGAGGGAAAGGTAATGACATCACTTCCTGTGGGTGGTGGGGCTGACTTAACAAACAGTCATGTGACCAGGAAGTGTCCTCTGTTTGTCCCCCAGTACTCCCACATGAGGGATGAACTCTTCAAGTCCAACATGGTTTGTTCCTTCATCCTGCTGCTGCTGCTGATGTCCGTCCAGGCGCTGATCCCTGCCCCCAGGTAAGTCTGTCCACATGTCTGTCCTGCTGTCCTTTTCCCTGACACTATTAATATGGAGTAACTGTTGTTGTTGTCATTGTTGCTCAGGTTGTGTCCGATGATTGCTCAGTTTGTGGTCGGCGGCAGCGTTTACGTCTTCCTTCTGTTGCTGACTCTTGGGGAGGAGTTTAAGCATTGCCCCGCCCCTCTGCAGTCGCTCTGTTGCTGGGTTCACGAAACCAAGAGTGCCCGGACGCTGCTTACGCTAACCGCCATCACCGTCAACTTCGGGGTCGCCTTGTCAGACATTGTGAGCCTGATGTTGTGTTGGTAGAAATGTTGATGTTGCCAAAACATGTCAACTGAGAGAGCAACAAGAGGAATGTTGCTGGTTTGAAGCAACAAGGTTGATGCAACAAACTGTAAAAGTTTTTTATTAACTCACTACGACGACTCTCCACAAACTGATAGTAGGGTCCAGAACCTCAGTTCCGTGACCATTTTCTGGCTAACATCATTTTGATGATTGATTTGACATCTATAGACCTTTTATAAAAAATTTAGCTCCCAGGTCCCTCCCAAAAAATCCGGGCTTTTTTGCTAGAGCGCCAAATCCAAGATGGCCGCCAGCAGCCATCTTGAAAAATTAACTTTTGAACCTGAACACCTAGAATCATGTATGAAGACACTTTTTCATATAAGTTGACCATGAGGATTTCAATTATGACATCAGTTTGACTTTATGACATCATTTTATTTTTCAACATATATGATTTAGTTTGCGTGTCAACCGGCGACATTCCCACGCTGGCGCACAGGAAATGTCGTGTTTCACCTCACAACAAAAAGGGAGGGGGCGGAAGAGCTGAGAGTCTCATAGCAAGAGGTAGAGCGCAGGTAGAAATTGAAAGCAACATGGCAGAGAAGCGGCCGAGACACAGTTCAGAAGTGGATCCTACCATAAAGAAAAAGCCTGGACGTTCGGCTTAAGGTCTTTTAGCAAAGAAGGAAAGTGACCGACGGAGAAGGCAAACAAGGATTTGTATTGGCGTCCCTTTTCCTCAGTGGAGAGCCCTGAAGGAAGAAATTGGGCTGAGGGCAGACACGGATGTTGTCTAATTTTTCAAGATTGCTGCCGGTGGCCATCTTGGATTTGGCGCTCTAGCAAAAAAGCCCGGAATTTTTGGGAGGGACCTGGGAGCTAATTTTTTTATTAAAGGTCTATAGATGTCAAATCAATCATCAAAATGATGTTAGCCAGAAAATGGTCACGGAACTGAGGTTCTGGACCCTACTATGATGTTGCCTAGTTTGTGGCCAACCAGAAGTTTCTGTTGAAGCAGAATTTCCCCAAAAAGTTTCCCTGTTGATTCTGGCAACAGTGTGTTTCAATTTCAATTTTATTTTTATTTTTTTTTATTTTATTTTATTTAAAGCCCAATATCACAAATCACAATTTGCCTCACAGGGCTTTACAGCATATGACATCCCTCTGTCCTTATGACCCTCACAGCTGATCAGGAAAAACTCCCCCAAAAAAACCCTTTAACAGGGAAAAAAACGGTAGAAACCTCAGGAAGAGCAACTGAGGAGGGATCCCTCTTCCAGGACGGACAGACGTGCAATAGATGTCGTACAGAACAGATCAGCATAATAAATTAACGGTAATCCACATGACACAATGAGAGAGAGAGAGAGAGAGAGAGAGAGATGCAGGTAATGACAGTAGCTTACAACAACATTAATGAAAGTAATAATATTATAGTTATAGTTCGGTAATCCACATGACACAATGAGAGAGAGAGAGAGAGAGAGAGAGAGAGAGAGAGAGAGAGAGAGAGAGAGAGAGAGAGAGAGAGAGAGAGAGAGAGAGAGAGAGAGAGAGAGAGAGAGAGAGAGAGAGAGAGATGCAGGTAATGACAGTAGCTTACAACAACTAACTATAAGCTTTATCAAAGAGGAAAGTCTTAAGTCTAGTCTTAAAGGTGGAGACGGTGTCTGCCTCCCGGACCGTAACAGGAAGATGATTCCACAGGAGAGGAGCCTGATAGCTGAAGGCTCTGGCTCCTGATCTACTTTTGGAGACTTTAGGGACCACGAGTAACTCTGCATTAAACAACTTTTATGACATATCACTTTTATGAGTTGTCCCAAAAAGTTGAACTGATTAAATCAACAATGGAAACAAGAAGTTTGTGAAAAGGCAATCCACAGAAAAGTTGCCCAACCGGAAGGTTGACAAACAAAATTCCCAGAAGTAGGTACCTAAACATTTTAAGCAACTTCACTGTGAAAGTTGTTGGTCAGAGTTGCCCTGTTTATCCTGATTTGTGAGTGATGGTTGTTTCCTGGCAACATGTCTGGCAGAGATCAAAGAGAAAATGTTGACTTAACTTTTGGGGAAAAGTTACTTTTTAGAATTGCCCCAAAACTGCAACTGACAAATGGAAGGCAACAATGTTGACTGGCTACAAGAAGCAATTTACTTTAAAGCAACTCTCAGAAAAGTTGTCTATCAGATTGCCTTTCAGAGTTGCCCAACAGTTTCTCCTTGTTTCTAATGTGCTCTCTCTTCCTTCCTTCCTTCCTTCCCTTGTTTCATTTAATTCCCTCCAGCTGTGGTGTGATTCGTCAGAAACTCATTTGAACGGTGGGGGCTCACAGTTGGCTCCGCCCCCTTCCACCTGGCCTGACATCAACATCTGCACACACCCAGAGGTAAACACGTAAACAAACAAAGATCTCCTCAGTTTGGATGAGTCATCAGGTGCCGAGCAGGGTGGTTACCATGGTTACTATAATCCCTAACCTGTCTCTGTGTGTCACAGTACATGGTGTTGAGTGGCGTGGTTGCCATGGTTACTTGTGCGGTGTTCCTCAGGCTGAGTTGCGTGTTGAAGTTGGCTGTCCTCCTGCTGGCCGCCGCCCTCTACACCTACCTGATAGAAACACACAGGTGCCAACCAATCTGATGCTAAGCTACAGTTAGCAAGCTATAGACATTCATGATACGCTAATGGCAACAAAATAAATAATTTAAAAAGTTTGTAGCTAGCTAATGTCGGCTAACTACAAATGCTCAGCTAATAACAGTTAGCCATTGTTGGCTAACTAAAAATGCTCAGCTAATAACAGTTAGCCAGTGTTGGCTAACTAAAAATGCTCAGCTAATAGCATACCAGTTAGCCAATGTTAGCTAGCTTAAAATGCTCAGCTAATAACCGTTAGCCAATGTTAGCTAACTACTTATGCTTAGCTAATAACAAAAAGGTAATGTTAGCTAACTACAAATGCTTAGCTAATAATGGCTAGCCAAGCTAACCACAAAAAGGTATGACAGTGTTGTTTGTTTGTAGTGACGTGTTGTGAACACATTGTGTCTCTCAGGTCTCATCACCTGTGCAGGAAGGGAATTTGTGTTGTTCTTATGGTGATGTTTGTGGTGGCCGTTCTCTACAACAGCAGACAGGTGAGTTCTACTGGTTCCACTGGTTCCCATGGTTCTACTGGTTCTACTAGTTCCACTGGTGCCTGTCCAGTATATGTGTGTATAAAATAAAGTGAGTTAAAAAACCGCACTGAATAATGTTGGAACGTAGATTATACGAACAAAGGGTTCAGGGTTTATATATTTTTATTTTAAGGTGAGGCTGTAGAGAAACAATAAGTGTATTTTTTTTTCTGTGCTCCTCCTCCTCGATTCTTCTTCTTTGTTTGTAGCTGGAGGCCACGGCGCGTCTGGACTTCCTGTGGCGTCTTCAGGCAAGGAAGGAGGTGGAAGACATGAAGGAGCTGAGGGAGCACAACGAGTGTCTGCTGCTTAACATCCTGCCCGCCCATGTTGCTCAGCACTTCCTGCAGAGAGACCGCAACGACGAGGTACCTGCTACCTGTCCGCAGGTGTGCCCAGGTGTGTGTCCAGGTGTTGACTGTGTGTGTGTGTATGTGTGTGTTTTCAGGAGCTGTACTCTCAGTCATACGAATGCGTCGGCGTCCTGTTCGCCTCCCTGCCTGGCTTCTCTGATTTCTACCAACAGAAGGAGGTTGTCCATCAGCACGTTGAGTGTCTCCGCCTCCTCAACAACATCATCACCGCCTTCGATGAGGTCTCACACACACACACACACACACACACACACAAATACACACATACAGTAATGAAACATTTCAGTTAATTTAAATGACCTGTTTTAGGTGTGGTACCACTTCCTGTCTCCACTATGTGGCGCTGCGGCACGCAATAATTATACGTCATGTTGCTGTGAATCAGTTGTCGACCTCACTGTTTGGTCACATTTCATGTAGACCAAAAGATAGGTGTCTGAAAAGATGTACTTCCTGTTGCCAGAAGGTGGCGCAATCACCATGATTGCACGTAGATGTCGTTGGGCCTGGAGTCTTATTAAACATGTGAAGTTTGGGGCAGATCGGATCATGTATGCTGCAGTTATAAACTACTTCCTGTTTCATGGCGAAATATGGCAGTTTGACGCCTCGCCATGTTCACAAGGTTCGACTGTTAACGAATGTCTTCAGATGGGACACACCAACCTGAAGTGAATCGGATTAAATCTGTGGGAGCAGTTCGTTGAAGTATGACTGTTGGAAATGGACAAAAAATGCACTAAAAATGGAAAATTAAAATTAAAATGGCAGAAGTCCTGTTTACCATAGTATTTAATGTATCAATCAATCAATCAATCAATCAATCAATTTTATTTATACAGCCCAATATCACAAATCACAATTTGCCTCACAGGGCTTTACAGCATACGACATCCCTCTGTCCTTATGACAGCTGATCAGGAAAAACTCCCCCAAAAAAACCCTTTAACGGGGAAAAAAAAACGGTAGAAACCTCAGGAAGAGCAACTGAGGAGGGATCCCTCTTCCAGGACGGACAGACGTGCAATAGATGTCGTACAGAACAGATCAACATAATAAATTAACAGTAATCCACATGACACAGTGAGACAGAGAGAGAGAGAGAGAGAGAGAGATGCAGGTAATGACAGTAGCTTACAACAACATTAATGAAAGTAATAATATTATAGTTATAGTTCTGGCTACTGTGGTACAATATGTTGAAAGTATGTATTAATATCTGGCAGTATACATGTGTGACAATAGTCATATGTGTAAAATAACAGTAGAAGTATGACTAATGACTTATGATGGCAGCAGCAGCAGCAGGAGGCATCTGGCAGGACCACGGCAGCAGCACAACCACACACGTCACGCTGTCCAGGCACCGCTGTGATATGAGTTAATCTGAGAGACAGTGGAGCACAAAGGCTCCGGAGAAGAAGCCGAGTTAGTGACATCCAGAATGGCCGAGTTAGCAAGATGCAGTAATAGAATAAGAGAGAGAGAGAGAGAGAGAGAGAGAGAAGAAGAGAGAGAAGAAGAAGAGAGAAGAGAAGAGAAGGTGTCCGGTGTATTATGGGGGGTCCTCCGGCAGACTAGGCCTAAGTCAGCCTAACTAGGGGCTGGTACAGGGCAAGCCTGAGCCAGCCCTAACTATAAGCTTTATCAAAGAGGAAAGTCTTAAGTCTAGTCTTAAATGTGGAGACGGTGTCTGCCTCCCGGACCGTAACAGGAAGATGATTCCACAGGAGAGGAGCCTGATAGCTAAAGGCTCTGGTGTGTTCTGGTGGGATAATATGGCACTATGAGCTCTCTAAGATATGACGGAGCTTGACCATTTAGAGCTTTATAAGTTAACAGTAGGATTTTAAATTCAAGTCTGGATTTTACAGGGAGCCAGTGCAGAGAAGCTAAAACAGGAGAAATATGATCTTGTTTCTTAGTTCCTGTTAGTACACGTGCTGCTGCATTCTGAATTAGCTGGAGAGTTTTTAAGGACTTACTAGAGCTACCTGATAATAGAGAGTTACAGTAATCCAGCCTTGAGGTAACAAAAGCGTGGACCAATTTTTCTGCATCTTTTCGGGTCAGGATAGGCCTAATTTTCGCAATATTACGCGGATGAAAAAATGCAGTCCGTGAGGTTTGTTTTAAATGAGAATTAAAAGAAAAATCTTGATCAAATATTACTCCAAGGTTTCTTACGGTAGTGCTAGAGGCCAGAGCAATGCCATCAAGAGAAACTATGTCATCAGATAAAGAGTCTCTGAGTTGTTTGGGGCCAAGAACAATAACTTCAGCTTTGTCTGAATTACACATCAGGAAATTGGTGCTCATCCAAGTTTTTATGTCCTTAAGGCAATTATGGAGTTTAGTTAATTGATTACTTTCTTCTGGCTTCATCGATAAATGCAACTGAGTATCATCTGCATAACAATGGAAATTTATAGAGTGATTTCTAATGATGTTACCTAAAGGAAGCATATATAGAGTAAATAGGATTGGTCCGAGCACAGAACCTTGCGGAACTCCAAAACAAACTTTGGTACGTAATGACGATTCATTATGAACGTGAACAAACTGAAAACGATCAGATAAATAAGATTTAAACCAGTTTAGTGCAGAACCTTTTAGGCCAATTAAGTGATCCAGTCTCTGCAGTAGAATTTGATGGTCAATTGTGTCAAACACCGCACTAAGATCTAATAAAACAAGTACAGAGACAAGTCCTTTGTCTGAAGCAATCAGAAGGTCATTTGGAATTTTAACTAGTGCTGTCTCAGTGCTATGATGCACTCTAAATCCTGACTGAAATTCCTCAAATAAATTATTATCATGGAGAAAATCACACAGCTGGTCTGCGACTACTTTCTCAAGGATCTTTGACATAAAGGGAAGATGAGATTTGGTCTATAGTTGACTATACCTCTGGATCCAGGGTGGGCTTTTTAGTAGAGGTTTAATTACAGCTACCTTAAAAGACTGTGGTACATAGCCTGTTAATAAGGATATATTGATTATATCTAATATATGAGTGTTAACTACAGGAATGGGAGAGGGATGGGGTCTAAGAGACACGTTGATGATTTGGATGAAGAAATCACTACAGTCAATTCTTGAAGAGAAATTGGGAAAAAGCAATCTAAATATATATTAGGTTTTACAGCTGTGTTTGAGGTTAGATAGGTACTATCTGAGGACAGGAGGTCATGAATTTTGCCTCTAATAGTTAGAATTTTGTCATTAAAAAAGCTCATAAAATCATTACTGCTAAGGGCGTTTTGGGAAGAGGAGGAGCTAGATATGATCATTGGCAATAATTCATAATTATTAATATTAATTATGGATTATTAAAATATTTGATTAATTAATTAATAATTAATTAATTATTACATAAGCATAATAATCAAAGTAGTTTACAGCGGGGCACCACCGGGAAAACCCGGGCCAGTGATCAGATGTAAATACAGTCTCAAGAGTGTTCACTTAGGAAGCTAATTCTAGGGAGATATCAGCAACTATAAGATGAACAGGAAGGAGTGGAGCTCAGGCACTGACTTTGTCAACCAGCTTCATCACAGTATACAATGAAAACCAGAGCAACTTCTCTTTGCAGTACAACAGGGTTTATTCACACTGATGACATTAATTTACAACCAACATCAACATTGCTCTATAAACCCTATCAACTATACAACACTACCGAATCAACCAGCAAGCATCGAGAAGGGCGTGTGTGTGTGTGTGTGTGTGTGTGTGTTTGAGTGAAGGGTGTGTATGAGAGTGTGGGAGAAAGTGGGTGAGTGAGCAAGAATGTGTGTGCGTGTGTGTGTGTATGTGAGAATGTGTGAGCGGGTCAAGATGGCGGCTGTGACGCCGCAAGCTACGTCACGCAATGGCGGCTCGCCAAGAAAGCCGTGACTCAGGAAAAGGGATGGGAGCCGGTAGAGAGGGAAGTTCAAATTACTCGGCTCCAAGTGTAGGTTAGTGGAAGAGAGGAAGAGAGAAAGGGAAGCACTCAGAAGTGTGGTCACGCAGGCGGTATTGAGATGCAGTAACCCATCTGTGTTACGCAGAGACGCGCTCGGCTCAGCGGGTGAGCGGCGTGAATCTGGACATTTAACCAACACAGCCGAAGTACTGATCAATCCCACGTGCGGGGCGACACAATAGCGGTCCGACTGGGTTGGATCACTACGTATTACATGCAGACACAAATGGGCAGGAGGATAACAGACAGCAGCAACACAGGCAATATCTTTACAATATAAATGCAGCCAAAATCGGACACGGCGGTCCGTATCAACAAGCCCTTATAAAACTTAAAAAGAAAACACACACTAACTAATATCTGCCCAGAGCTAAAGCCTCTTACTGTTGCAGAAGGTGGAGTGATGTGTCGGTCGTTCCTCTGCGTCCTTTGTTATGGCAGAGGTGAAGTGGTTAGCGGCTCACAGCGGCTAACGGGTCCTCGGCGAGGGGGCAAGTCTCTGGCAAGGCGAGTTAATTCCGGCTCGTAGCGGGGAATCACTCGGGGAAAGAAGGGGGTCCTTGTCCTTCTTCTTGAAGCAGGCAGTCCTTGTTATCTACCAAACTTCGCATCCGCGGGCATCTGGGTGAGAGGGTCAGTCCGTGGTCTCGTACCGGGGTACTCTGTGTTCCTCGGCGCACAGAGTGAGGGAGAGGAGAGGAGATCAGCTCGACCAGCGAGGGAAATCCGTAGGCCTAAAACGCGTCTAACTGTGCACAGTAATAACTCTTTCTAAAGCGTTCGCCACGTGGGACGAGTTGCTAAGCTTTAGGAACAGTTGTGGGTACTTCTATTAGCTATGAGGATCACAGCCAGAAGCGTTTCCCTCAGGTACGCTTTGTGATGATATACCCCGGCGTGACGTCATCAGTGCGGGGTTGGCCATGGCGGATTTCACCCAATGGGAGCTGTGTATTTCAAGGGACCTCTGCTGGTCAGCTGGGGTGCTGTGTTGGGGGTTGAATCAGCTGATTCACACAGAGAAAGGGGGTTGACTGATTCCTTTTTTCTTTTGGGCGCCAACATGTGGTCTCAGGCTTTGATTGTTACATGTAGTCCCAAAAGTTTATGGATAAAGTGTAGGCCTTTGTTAGAAATCCTTGTACGGCACAACAGGCGAAAGGAATACAAGGCACAATAGAGCTTTGACTCTCAGTCAGCCTGGCTACAGTGCTGAAAAGGAACCTGGGGTTGTTCTTATTGTCTTCTATTAATGCTGAGTAATAGTTTGCTCTGGCATTGCGGAGGCCCCTCTTATAAGTTTTGAGACTGTCTGTCCAGATTAAACGAGATTCTTCCAGTTTGGTTAATCGCCAATTCCTTTCAAACCTTCGCGATATTTGTTTTAACTTACGGGTTTTAGAGTTATATCAAGGAGCGAATTTTCTTTGCTTTTTTAACTTCTTTTTAAGAGGAGCTACAGAGTCAAGTGTTGTTCGCAGCGAGCCTACGGCGCTATCGACAAAATGATCTAAGTCGGTACGGGAAACCTCTGTTACTGAGGGACTTGGTATTGAATTTAATGACGGAGTAAGCTTTTCCTTAAATTTTGCGACAGCACTATCTGATAAACATCTAGTATAGTAACTGTTGCTGAGTGTCGGCGTAATCGAGTAAAAAGAAATCAAAAGTAATCAGATAATGATCCGATAGTGAGGGATTCTGTGGAAAGACTTTTAGGTTATCAATTTCAATTCCATACGTCAGAACTAGATCGAGGGTATGGTTAAAACAGTGAGTGGGTTCATGTCCACCCTGACTGAAGCCAATGGAGTCTAATAATGAGATAAACGCAGTAGCCAGGGAGTCATTATCAACGTCGACATGAATGTTAAAATTGCATACAATAATAACTTTATCTGATTTATGAACTAAACTGGTTAAAAACTCTGAGAATTCAGATACAAATTCAGAATACGGGCCAGGAGCACGGTACACTATAACAAATAAAATGAGGTTTTCCAGGTCGGATGTAAAAGATGAAGAACGAGGCTTTCAAATGAATTATAATCTAGTTTAGGTTTAGGGCTGATTAACAGACTGGAGTTAAAAATGGCTGCAACTCCCCCTCCTCGGCCGCTGCCTCGAGGAATGTGGGTATTATTATGACTGGGAGGAGTGGACTCATTTAGACTAATATATTCATCTTGACACAGCCAGGTTTCAGTGAGACTGAGTAAATCAATATGATTATCTGATATTAATTCGTTTACTAACACTGCTTTAGACGACAGAGACCTGATATTTAACAGTCCGCATTTAATTCTCCTGTTTTGTCTTTCTGTCACAGAAGAGGTTTTAATTTTTATGAGGTTGTTATGTAGTATTTAACATTGTTTTTTATCATAGTATTTACTGTGGTATTCACCGTAGTAGTTATCGTATTAACCATGGTATGTACTGTAGTATTTAACGTAGTATTTACCGTACTATTCATCGTCGTATTTATCGTAGTATTTGTGTTTTCCATCAGCTGTTGGACGAATGTTATTTCCAGGAAGTGGAGAAGATAAAAACCATCGGCAGTTCGTACATGGCGGCTTCTGGTCTCTCTCCTGACAGACAGGTCAGTTTCTTGTTGTTTATTTGTTGTTGTTTATTTGTTTACATTGATTTATACTGTTTTATCAATATTCAACTGATTTTTTTCACTTCTAATTATTATAAGTTTTTCTAATTAAGTAATTTAAAGGTTTTTATTTAAGTACAATTTGTATTTGTGTTTTTGTTATAGTTTTTTATAAACACAAATATTTTTAAAAAAGTTCTGTAATTTTAAACATTTTTATCAGTATTCAAATATTTTTAAATTTTTTTCCTGATGTTTATTAATGTTTTAAAAAGTTGTGTTCAGATTATTTGAATGATTTTATTTTAAATCAGTGTCTAAATATGAAATATTCAAATATTATTCATATGTTAATTCATTCTCAGTTCTGCAGAGAGAAATGTAAAAGTCCAGTTATTTTATATTAAAATAAATTTTTTTGATTAACAAATATAAATTTATTGTTAGAGTCGAAATCAGAGAGATTCATCTGACTAGAGCCTTCGTAGCACTACGTGCATCTTGAGTTGTATCTTAAGCAACTCTCTCCCTTAAGCTTCAGGCTGTTTCCCAGAGTTTCCTTAGTGACAAAATGTCTTCTGACAGGTAGATCCTAAGAAGTGTGAACCACTCATAAGCTGTCCCTTAGTGATGCTCTCTGTTCATCCTGTCACAGTTTGAGCTCTATGAGGCCAAAATTATGCTTTTTAAATGGACAGTTGCAGTATAGTTCACATCTAGACTCCTTACACACATTACATCGTCAGTTTATAATTAACTTCATAAAAATAATATTGAATACTGAATATTATAAATATGTGGGTTTATCTATTCATTCATTCATTCATTCATTTATTTAATGGAGCTAACTAATTGAGGATATGTCTTTTCTGACGAGGCTACAGGCTGTACCCTCCCACTGTAAACTGAATATCTGACAGACACTTGACTAATTGATCAAACTGAAGTCTCATGAGGCCGACTGGAAACTAATCAAGCGGGCAGCAACAGCTATAATGGGGGCGACAGTAGCTCAGTCCATAGGGACTTGGGTTGGGAATCGGAGGGTCGCCTGTCCCCGTCCAGACCAAAATATGGAGCGTGGACTGGTGGCTGGAGAGGGGCCAGTTCACCTCCTGGGCACTACCGAGGTGCCCTTGAGCAAGGCACCGAACCCCCCAACTGCTCTGGGCGCCTGACCAAAGGGCAGCAATTCGTCTCGGGCAGTATAGTGCAAACAGCTGCAATATTCAAATACATACAAACAATCAACACAGACAAGTTGCCAACATAGTGCGCTGAGTGTGTTACCGTTGCAGACTACTGTTGCGAGAGTAGTGCAACCATTTGCCTTGTTTGTAAGGTTACAAACAAACAGGGCCAGCAGGTGAGCAGGCAACCACCTATTAGCATAATAGCAATAGTAAACAGTGAATGACGGTGAATTGGCGGTGAATTGACGGGGAATCAGTCAACTGAACCAAAGGTATCGCCATCTGCGACATCCCATCTCTCGTACATGAGGCTCTGCGGGCGCCTCTCAAGTAGGGGTCGTGTGGAACAGGGGGAGAGCCAGAGCACGAGGAACTTCAGGGTGGCGAGGCGGGGTTGGGGCACGCCTTCGCCAGAGGACTGTGGAGTGAAACCCCCCTTGGCAGGGGACTGGGAGGTGGACGGTCCCTGGACATCAATGTCCCCCCATGATGCCTTGGGAGGCTGTGTGGCCAATGATTGACGGGACCTTTTGCTCCTCTGGGGTGAAGGTGGGCCTTTTTGCCAAACTGGCGGAGTCTTGCCACTTTTTCTGGACCACGGTCCACTGTCTGGGTGGACCAGAGCTTGTATAGGCTACATGAACCAATCCCAGTGCGCAGTACATTAAATTGGTAATTGTATGCACCTGCGATTAATTACAGCACACACACACACACACACACACACACACACAGCAGTGGAACATGGATATGCTGCTGCTACAGGTGCCTATTGGGTGACAACAACAGATTTGCAGTCTGTACATTGACAGAAGTGATGTTGGAAAACACAAACATTGAACTGCAGTGACGGAGAAAGAGACAAACACGTGCTGTAATAAATGTTTCAATAACAAATGTATTATCGGTGAGTAGCGATCACGTTTCTCTGCTTCATCATTAGTCTCCTTGTTTATAACGAGATGTTATTTAAAGTTTTAGAAGTTATTTTTTAATGTGATATGATTCAGGCATATCAGGATGGGGATTTTTCCTGAAATGGGGCCAAAACGCTCGTCTGGATGGAAATTTAGTTTAAATGCGCTGCTTTTAAAAATAACTTTGTGTTCAGATAGATGAGCAGATGTTCTGTAAAAGGCATGCTTCATTTATGATATAATATTTGATGGAGGTAAAATTATTATGGCAATACTTTTTATATTACAGCATCATTTATTTACCTTTATATGAGATAATACACTTTCAACTTACGATGTCCCTCAGTAACTGTCCTTGCAAGCACCGGCTAAGGGACAGTTTGGGAAACACTCGTAGGAAAAGAAGTTCCTTAGCTAAGGTACATCGAAACTGGGAAACGAGGCCCTGAACGTTTACTCTACTTCCCATGATCCTTACCTGTCTTTGTCTGTCTGTCTCTAACCTGTCTCTGTCTGTCTCTGACCTGTCTTTGTCTGTCCATCTGTCTCTAACCTGTCTCTGTCTCTGACCTGTCTTTGTCTGTCCATCTGTCTCTAACCTGTCTGTCTCTGACCTGTCTCTGTCTGTCTCTAACCTGTCTTTGTCTGTCCATCTGTTTGTTTCTAACCTGTCTTTGTCTGTCTGTCTGTCTCTAATCTGTCTCTGTCTGTTCATCTGTCTTCTCTGTCTGTCTGTCTCTAACCTGTCTCTGTCCCTGTCTGTCCTCAGGAGCGTGAGGATGGCTGGCACCACCTCAGTGAATTGGTCCTTTTCGCCCTGGCGATGGAGGAAACTCTGAAACACATCAACACTCACACAGGAAACAGTTTCCAGCTGCGAGCAGGTACCAATCAAACAAACAAACAAACAAACAAACAAACCTAATACTATACATTTTACATGCTCACACTGTAAATCAACCTTCCCCCTGACCTCTGACATCATGTCCAGGTATTGCTCACGGCCCCGTCATCGCAGGTGTGATCGGTGCCACCAAACCTCAGTACGACATCTGGGGGACGACAGTAAACATGGCGAGCAGAATGGAGAGCACCGGGGTCAGTGGGAGGATACAGGTGAGGACACACCTGGACACAACCGGCGGGACAGTGTGTATACATGATGATAGAACGTTTATGATGTCTCCTCTCTCCTCCTCTGCCCCCCCCCCCCCCCCCCGTCCTCCCCCTCAGGTACCGGAGTCGACCAGCTGTATCCTGGTAGAGCAGGGTTTCCTACAGCAGCTCAGAGGGAACATTTACGTGAAAGGCATCAGCGAACGTCACGGAAAGGTCAGACATGTTTTTATCATTAAAACAAAATGGACGTCTTTTTAAGGTTAATAATTCCTACAGTGTAACGGAGCAGCCATGAGACTTCCTCACAATGTGACACATTAATTCTCTGGGCTGCGTTCAAACTGTCGGAGATGTTCACCGAAGGTTTCGCTAATAAGTTATGTTGTTTTTTTTATTTGCACATTAAAAATTATAATTTTTGCAAATGTTTATAAACAGTTGTTTATGTCTTCAGAACATGTAGCCTAGAAGGTTTACAACTCATAATAAGGACACAAACCAGAGTTGTCTTCCCTTCTGTCAGGTTCGTACATATTTCGTGAGAAGTCAGGGCGAGCGTTCCAGTTACATGGAGCGCGGCGGTGGGCGGGGCTTCGCTCTGAACAGGAACACGCTGGGAGCCGTGGTTTACAGTCTGGTTCAGGCCCGCAAGAGGGAGAGACTGAGGGAGGAAAACGGAGGCTTTCACCTGGTGGAGGCGTCATAGAAATGACAGACACCGTCCAGGTGATGTCATGTTAGCATCAATTAGCCAATGAAAAGAGACTTCCTCTAATCATGGATGCATCATCCTCTTAGGTTGGATGTATGGTGGACGTGGACTCAACACCAACGACCAAAAACCTCTGACACACTCAACACATACAGGAGTGTGTTTTTATTTGTTGTTCCACGGACTGACCAGCAGGTAGAGCTGTTTCACTGTGTGAACCATGTTTTTCTACTTTATATACCATCAGAGGACCTTTGTTTTAAAAAACAACAAGGACACGAAGGACAAAAGGGACAGATGACACAGAGGACACAGAGGACACAGAGGACACAAAGGACACAGAGGACACAACGGACACTGCTGTTAAGTGAAGAAAATAGTTTTTTATTTAAATGAACGAACATTTTAAAAATCCACAAGAAAAATTGAAAATGTCGAATTTTTAATCATCGACCTGCTGGGCGAGGGTTACAGCCAAACTGAACCTTTTATAGACTTAAGGTGTTGCTCTCTCTGGATGTGTCCACTGTCTCAACTGTTGTTTTTCCTGCAGCAGAGTTTTTTTTATTAAAAACTGAACTAAATTTAACATTAGAAAATAAAAGTGATGAAAATGGTGGAATGGTTCTTTAATTCATTCATTCATTGAATTAATTCATTTCTGTAAAACTGACATTTGTTTAATTATGTGGTTTATTTCAGCTTCAGCACCTGAAGACATTCCGAATGTTTTCACTTATTTACGACAGTGTCACTGTCACATTTAATTATTTTAAGTTACAACAGTTACTCATAAATAATTTCATTTATTTTCAGTATGAGGTTTTTAAAAAATCCTAAAATATTCGTTTCAAATGAACTTTTTAAATAATTGCTCAACATTCTTAAAATATTTAGATCAACTTTTACTGAGAGAACATTATTTTTTTCAGTAGATAATACATAGAAAGTACATATAATATTAGTTGACTTAAAATACTAAATTATTTGATATTTGCTGTATTTTAGTATGAAAGTAATGAATTACATTAAGTGCACTTCAGTTTTAAAAGTACAAGTGAATGCAATTTATAAAAAAAATCAAGCTTTCAGAATTTAGTTTGTTTCTTCTTAAAATGAAGCGTAATGTTACACTTGAAGAAAAATTAAGTCACAACTTAATTGATTTAAAGAACAAAATCAAGTTTTTCCTTAATCATTCTCGTTCTGTCATTCATCCATGCATCCATCCATATTTTGTTGGAAGTAACGAAGACATTTAGAGGAAATGTATGAGTAAAAGGGAAAGCTGACAGAAATATAAAAACTCAACTTAAATACAGATACTCCCACAAAATGCTTAAGTACTCTAAGAGAGTATTGTTACTTTGTTACATTACAACACTGTCTACGTAAAAAGTTCTCTAAATAGCCTGTTTAGCAAATAACTGTGAATAAATGAAATCATTAAAATGAAAATGAAAATGAAAATTTGAAAGACTGCGACAGACTAAACTAATGTTGTTACAAACATGACAAATGTTTTAATCAAACTGTATTGAAAATATTTAAACAGCATTTTAAGGAGGTTTAGAAAACATAAATTTATCTGAGTGACCAAAAAAAGAAAATCAAAAAAATAAATGTTATAAAATCTGAGAATTTAAACATCTTTAAAGTTTTAGAATACCAAACAAAAACACTTAAATACAGTTTCACAGTGAATAAATACAGTTTCACACTGTGAATAAATAAAGTTTCACACAGAGAAGAAATATAGTTTCACACACAGTGAGTAAATACAGTTTCACACAGTGAATAAATAAAGTTTCACACACTGAATAAATGCATGTTCATATAGTAAATAAATAAAGTTTCACACAGTGAATAAATACAGTTTCACACACTGAATAAATGCATGTTCATATAGTGAATAAATAAAGTTTCACACAGAGAAGAAATACAGTTTCACACACAGAAATTAAATACAGTTTCACAGAGTGAATAAAGTTTCACACAGTGAATAAATGCATGTTCATATAGTGAATAAATGCAGTTTCACACAGTGAATAAATACAGATGGCCGCCGTGACACTGGCATGAGCGTTTGCTGTGTCTCGGTCTGCATTCATAAATTAATCTAGTTTGGCCTCTGTAATATCCGTGCTCCGATTACCTCAGATTACCTCACTTTGATAAGATATTAGAACGGGCTTCATCTTACCCCAAGGTAACAGTGTGAGCATACATTTCTTTGTTTAATATCCTGATTATGGATCAGGCACCGGCGGTCTTCATTCAGGTCATCCTGGACGCCATCAAGCAACTTAAAATTGAGCTGCTGTCCCATTTTGATCCTATAATGGATAATATACAAATGATCTCGAACACTATGAATGGGAAACTATCCATATTGGGTGATCAAGTTGCGGAACTTGAACATAGAGTCAGCTCAAACCAAGATAATATATTAGACCTGGAGAAACGGGTAAAGACCATGGAGGAGGAAAATGCCTACCTAAGGGAAAAGGTCGATGAAGCCGAAAACCGAAGCCGGGCATACAATCTCCGATTCCTGTATGTTCCTGAAAAAGCCGAGGGCCAGGACATCATGGGCTTCATGTTGCAGCTGATCCCCTATCTCCTCGGCAAGGAGAATTTCTCCTCCCTGCTGACTTTGGATAAAGTTCACCGTACTCCAACTTTCCGTCACCAGGATACTAAAGCCGGTCCGAGGCCAATCCTTGTCAAAGTCCTTAATTTCCAAGATAAGGTGAAGATCCTGCATTTGGCCCGGGAGAAGAAGGAGCTGATGTTCAACAATGTGCAAGTCCACATATTCCCCGACTTCAGCACGGCATTGCTGCAGAAACGTCGGGAGTTTGATCCGGTCAAGAAAAAACTCCGAAACCGGGAACTAAAATACTCCTTGCTCTATCCAGCCAAGCTAAGAGTTTTTACTGATGGCAAATCCACAATCTTCAACTCTCCGGGTGAAGCCGACACTTTCCTCCGGGACATCCAGATGAAATCTCCATAGCTCCACCGGTGATTTACTAAGTTTTGTTCTCTTTTTGTGCTTTCTTTTGCTCCCCTATCCTACTGAAGGATTGTTTATCTACTTCTTACTACTAACAAATTATGCACCATGAAGGATGACTTGGAATCTAGGGGATTCAGTGACTTAAACTTTGCTTTTATTTTGAAACCTTTACTACGAGGCTGGAAGAGTGCCTTTCTACTTTGTTTTTGTCATAAAAAGTATCGTCTGCCGTAAATCACATCACTAAACTCCAGCGACCTGACATAAAGACATGTCGTGAATACCTACGGCAATTGAATTGATTTATTTTATTTTATTACCATTAGGTTATTATTTCATTTAATCCTTATTTATTATTATTATTAAAATTATTATTATTTTAATAGGTCACCTGTTGGATTTATATTTGATCCTGCTCACTGAATAAAAGGGGTGATATGAAACGTTTGTTAGTTACATTCTTGCCTGGTGTAGATTATTATTATTATTAGTATATTTATTATAATTATTATCATTATTATTATTATTTTCTTTAATTTATTTTAATCGTAACAGTTGGCCAGCCCCTAAAGCTTAAGTTGTAGACCAAGCTCTGTGGAGCTCCGCTTTTCTTTTTTTTTTTTCTCACTGAGCTTTTGCTCTTTGGCGTCGTTTTTATTCATGTCTGTCTGCGTGTGTGTGTGTGTTGTGTGTGGGGGGGGCAAGTGTAATGTTGTGTATGTGGATGTGTGCGAAGGTGTGTGTTTTTTCACAATTGTTTTCCTGTCTGTGTGTTTGTTTGTTTTATGTGTTCCGGCTGCTCCCTGCCTAGTGTATTGTCTGACCACTTCCCGTTCTGCCCGCTAATTTGTATAAGTCTGCTGCATGTCTGTTGATGATCATACTTCCCTAATGGGGAGTGATGTTGTGAATGAAAACTCCTTGTGGATGGAGCACGACAATCTAGAAATGGAAACTTATGTGTTTACAGACTACAAACCTTATAGCATGATGGATGAAATCGATCCAGATAATAATTTCTATGTAAAATTTAACCATAGATGTAAATATTACTCAGAAACAAATTTTAATGAATGCATTGATCTGGAAAATAAAATATCTCCTATACACTTTAATTGCAGAAGTCTCTACTCAAATTATGACTCTATAATACATTGTCTGGTCCAATTTATTCACCATTTACCATAATAGCTATGTCTGAAACCTGGTTAAAATCAAGCAAAGGAACAGATTTTGCAATTAGGGGGTATGTAATGTTTTATACAAACAGGGAATGTAAAAATGGTGGTGGTGTTGCACTATATATAGACAAAAACTTTGATTACAAGGTGATTGAAAACATGTCTGTGGCTGTGGAAGATGTGTATGAATCCATAACAGTGGAAATATGTATGTGAAAACAGAAAAATATAATAGTAAGCTGTATTTACAGGGCCCCTGGTGCAAATATAGAGGTATTTAAGGAAGGGATGGAAAAGCTGTTCTCTTCAAACACCCAGAAAGATTTACTTATATGTGGGGATTATAACATAGATCTTCTCAATGCCAGGAAACATAAACCAACAGAGGACTTTATTGATACAATGTTTTGTATGAGCTTGTTTCCAGTAATTACAAGACCCAGTAGGATAAACCTGCAAAGTGCCACTTTGATCGATAATATATTTACCAATATTGCATATAATAATATAGTCAGTTTGCTTTTGTATAATGATACTAGTGACCATCTACCTGTTTTCATGGTGTATGATCATAACTATAGGTTGAGGAAAGATAAATCAAATATCAAATACACACGAATAAGAACAGAAAAACCAGTTAATGCATTCAAAGCTGACCTATTAGCCCAAAACTGGGATTCAGTTTTGAAAGCAAATGATGTAGATAGTTATGATAAATTTTTAGAAATATTTACAGAAATGTATGATAAGAATTGTCCACTTAAAAAGGTCAATCGGAAAAATAAACGTACAAGCAGCCCATGGTTAACAAAAGGACTGATAAATGCTTGTAAAAAGAAAAAAACACTTATATAGGCAATTTATTAAATACAGAACCAAGGAGGCAGAACAGAAATACAAAAAATACAAAAATAAGTTAACCACTATTATGAGGATCTGCAGGAAGGACTACTACGCTAATTTAATTGAAAGTAAGAAAAACAATCTGAAGGACATATGGAAAGTACTCAACAACATTATCAGTAGGACACATGAGAACTTTTACCCAGATTACTTTATGGAAAACAATAAATCAATTACAAATATGGAGGAAGTGGTGGAAGGTTTTAACAAATTTTTTGTGGGTGTTTTTTGTGGCCCCAGCTCTCTGAAAAAATCATTGAGAGTGGAACGGAAAAGTCCGGGTCACCAGGGGAATTAGTGGAGCGAAATCCACATACAATGTTTCTTAAACCAACAGATGAAAATGAAATAATTAGCACACTAAATAATTGTCATAAGAAGACATCCACAGATTTTAATGATTTTGATATTACAATAATCAAAAAGGTCATGGCTGGAATTGTTACACCATTCACATATATTTGTAATCTGTCCTTCCAGACAGGAATTTTTCCAAGTAAAATGAAAACAGCTAAGGTAATCCCATTATTCAAAACTGGTGACAAACATCTTTTTACAAATTACAGGCCCATTTCACTCCTCTCACAGTTTTCAAAAATTATAGAAAAGCTTTTTGTTAATAGGTTGAACGTATTTGTCGAAAAATATAACTTATTTTCAGACTGCCAATATGGATTTAGGAAAAAAAGATCAACTGCTCTGGCGTTAATAGACTTGGTTGAAGAAATAACAAATTGTATTGACAAAATGAAATTTGTAGTCGGTATTTTCATTGATCTTAAAAAGGCATTTGATACCATAGATCATAAAATTTTGTTAAGTAAGCTAGAGCGATACGGTATTAGGGGTATTGCACTAGGATGGCTGAGAAGCTATCTGAATGAGAGACAACAATTTGTACAAATAGATAATCATGTTTCAACCTGTAAGGATATAATTTGTGGTGTACCTCAAGGGTTGGTATTAGGCCCCATCTTATTTATATTGTATATTAATGATATTTGTTAGATATCAAATGTGATGAAATTTGTACTCTTTGCTGATGACACCAACATTATTTGCTCCGGCGAAAATTTACAACAACTCCTGGAAACGATCACATATGAAATCAACAAGTTGAAAAACTGGTTCACTTTGAACAAACTATTTCTAAATTTGGATAAAACAAAGATTATGCTATTTGGTAAACACAAAACTGATGTCCCAGTGCAAATTAAAATTAATAATGTAATAATTGAAAAAGTAGAAGAAACTTCTACATTCCTTGGAGTGATAATCCATGAAAAAATGTGCTGGAAACCTCAGATAAAAAAATGTTTGTTCCAAAGTTGCAAGGAGTGTTGGTATCATGCGAAGAGTCAAACATATACTAAATTATCGGTCTTTACTTGCACTATATTATGCTTTTGTTTTTCCTTATTTGAATTACTGTGTGGAGGTCTGGGGCAACACATACAACACCAATTTGCATCCATTGATTATCCTACAGAAAAGAGCAATCCGTATCGTTTGCAATGTAAAGTACAATGAACATACTAATGACTTGTTCTTGAGGGCAGCTGCATTGAAATTTCTAGATTTGATTAAATTAAAAACTGTACAAATTGCCTATTGGGCGAAACATAATCAACTACCTGTTGTCATCCAAGGACTTTTCTGTGAAAGGGAAAGTGCCAAGAGATATGACCTTCTGGGTAAACATAAACTGGCACAGCAGCTCACAAGAACAACCCTTAAATCTATGTGTGTCTCAGTTTGTGGAGTAATTACGTGGAATAGTTTGGCCGAAAGCATTAGAAATAGTAAAAGCCTAAGTGAGTTTAAAAGAAAGTTTAAACAACAGATGTTTGATTTATACAGTAGGGAAGAGGGGGGTGATTAAATTAAATTAAATTAAACTAAATTAAATAAATAAATAAATATACGACAAATGTAGGACTGTTGAAGGAGTTTGCAATGTTTTTGTTTGTTTGCTTGTTTGCTTGTTTGCTTGTTCGCGTGTTTTTTTTTAAATTTATTTATTTGTTGTTATGTATGTCTTGATGGTGTCCTTATGTGTCTTTATGTATGTACGTAAATGGGGGATGGAAATTTAAAAGCTATGCTTCGTTCATCCCCTTTTCAGGCCAGGCGTTGTTGTCTCCTAACTGTGCTGTCACTGTATCGGTATGTTGGTGTCTGTAGTTTGTTTTGTCTGGTTGCTGTGGTCTGGTGTGAAATAAATGCACAAAAAAAAAAAAAAAGTTTCACACACAGTGAATAAATAAAGTTTCACATAGTGAATAAATGCAGTTTCACACAGTGAATAAATGCAGTTTTACACAGTGAAGAAATAGTTTTACACAGTGAATAAATAGTTTCACACTGTGAATACATAAAGTTTCATATAGTGAATAAATAAAGTTTAACACAGTGAATAAATAGTTTCACACTGTGAATAAATAAAGTTTCACACATTGAACAAATAAAGTTTCACACAGTGAATAAATAAACTTTCATATAGTGAAAAAATCCAGTTTTACACTGAAAAAATCCAGTTTCACGCAGTGAATACATATCGTTTTACACAGTTAAAAAATAAAGTTTCATACAGTGAATAAGTAATTTCACACTGAATAAATAAAGTTTCACACAGTGAATAAATAAAGTTTCATGTAGTGAATAAATAACGTTTCACACAGTGAATAAATACAGTTTCATATAGTGAATAAATAAACTTTCACACAGTGAATAAATAAACTTTCATGTAGTGAAAAAAATCCAGTTTTACACAGTGAAAAAATCCAGTTTCACACAGTGAATACACACGTTTTCACACAGTGGAAAAATAAAGTTTCATACAGTGAACAAATAGTTTTACAGTGAATAAATAAAGTTTCACACAGTGAATAAATAAAGTTTCATATAGTGAATAAATAAAGTTTCACACAGTGAATAAATACACTCTCATGTAGTGAAATAAATACAGTTTCACACAGTGAATAAATAAAGTTTCATATAGTGAATAAATAATAAAAAGTAAAGCAGTCATAATGAGCCTTGTCAGTGTATGTCGAGAGGACCGGCAGTGTGTCGGTGTTTGTACAAAAGTAATAAATAACTTCTCGTTATCTCGTTGTCAGCAGTTCTTGGTGATTTTTATTTTCTCACACTTAGTTTCACTTTCAGGCCGTTGGGGAAAAAAAGAAAAACATTCAATGAAAAAAACTGAACATGTTATAACGTAAAAACTTTTACATTATAATATAAAAACTTTAATGTTATCGTGTAAAAACTTTAACATACCTAAACATGTTATAACGTAAAAACTTTTACAGTATAATATAAAAACTTTAATGTTATAGTGTAAAAACTTTAACATTAAAACAATACCTGAACATGTTATAACATAAAAACAATACCTGAACATGTTATAACGTAAAAACTTTTAACGTCATAATGTAAAAACTTTAATGTTATAGTGTAAAAACTTTAACATTAAAACAATACCTGAACATGTTATAATGTAAAAACTTTTAACGTCATAATGTAAAAACTTTAATGTTATAGTGTAAAAACTTTAACATTAAAACAATACCTGAACATGTTATAACGTAAAAACTTTTAACGTCATAGTGTAAAAACTTTAATGTTATAGTGTAAAAACTTTAACATTAAAACAATACCTGAACATGTTATAACGTAAAAACTTTTAACGTCATAATGCAAAAAGTTTAACATTAAAACAATAGCGGAACTTGTTATAATGAAAAAAAAACTTTAATATTATAGCGTTAAAATTACAACTTCGTCATGATGTATGTGTGTGTGTATGTGTGTGTGTGTGAGTGAGAGAGAGAGAGAGAGAGAGAGAGAGAGAGAGAGAGAGAGAGAGAGAGAGAGAGAGAGAGAGAGAGAGAGAGAGAGAGAGAGAGAGAGAGAGAGAGAGAGAGAGAGAGAGAGAGAGAGAGAGAGAGAGAGAGAGAGAGAGAGAGAGAGAGAGAGTTTGAATGTTTGCTAGATTAAAAGATCCAGGTGTGAAAATCAGGTAACTGAATCGAATAGGAGGAGACGGACCGTAGTCAGCTGTTTAAAGCAGAGCCTTCCACAGTGTCCTGTCTCTGAGTGTGTGAGTGTGTGAGTCTCTGAGTGTGAGTGTGTGAGTCTCTGAGTGTGTGAGTGCGTGAGTCTCTGAGTGTGTGAGTCTCTGCATGTGTGAGTCTCTGAGTGTGTGAGTGTGTGTGTGTCTGAGTCTCTGAGTGTGTGTGAGTCTCTGAGTGTGTGAGTCTCTGCATGTGTGAGTCTCTGAGTGTGTGAGTCTCTGAGTGTGAGTCGAATCGATCAGCTGCTGGAAATTGAATCACATGACAGAGTGTGTGACGCGTCACTAATGTAATGTGTTAAGGTCTGATAAACAGCAGAATGGCCCTTTAAGTTCAGAGTGCCAACAACAGGAAGTATGCGGCGTGAATATTAACTTGATTTGTGTGTCCCTGAGTTTTACTGTCGTCCTCTGGGATACGTGGACGTCTTATTGCTTCACCCAAACACCAGCTGACCCTTGACCTCCAGTCTGTGAATAATTAGCCTGAACAAAGCTGATCACGGTTTTATCTGGGGTCAAAAGTCACCTCCTGTAGGTCAGTGCTGATTATCACTCACAGTAAACTGTCCAGACCAAACCTCACTGATAAACTGACAGAAATAAACCAGTCTGAGTTTTACAGCTGTTCAGCTGCTGTTAAATAAAAAATTCTTGGGTGACTTTAGAGCAGCTGAACGCACCGTCACATTCAGCCTCTGTCAGATTGGTGCATGATGGTGTGTTTTTGGGTGGAGGAGGGTCAGTTTGAGAAGAACACACCTCTGAGTGGAGGCTACGCCCCCTGAGCAGTGACAGTCCAGATCAGAACAGACGGACACCGAGAGGAGGACGCAGAGTGCCATCAACAAGGACGAAATGAACGGGGCCAAGGCCGATATCGAGACCCGGTCCGGGTCCATCTCTGATGAGCTCATCTTCTTCGTCAACGGGAGGAAGGTGAGAAAAAGTCTTCCTCAGTTTAAATGAGTGAAACTTTAAATGGAGTTCTGTGTAACGGTGACATTCCTGAGATGTTCATGGTGTCATATGGTGAATATTTACAGCACGAGGACAGATGACAGCATGATGTCTGATTTTATTTTTAATATTTAATAAACTGAGACTGAGACCAGATTTTATTCTTAATAAACTGTGGATCTCTAATCAGTCAGATCTTTAATAATCAATGGAACCATGATCAAAGAGCTGATTATTGATAAAGTGAAATAATGAGAGAATGCAGAACTAAACATGAATGTCGACACGCTGATGGGAAAAATTCATCGGATCAAAAGAAACATTGAAGATAAATGTTGAAATAAAGTTTATTGATTACTATAAAGAATAAAAAGTGTTGATCAGAGATCAGCTGACAGCTCAGCGACGTTTGTTCACACATAAACACGTTAAACATAATCATTAATAAAATAAAAGTTTTATTTAAATATTCAAATAAATGTGTAAAAATCAAACTGAAAAACATTTCATTGGACCAAAAATACATTTAATCCTCTGGGATTCAAACTGAGACGACAGGTGGTGAAAAAAAAAAACATAATTTAAAGACATTTTCAGAGAATGTTTTTACCATAAACCATCATTGTTAGAAATGGAAAATACATTTAATATAATTTAATATAATACTCGTGGAAAATATTCAAAAACATTAAAGTTTAAAATTAGACCCACTAAACATTAACGTTAAAAATGACCTCAGTCAGTCATCTTGCTCTAAATTATGCTCGTGCGTGATGAGGCAATTTACTTCAACACAGCAGGCCACACAAAACAAGGTTAAACAAAGAACTTCTTGTCATTGCACAGAACAATGAAACTGTGTTGGAGCAGTCCTCCAGTTGCCCAAGTTACAAATAAAAATTAATAATAATTACGGTCCACACCATGTAAGAGCGAAAACCTGTCGGCTGTTTACAGGAAAATTTTCTTACGGCCTCCTCGCTGTTGACCTTCAGTGTGAACCCATCAACATTACACAGAGTGATTTCACTGGTACATAGCATCATCAATAGGTAACTAAACAAGGGTAAAAACTCATGAATGATTGTCAGGATTCTTAACTGTAAATGTTTTTCTACACGACTATGACGATGACATACTGAGGCATAAACATGGTCAGTGACAGCACATTGAAAGCACAAATATAGATGAGAACATAAGAGTTAATCAAACTAAACACTAAATTAACGAATCATATGTAATGTGTGCAATACTGCGATGTCATAAAATGTGGTGATGTCATATAATGTGTGTGTGCCTTCTGCCAGAGTCCATGACTCCTCGGATCCCGCCGAGTCCTCTCGTTGAATTCATACCTACACTGTGCTGCAACATTAGAAGTTCATCTTCTAGTTTCTATATTTCTCTGAGTTCATTTCACAACTCTTACTCATCTGCTTCTCCTGCACCCAGAGGATCCTCAGGATCATCCATGTATGCAGGGATGGGGAACAAATCTGGATATCTCTCCCCATTCTCTGCCTCCTCCTTCCGATCAAGGTGGATTTGCGCTATTTGTCAGGGTGTCGTGACGTTCAATGTGTGAGCCCATTGGAGACCAGTCACTGGAGTCAGCTGTTTGTCCAGAGCCCTCTGGCACTGCCTCCTCAGCATGGGGATGATGCAACATGCCAAGAGGAAACTAGTATTCGAATTATCAATGCACTGATTCCTTCTGTAGCCAAAACGTCTCCCTATTTCCCTAAAATTTGGTCAAACCAATCCCAAGACATGACCCTTACCAGCACTCTCCCTAAGTTCCACCCTCAACTTTGTGAGCTTTTCCATAGCCACAGAAAACATGCCATCCGATGCAGTGTTATTAGGCAACAATATTTTCCGAATATGCGTCAAACTCCTCGTCTGCCTGCTGTTAGCCAGTCCAATATCTGTCTGTTTTGTTGAGTCATTGTGCTTGTTGCATGTAATTGACTTCCAAATGCTTTAAGAATCTCAGATGTGACATTAGCATACCTCTGCTGATTGTAGTAAACATAGTTTATCCGTTGAACATTTTAATTAATGGTAATCCAGAAACGTATAGATTCTAGTCCAGCTCGGACTTCATCTTGTGCTTTAGGAGAACTTCAAGGTGCACATGAGTTGTTGGCTGTGACTGACCCCTGTCATATACAGATTCTTTGTTTTGAGAGAGCCCAAAAAACCCAACCACGTCTCAGCACACAGTGAAAACACGTTTTTTTTTTTTTGTGTAATCAGTGAGAATCAAAGCCTCCTACCTTTAAGTTTGCAGACTCATAGCTTTCAGGCCCCCTGCAAAACTGGATGGCTCGCCACTTCTGTTGAAAACACGACTTGATAACATGAGGTCAGTTCACAGCCATTAGCGCGTCGTTTATTGTTAACACAGCTCACAACTTCACACACCTCGCAACAATAAGACAGCACCCCAGAACATTTCCACAAACATTCTTATACTCCTCCCTAGATGGACATCCTACCGAAACTTTCTGTGTGTGTGTGTGTGTGTGTGTGTGTGTGTGTGTGTATGTGTTGTTTTGGAACATTCTGCTTTCATTATCCTGCCCCACTGAAGGTTGCTTAATGGGATCGTGCACCCAAAAATGAAAATTCAGCCATTATCTACTCACCCATATGCCGAGGGAGGCTCAGGTGAAGTTTTAGAGTCCTCACATCACTTGCAGAGATCCAAGGGGAGAGAAGGTAGCAACACAACTCCACCTAATGGAGGCTGACAGTCTTAAACAGAGACAGTTACAGCTACAGGCTACAATGAGGCTAAAAACAGAGTTCAAATCATGTTTTTCTAAACAACTTTTTATTTCGGGGCTTCAGGACACTTGGATCACTATGGACGAGCAGTATGGAGATATTTTGTGGTTTCAATTATGTGTTTTTGGACATTTGAATCTGGGGCGCTGTCAGCCTCCGTTAGGTGGAGTTGTGTTGCTACCTCCTCTCCCCTTGGATCTCTGCAAGTGATGTGAGGACTCTAAAACTTCACCTGAGCCTCCCTCGGCATATGGGTGAGTAGATAATGGCTGAATTTTCATTTTTGGGTGCACTATCCCTTTAAGCTAAGAACATATTCTGCTCCTGATCCTACCGTAATTGCTTGACATTTCTGGGCCTTTTCGCCACCACAGCTGAGTCTCCGAATAACAATATAATAATATCATATTTATTCTGTCAGTGGAATAAACCTGTGTGAAACATAAACAGGATGACAGAGTCACTGTGATACTTTATTCGACTGATCAAAGTTCATCTGCAGACATAAAATAAAATGACTGTTACAATCTTAACATCATATGAACAGGATATGAAAGAGGATATAAAACAAACACAGTCAGACGTGTGGTGTAACTCTGAGGACACATTTACTTTAGTGTGAGATACAAATATTAAACTTTACTCAGTGATTATTGACCGTCAGTTTCATTGTCATGATGACCAGATGGTCATGAGACCACAGAGACTGTTTCCTGTTTGTAAAGAAGTGAAGCACATCTGAGGACGAACCCTGACCCAACCCTGACAGTCCAAACTGGGTCTGATACTGAGAGACCACATGCGACCACCAGACAGCACTGACACTCCGCTCACAGGCCCCTCAGAGGACCCCTAGTGACCAACGGACAACCACCCTGACAACCACCTGGATAACCACCCCAACGACCATCCCTTCAACCACTCCAACAACCACCCTGACAACCATCCTGACAACTACCCTGACAACCACCCCAAAAACCACCCCGTCAACCACTCTGAGAACCACCCTGATAACCACCCCGACAACCACCCCAAGAACCACCCCGACAACCAACCTGACAACCACCCCGTCAACCACTCTGAGAACCACCCTGATAACCACCCCGACAACCACCCCAAGAACCACCCCGACAACCACCCCAAGAACCAACCTGACAACCATCCCGTCAACCACTCTGAGAACCACCCTGACAACCACCCCGACAACCACCCCAACAACCATCCCAAGAACCACCCCGACAACCAACCTGACAACCATCCCAAGAACCACCCCGACAACCATCCCTGTCAACCACTCTGAGAACCACCCTGAAAACCACCCTGACAACCACCTCAACGACCATCCCAAGAACCACCCCGACAACCAACCTGACAACCATCCCGTCAACCACTCTGAGAACCGCCCTGACAACCACCCTGATAACCACCCAGACAACCATGCTGACAATGCTCCCCTAAAGATCAAAGTGTTGGGGTGGTGATGATGGACCGTTAGGTTCTTCAGTGAACGTTGGAGGTGAAAGATGATGGCACCGTGTACATAACATCATGTAATAGGAAACAGAACCCTAACCCACAATGAAATGACCACAGATGTCAACACCTGTGGATGACTTACCAACTGAACTTTGGTGGAAACATCACTGCTGACCTCGTTTCATGTTGTTGGTGTTCAGACACCCGACTTCATCAGATCCTTCATCTTGTCATCTTTCTGCTTCCATGACGACCATCTCCTGTGTTGTGATTGGCCAAAGCCAGGCGGCTGCTGTCAGACGTTCATCACAGTGAAGTGTGAACAACACAACAAAATCTGTGTATGTTCACACTCCTCCCACCATGCTCAAAACTACTTCTTGTCTGCCCCCTTCCCTCCTCTGAGCGAGGTGAGTGTTGCTGCCATCGAAGGTTAAATATCTTCGGTCCACCTCTGTCAGGACGTTTTCCTGATCCTGATCTTTAATGTTTTTTTCTTCTTTCGGCTTTCTTACAGTGCAGACGCTCTACTGCTTGTGCTTCGCTTTGCTTACATTCTTTTGTGGATATACTTGTTTTTTCCTGCTAAAAGCTATAGAAAGTAGATCCTGGATACTTATAAAGCATTGGGACCTTAATTTGTGAGAGATACAGAGGACTACTGCCATATTTTCACCACTTTTTCACAACTTTAGTACTGTGTGAGCAGGGCTGAGGCACAGTGCAAGCCTGAGTGGAGCTGACTTGTGAAGCAACCTGTAGCAACTTAGCTTGGTTTGTTAAGCTAATGGCTACATCCAGCCCTCCTGATGAAAACCAGCAACTTGTTAAGAAAGACAGGATCATTGCCAACCTCAAGGAAGACATCCGAAGGCTGTCAGTGGAACTCAAGTCCCAATCTGAGCTGCTGACAAACACCCTGGACGTGGCTCATGAGCAGTGTCTACAGATTGCCTCGTTAAAAGCTGCTCTTCAGGACACGGTAGCCTGGGATCCTACCTCCTCTCTTCCGTGGCCCAGCAGTTCAACACCCCGTCGTAAGCCGCAATGGTCGGAGGTGGTGTTACGGGGCAAAAAAAGGACCTTGCTCGGCGTCGGTCTTTCATCCCACCTCAGCCTTTCCAACAGATTTGAGCCTCTGTCATTGCGGGTCGAAGTGCCGGACTCTGATGAGCTCAAGGATGATGCAGCCCGTCCCACGTCTCCCCAGTCCGGGAGTCATCCTCTGCCGGCAGCTCCTCTCCCGGCTAACAGCTGGCAGCCTCCCCGCACGGACAGCTCTGTGTCTCCCCTCGCACACACCACGGAAACAGAGCGGCAACAGAGGAAACAGAGTCGCTTAACTCATAAAGGTGAGACTATGAAACTGAGCA
The DNA here is from genome assembly GCA_013133815.1 of Cromileptes altivelis. Lineage (NCBI taxonomy): Eukaryota > Metazoa > Chordata > Actinopteri > Perciformes > Serranidae > Cromileptes > Cromileptes altivelis. The sequence goes on along the minus strand of CM023131.1, from coordinate 63,239 downwards.
ATAACAAAGTTAACAGGTCACAAGCCAGTGCCAGGCCAAGAGCCAGAGAGCATTCTGCCAAAAACAAAGATAAGAGGATAGACACTATTGGCTCCAGACATCTTGGCTGCAACATACGTCACACCATTGAATCATCTTATCAGAACATATATGCACTGATAAGCAGGAAGGTCAGCACACAGGGAGCAGACAGACAGACAGTTACTGCTCCAAAAACAACAACCGCCTCCCATGATGATGACGTCATGGTCTGTGACTCTGTCCTCCACATTACAAGAAACCTGCGGAGATTGTCTCTGTCCCAGCAAGAATGTCAAGAAAAGAAGAGATTGGACAGTCACCATGCCGCTTTCCCCCTTATGTCAGCAATTTCACTCAGCCGGCGGCATGGCAAAAATAAAAACAACTGCAGAAAATCAAGGACAGTCAACCCATCAAATCTGATATGTATCTCATGTCAAACACAGTCTGTCTCTAAACTTATGCCAGATAACGTTTCACAACTAGCACTTCTAAATATCAGGTCTCTGGCTGGCAAATCCTTCTTAATCAATGATTTTATTAACAAGCACAAACTTGATTGTATGTTTTGAACTGAAACTTGGCTAGGTCAGGAAAATAGTGCAGCAGTTTTAATTGAGACAGCCCCTCCAAATTTTAGTTTCTTCAGTGAAGCAAGAATACATAAGAGAGGAGGCGGAGTTGCCACTCTGTTCAAGGACAGCTTCCAGTGTAAGCAAATGTTTTATGGTCAATTTGACTCCTTTGAGTATGTTGCCACTCAGTTAAAATCCCCCTGTTGAGCAATTTTAGTGACCATCAACACACCCCCCAAATATGATGCAAGGTTTTTTGATGAGTTTGCCAAATTGCTGTGTATTGTGTGCATGGAATTTGACTGTGTTGTTTTAGTGGGAGATTTTAACATTCATGTTGATAATCTTACAGGTGGGTGTGCTAAGGAACTGTTAAATATTCTGGATAACTTTGGGCTTTCTCAGCATGTCACAGAACCAACACATAACAGAGGACAAATCTTAGATCTAATTATTTCCAAAGGTCTTAATATCTCTGAGGTTGTGGTGAATGGTGTCGCTTTATCTGACCATTGCTGTTTCATTTAAAATGACCACCCTTGCTAATCCTATGAAAAGTGAAGCAGAGGTGATCAGAAAGTGTTATATAAATGATAACACCTGTGCATTATTTACCCTGAGTTTTACACCATCACAAACCCTGCCCTCAGTTCTAGTTGATGACCTTGTAAGCAGTTTTAGTTCCAATGTTATGACTGTTATTGATATTATCACCTCAATTAAAACCAAAGTTATGTCAGGCAGGAAAAAGGCACCCTGGAGAAACTCCATACTGGTTAAATAATACAAAAGAGTATGTAGACAAGCTGAACACAGGTGGTGAAAAAACAAACTCCAGGTGTATTACGTTTTCACAGGTCTTCACAACTATGACCAGGAACTAAAGAATGCAAGACAATCATATTTTTCAGAGATTATCAGTAGAAACAGTAATAATGCCCACACACTTTTTTCTGTAGTGGACAGACTGACCAACTCCACAGCATCACTCCCTCCTGAACTACTGTCTAACAAGTCATGTAATGACTTTGCAGCCTTCTTCACAAACAAAATATTACAGATAAGACATTTTAGCCTCCTAGATTACACAACTCTAACAGAAACGGTTTCAAAATTAAAGCCCACAACATGCTGCCTTGATATTCTGCCTTCACACTTTTTTAAAACCATTTTTAACTGCATAGCTTCAGATGCACTGCAGATAATAAATACTTCTCTTAAAGCAGGCCAGTTTCTCCAGGCCTTTAAAACTGCAATAATAAAACCTCTCCTAAAAAAATCAAATCTGGACACCACAACAATTAGTAACTATAGGCCAATATCAAATCTGCCATTTTTGGGGAAAATCATTGAAAGGGTTGTCTTTCAGCAAATCCATACTTTTATGATGCAACACAATCTTTTTAACACATTTCAGTCTGGATTTCGGCCACATCACAGCACTGAGACTGTACTTATCAAAGTCTTAAATGATATTCATCAGAATAATGATGCATGCAAATCCTCTGTCCTGGTATTACTAGATCTCAGTGCTGCATTTGATACAGTTCATCATAATATACTACTTAGCAGACTGGAAAAGTGGGTGGGACTCACCGGCACTGTGCTACAATGGTTCAAATCTTACTTGCAAGATAGGGACTTTTTTGTGTCAATTGGTAACCATGAATCTGAGCGAACTACGATCACATGTGGGGTTCATCAAGGGTCCATTCTCGGACCACTTCTATTCAACATCTACATGCTGCCCCTAGCCCAGATTATGGAACATCACAACATCTGCTATCATTCGTGTGCCGACGACACACAACTCTATATCTCAGTGTCATCACATGACTACAGTCCCTTACTCTCATTGAGTAACTGTATTCATCAAATCAGTGACTGGATGTGCCAGAATTTTCTCCAGCTAAATCCAGAAAAGAAAGAGGTTTTAATTGTTAGCCCTAGAAATGAAAGGGCAAAGATCAGCGCCCACCTTGGCTCTATGTCATTGACAGCTAGAAATCAAGCCAGAAATCTTGGTGTTATTATTGACTCAGACCTGAACTTCAACAGCCATTTAAAGTTTATTATTAAATCTGCCTGTTACCACCTGAAAAATATAGCTAGAATTAAGGGGTTTCTGTCTAAACAAGACATGGAAAAACTTATTCATGCATTCATTTTTGGTAGGTTGGATTATTGCAATGGCTTATTTACAGGCCTTAACAAAAAATCAATCAGACAGCTGCAGCTGATTCAGAACGCTACCGCCAGAGTCCTTACAAACACCAGGAAACTGGACCATATTACACCGGTCATTAAATCGCTACACTGGCTTCCTGTGAGTCAAAAAATAGATTTTAAAATCTTACTGCTGGTCTACAAAGCCCTAAATGGTCTTGGACCAAAATACATGCTTGATCTACTGGTTCCCTACGAAGCATCCAGACCCCTTAGGTCATCTGGAACAGGTTTGTTGTGTGTTCCAAGAACAAGAACCAAGCAAGGTGAGGCAGCATTCAGTTATTATGCTCCTCACCTGTGGAACAAACTTCCTGTAGATCTGAGGTCTGCTCAAACTGTCAGCTCCTTTAAACCAGGGCTAAAAACACTATTGTTTAATGAAGCGTACTCTTAGATTAAATACTTACCTGCTGTATTCTACTGCCTGTACTTTTTAATTACACACTGCTGATTTATGCTTTTTATTATTCTACTTATTTTCTTATCCTGACTGTTCAATGTATTGAGCCTGTTTTTATTTTATGTGACTGTATTTTATTATTATCACTATCATTCTCAATTTCTATTTCCCTTTTTAATTGACTGTTTTTATTGTTTTAAATTTTGTCTTGTTGCTTTTAATGTCTCTGTAAAGCACTTTGAAATACCTTGTGTTGAATTATGCTATACAAATAAACTTGTCTTGCCTTGCCTTTATCTGGTAGAGCCTGCTGATCGATCAGGTATGACTGTAGAACTCAGTCAAATCATTACTGATGAACCTGATCAGTTCAGTCTGGTCAATCAGTTCAGTATCAGTATATACATCTATATCTAATAAGACAGCGTCTTCATCCACAGTCACGTCTTCGTCCACAGACACGTCTTCGTCCACAGTCAAGTCTTCATCCACAGTCACGACTTCGTCCACACACACAAGTCTTCGTCCACGGTCACTTCTTCGTCCACAGTCACGTCTTCATCCACAGTCGTGTCTTCATCCATGGTCACGTCTTCATCCACGGTCATGTCTTCATCCGTGGTCACTTCTTCGTCCACAGTCACATCTTCATCCACAGTCACGTCTTCGTCCACAGACATGTCTTCATCCAGTCAAGTCTCCATCCACAGTTACGTCTACGTCCACACACACGTCTTCTTACACAGTCACATCTTCATCCGTGGTCACGTCTTCGTCCACGGTCACGTCTTCATCCACAGTCACGTCTTCATCCACAGTCACGTCTTCATCCACGGTCATGTCTTCGTCCACAGTCACGTCTTCATCCAAGTAACACACTCAGGCAAAAACTGGTACACCCCAAAGACAGGGTACCACACTCTCAAAAAAGCAACTTGGTATATGCTGTCCAATGTTGCGAGGAATGCAAGGACTCATACATTGGTGAAACCAAACACCCATTAAACAAGCGCATGGCTCAACACAGAAGGGCAAACTCCTCAGGTCCAGTTGCTGCTGTTTATTTACATCTAAAGGAAAAGGCTCACTCCTTTGAGGACAGCAATGTGAAAATCTTGGACACAGAGGACAGATGGCTCGAAAGAGGGGTGAAAGAATCCATCTACGTTAAAATAGAGAAACCATCCCTAAACAGGGGAGGTGGCCTGAGACACCACCTATCCCCCATTTACAATGCGGCCCTTGCTGCTGTACCTAAGAGATTGAACAACAAAGACTGCCCGAAACTAACCTCAAGTGGCTCAAAGAAACACAACGACAGTCGTTCACTGGTAACCACACATCATGCCTAACGACTGTTGCTCACCAGTGGCCCCACTCACTCCTAATGACCGTGGTTCACTAGTGTGACTCACCTGACCCAAACAATGGTCCAGTGAAACTCCACTAACGAAGTATTGTCTTATGAGGGTGGTGGGTGTACACCTCCACAGAGGTTAAAAACCTGAGTCTTACTCCACTGTTTGTCAGACTAGTGAGGACTAGTCAGACTGATGCGTTGAGAACTGATGAAGCCGCTTGGATAAGAGGCGAAACGTCTTCTAGACAAAATCAAAGTCCAGTTGCCTACAATTTAATTGTTGCCAGAAAGTCTTCATCCGTGGTCATGTCTTCGTCTGTGGTCACGTCTTCATCCATGGTCACTTCTTCGTCCACAGTCATGTCTTCATCCACAGTTATGTCTTCATCCACGTCACGTCTTCGTCCACAGTCACGTCTTCATCCGTGGTCACTTCTTCGTTCACAGTCACGTCTTCGTCTACAGACATGTCTTCATCCACAGTTAAGTCTCCATCCACAGTTACGTCTTTGTCCACAGTCACATCTTCGTCCACAGTCATGTCTTCGTCCACAGATACGTCTTCATCCACAGTCATGTCTTCATCCACGGTCACGTCTTGGTCCACAGTCACGTCTTCGTCCACAGTCAAGTCTCCATCAACAGTCACATCTTCATCCACAGTCACATCTTCATCCACCATCATGTCTTCGTCCATGGTCCATGGTGACTATATTGACTGTGTGTGTGTGTGTGTGTGTGTGTGTGTGTGGGGGGGGGGGGGGGGGGGGGGGGGGGGGGTCAATATGTATGTAATATTTTTGTTGTATGTTTTTATTCTGTGAAGTGCTTTGTGCTGCATTTTTAATGTATGAAAAGTGCTATACAAATAAAGTTTGATTGATTGATTGATGGTCATGTCTTCGTCCATGGTCACGTCTTCGTCCATGGTCACGTCTTTGTCCACGGTCACGTCTTCGTCTACAGTCAAATCTTTGTCATACTGTTCAGGATCTAATGTTGCTTTCTTTGTTCTTTGTTCTGCAGGTCGTTGAGAAGAACCCAGATCCTGAGATGAGTCTACTGACTTACCTGAGGAGGAAACGTAAGAACATACACACACATACATAAAAATACATGCATATAAACACACAGTCACACACAATATACTCTGTCCTAATGTCGTTGTCATAGTTACATCACACTTCCTGTTTCCATCTTTCAGTCAGATGTTTTTTCGTCTGATCAGATCTGTGGTGCAGCAGAAGGATTTTCAGATTGAAATAAGAAAGAGTGTTTTATTTTGAAAGGACTGTGTCCTGCTGAGCTGTGGACACAACAGTTCCTGTTTGGTTTATTGATGTTTCCATGGAAACCTGATGAGTGACTGTGAGGTCAGTGACTGTTTGTGATGTCACCATCAGCTGATCAAAGTCCAAACAAACTTCAGACCTGGAACCTCTTCATGGATGTCAGGAGACGCCTCGGTGTCCTCAGTGTCCTTCAGGTCTCCTGTTGCCATGGTTACTGTCCTGGGAAGTCCTAAAGACATTCCAGGACTAGTAGAAACAGCTCAGGTTACAGAGCTTTCCTGGATCCTTTTCAAGGACCCTGGAAACCTCTCAGACACCAACATGGAACTGGCTCTGTTCCTGAGCCTGGTTTCAAACCGTTCAGATTAACTCGTTCACATCCTGAAGATTCAGATCTCACCTGGAGCCAAGGACACACCAGGTGTTTTCTGACCAGACGTTCGGTGATGTCATCAGTGGGTGTGTCTTAAAGAGCGTTCAGTGGCTCATTGATTTGTTACAGTGATCTGATGGAAACCTGCTGGGGCTTTAAATTGCACTGAGGTTTAAGAATCCTCAACAGAACCGGTTCAAGAACTAGAGCAGGTGTTAGAGGATGCCTGGAACATCCTCAAGGACCTGTGGTAACTTATAAGAACCTTTTGAGAGTCCTCAAGGACTCCTGGAACACCTGAAACCTCCAGGGAAGGTAATGAGGCTTCACTGGAATGTTATCTAGGTCACCTGGGATGTTCTTAAAGAACCCTAGAACCTCTTTGAGGACAGCTGCCCGTCCCCTCCAGGTGTCCATGTGGGGACAACTCGTCTTAGATGTCCCCACAGACACATACTGACTTTGAGGTGTCCATTTATGATACACAAAAATGTTTCCAGTCTCTGTCAGCTCCGCTAAAATGTTCGTGTTCAGGAGGAGTGACCTTACAGCTGTCCTTTTGAGGACGGGGCATGTGGACAAGTCGAGGATGAGCAGAAATGTCCACAGGTATGGACGATTATTAAACAGCAGGTTAAATCTAAACAGTGTGAAGGTCAGAAAGACTCTGAGAGCTGAAGAAGATCAGACAGAGCTGTTAATGTACACTCACTGTGTCCCTGTGTGTCCTCTGTGTGTCCCCTCTGTGTCCTCTCTGTCTTCTTTGTGTCCTCTCTGTGTCCCTTGTGGTTCCTCTGTGTGTCCGCTGTGTCCTTTGTGTCCTCGGTGTCCTCAGTGGGTCTAACTGGGACTAAACTGGGCTGTGCTGAGGGAGGATGTGGAGCCTGTACCGTCATGTTGTCCAGATACCAAACACACACTGAGCAGCTGCTGTATCCTTCAACCTGTGTGTGTGTGTGTGTGTGTGTGCAGTCATGTGACCCAGTCTGACATGTTAACATCACAGCTGATAAGGTGTCTTTGACCTAATGTTCAGTCATCATGCCATCAATGCCTGTCTTGCCCCGCTCTGCTCCCTGCACCTGGTTGCCGTGACAACTGTGGAGGGCATCGGCAGTGTGGCACGAAAACTACACCCTGTCCAGGTGAGACACAAACACACCTGTACACGTCATGTCCTCTATTTTTCGTGCCATATAAAGTCCAATTCAGACCAAAGATGACGTGTTGAAACAGGAAGATGCTGTCAGACCTGCGTGTTGACAGGAAGTGACCACAATGAGACGGTGTATCATCTCTAGTCAACAACTCTCTGTGCTTCTGATCTGTAACATCGACAGGAAGTGACCGCCATGAGACGGTGTATCATCTCTAGTCAACAACTCTCTGTGCTTCTGATCTGTAACGTCGACAGGAAGTGACCGCCATGAGATGGCGTATCATCTCTAGTCAACGACTCTCTGAGCTTCTGATCTGTAACGTCGACAGGAAGTGACCGCCATGAGACGGCGTATCATCTCTAGTCAACGACTCTCTGCGCTTCTGATCTGTAACGTCGACAGGAAGTGACCGCCATGAGATAGTGTATCACCTCGAGTCAACAACTCTCTGTACTTCTGATCTGATTTGCAGACTTAATTTGTGTCTGAATATAATTTGTAGTTTCTTTAAATCTGTGATCATTTTGACTTCACTTCAATCTGATTGGTTGTTGAAACAGGGGACATGCTTTAAAACCAGCTGCCGGCCATTTGACCAGCTGAGTGTCAGGCGACACCATCAGCCGGCTTGAGTCCAGCTCAGACCGGCCAGTTCACTCCACTAACACATTTGTCTCATCGCTGATCTTTGGTCTGAACTGGACCCTAGAGAAGATAAGGTGTCCCCAAGGGGATGTTAACAACCCTAAGGGTACCCCAGGGGGACACCTGGGGACTTCCTAGGGATGATAATGGCTCCCAGGTGTCCCCATAGAGACACTAATGACTCCCTGGTGTCCACATAGAAACAATAACGACTCCCAGGTGTCCCCATAGAGACAATAAAAAGTTTTCTTTTGAATTCAGTGTCCAGGTGAACAGCTGAGGTGGACTCAGTAATCAGGACGATCGATTATGTCACCACAGCTGTTGATGAACGCAGTTTTCAGGTTGTTTGATGACCTCATTCTAAATGTTTTTTTTTTGTAAACCCTCAGGAGCGAATAGCCCGAGCTCATGGCTCTCAGTGTGGTTTCTGTACTCCAGGGATCGTCATGTCCATGTACGCTCTGCTCAGGAACAACCCTGTCCCCAAGATGGCCGACGTGGAAGAGGCGTTTCAAGGTGAGGCCAGTCACCTGAAACTCAGTCGTTAGTCAGACGTGTCCCTGACCTTTGACCCTCAGACATAACCGACATGTCCTAAAAGGTCCATGAAATATTAAAACTTTATTTATTTTGTATTTCAGGAAATCTGTGTCGTTGTACTGGATACAGGCCAATACTGGAGGGATACAAGACCTTCACCAAGGTGACACACACACACACACACACACACACACACACACACAAGAGAAAGAGACATGTCATAAAATATTTTAATCACTGGGGAGTTATGTATGCTTTTTATTTTGACTGAAGGAGGAGCTTACACATTTAAAGTAGTGCATTTTTTATTCATTTTACTGCAGAGTTTTTACAGAAAACTTAGGAAACAAAATTGAAATTCAGGGTTTCTTTAAAACTTCTGGCTGAATCTTGTTCTTTTTTATTTCAAGCAATTTCTTTTCTTCAATTTTTTTTGGCATGTTTTCTTTTGAAATGCTTTTAAATTTTGCCAAAGTTTACATTTCCTGTAAAAAGTTTACGCATTTTTTTTCCTTTATTTATCTATTTTTTTCCTTCATAACGTTCTTGGCATGTCTTCTTTAACATTTAGAAATTTTGTTTTGTTTTGTTCAAACATCTTTCCAAATTTCTGACGGTCCTTGAACACATCATGTGCTATTAACAAACATCAGAATTTACTGTACGGCTCACTAAATATTTGTCCAAAAATGAAGTGTTTGAACAACAAGAATGACTAAGACTTTGTTTAACTTTAAGCTTTTAATTTTCAAACATCAAAAATGCAAAAACTGATTTCCAGAGGAGGGCGGAGTCACACATTAGCCACATTAGCCCTCCTCTGATAAATACAGTGCAGTCTCTTAGATCATCTGATTTACTCTGCAGCATCTGGGGCCTGTATCACGAAGCAGGATTAATGTCTTAGCGAGGTAACTTCAGGGTTAACCCTGGGTTTTCGGTCTCACGAAGCTGGTTCAGTTCTTATCGGGGTAGATCACCATGGTAACTTACTCTGAACGGCTATCCTGCTCCGGAGCAGGGTAAGTTCAGGGTTGAATCTGATCCTATAAAAAGCACCACCCACTGGACAATCAGCTGTTGATGGCTGACAGAAATGCAGCCCAGTCATGACGGGAAGTTTAATTCATTTCATTGATTTTGATTTGAAAGTTTATTTTGAACATTAAAAAAGAAAAAAAAGCAACAACAACAGACAATGAAAAGATTGTTCAAAAAGGAGTGGAAAGAAGTGGAACTTTCATCCCACCCCTTCATAAGAAAGAAACTGATCATTTGCGGACACTTAATAGCACCATTAATTAGTGCCAACATTTTGTTTTGGTGGAGGAAACAATCCCTGTTAAAGATAATGGGCCTAATTGACAGCTTTGCTGCTGGAAATGTGGAAAGTAGCCTATCATGTCTACACTTCATGGTGTTTGAGGGATTTTCCTTTTTGTTTTATAAAGAGGGACACTAGGTATATTTCTGTGCAGCAGTTAATTTCTAACACAGCTCAATATCAGGATGATTTTATTCAGACTATCAGTTTGGTGTTGATATTATTTAATTGTGGCGTCAGCTTTAAGCTTTATTGTAGCATATATAACGTTATGACAAAGAAGACCAGTTTATCTGACGCAATGATGTTAGACGATAATTGTAATACACACAATTCATCTGCGCAGCATTGATTTCATGGGATTCAAGGGTGTGATCAGTGTCAGATGTACAGGTACAGGTACTGTAGCTACTTGAACCAGTGATGAGTCATTTAACCTACACATCATTTTATTTGCTGCCTTGTGTTGTCTAGATTTTTCCCTCTCTCCTCCTCTATTTCTTCTTTCCTCACCCGTTTCTTTTTCTTCTCTATTATGTGATTTCATTGATGTTTTGACAGGGGAATAAGCTTTTAGTGGCTTCTAACCTCTCCAGCACTTTTCTTTTTTTAATTGTGTAAATTTTATACCGTCTGTTTTTAACATTATGTGCAAATAAACTAATCTTAACTAAAACTAAACATTATTCATCCCGTTATACATTGCCACGCATGTTTCCTCCTCCTGCAGCTGCCACGGTGTTGGCCTTTTCTCTAATGTTGCTTTTCTCCTCCTCATATTTTAGTGGAATTAATCTCTGATCCTCAAGAGAAATACTTTTTTCCTCACATACGGCGCTCTGTGAGGACGCTCAGTGACGCTCAGTGAGGCTGCGCTTCTCTGATGATTGTGATTGGTCCGCTGCGTGCGCGTTCACAGCTCTTGATAAAGCAACTCTGGGTTGAGTTACCGAGTTGATATCCAGCGTCGTGATACCAATTATCCTGATTGCCAGTGTTAGGGTTAGTCAACCCAGGATAGGTCTGGGTAACCCAGGAAAGGTTGATCTCGCTTCGTGATACAGGCCCCTGGACGACTATGTATGTATATACGGTCTCTATGGACATAAACTTTGTTTAAAACGGTATCTACATACACAAATAAACTTTATTTAAAACGGTCTCTACAGACACAAACTAATAAACAAATAAACTTTGTTTAAAACGGTATCTACAGACATAAACTTTATTTAAAATGGTCTACAGACAAATAAACTTATAAACTTTATTTAAAACGGTCTCTACAGACACAAACTTTATTTAAAACGGTCTCTACAGACAAATAAACTAATAAACTTTGTTTAAAATGGTATCTACGTACACAAATAAACTTTTTTTCAAATGGTCTCTACAGACAAATAAATTAAAAAACTTTGCTTAAAACGGTATCTACATACACAAAGAAACTTTATTTAAAATGGTCTCTATATACACAAATAAACTTTATTTAAAATTTTCTCTACAGATAAATAAACTTAAAAACTTTATTTAAAACGGTCTGTACAGACACAAATAAACTTTATTTAAAATGGTCTCTACAGACAAATAAACTAATAAACGTTATTTAAAACGGTCTCTACAGACACAAAAAACTTTATTTAAAACGGTCTCTACAGATACAAACTTTATTTAAAACGGTCTCTACATATACAAATAAACTTTATTTAAAACGGTCTCTACATACACAAATAAACTGTATTTAAAATGGTCTCTACAGACACTGTTAAATGATGGAAACAAAGAAAGACTATAACACTTAAGTCAGGGCATGTTGGGGAGTCGCCTTCCTGTTTACAGAAATTAGACAAACATCATCTCAACTTCATCCTAACCCTCATTCATTCATCCATTCACTCACTCACTCAGCCCCGACCCTGTTCCAGTCTCTGTAGAATCAATCTGATTGATCAGGTTCATTGATCTGGTTTAATGGCATGTTTTCATCTCCAGGAAGGGGGGTGCTGTGGTGGCAGGGGGCGGGACACCGGCTGCTGTCTGACCAATGGGAGCGCAGCAGAGAGACACTTGCAGGAAGTCGATGATGTAAGTCAATCAATCAATCAATTTTATTTATAAAGCCCAATATCACAAATCACAATTTGCCTCACAGGGCTTTACAGCATACGACATCCCTCTGTCCTTAAGACCCTCACAGCTGATCAGGAAAAACTCCCCAAAAAAAACCCTTTAACGGGGAAAAAAACGGTAGAAACCTCAGGAAGAGCAACTGAGGAGGGATCCCTCTTCCAGGACGGAGAGACGTGCAATAGATGTTGTACAGAACAGATCAACGTGATAAATTAACAGTAATCCGTATGACACAATGAGACAGAGAGAGAGAGAGAGAGAGAGAGAGAGAGAGATGCAGGTAATGACAGTAAACTACAACAACATTAATTAAAGTAATAATATTATAGTTATAGTTCTGGTTACTGTGGTACAATATGTTGAAAGTATGTATTAATATCCGGCAGTATACATGTGTGACAATAGTCATATGTGTAAAATAACAGTAGAAGTATGACTAATGACTAATGATGGCAGCAGCAGCAGGAAACATCTGGCAGGACCACGGCAGCAGCACAACCACACACGTCACACTGTCCAGGCACTGTGATGTCATCTGTTTGTGATGCAGTATCACGAGTAATGTTTCTGACGTTAAAGTTTACGTTTTGTTTCTCTGCAGGAATCGACGTCTTTATTCAGCGCTGCCGACTTCACGCCCTTTGACCCCACGCAGGAAGTCATCTTCCCTCCTGAGCTCATGGTAAACAACAAACAATAAACAACAAACACAAACAAAGAGTCAGGAGATTAAATGAGTTTATTTTAACCTGACCTCATTATAGACGACTCACCTGAGTGTGAACAGAGAACCACACATGTTCAAAACAGGAAGTCATCTTCCCTAGCCTAAACAACAAACAAACAGTAAAAACAAGTATGTAAACTCTCTTGTTAAAGATGATTCACCTGAGCTTGGACAGAGAACCACGTCATCAGATGTCTCAGGTTCTGTGTCAGGTGTTTACAACAGGAAGTCACTGACGGTCATTTGTCTGCTCCCCGACATGCTCACTTCATATTAACATGGTGACATCATTGTCCTTCTGTGTCTCAGCGCTCACACACACACCTTTGTCTCTGATGGCCATCCAGAATGTCTGTCCACGTGTCCTCTGAGGATGTCTGTCCACGTGTCCTCTGAGAACATCTGTCTGTGTAGGAAGGAGGAGAACCGGATGGCAGCGTGAGACCGCGAGACCACTGTGAGATTTTGAGATTCAACATGGCGGCGCCTAGCTGCTAGATTAGATATCAACAAACTAGCCAAACAAATATAATTACCTAACGGGTGACAACTCCAGCCTGCACCATCAGCCAGAGTGGAGGACCTAGAAAAGTTTATCGATCACTACTACTACGAGTGCGTCATGGAGGGTCCTGCCGACAACCCCAATAAGAGGAAGAAGACCGACTCAGCCACCGACACACAAGACTTATTATCCTCCGAATTTAGCGTCTTGGAATCCATCAACAAGAAGCTAGAAGTGCTCGGTATGCTTCACCAGGAGATAAAAGACCTGAAGGTAAGCCTGGAGTTCACTTACCAGCAGATTAGCGACCTGCAGCAACACAACGCTGAACTCCGCTCCACCTTAGCGGCGGTCACTTCAGATGTAGATCTCCTCAAAAAGGAAAATAAACTCCTGAAGGAAACTGTCCTCGACGTGCAGTCCAGAAGCATGAGAGACAATTTAATCATTTCTGGCATCCCGGAGAGCACACCAGACAACCCAGAGGTCCAGGTAAAAAAGTTCATGGTGACGGCCCTCAAGATCCCGACGGAGACTGTCAACAACATCACCTTTCACCGCGTCCACAGGCTCGGACCCCGAGGAGGTCAGCGTCCTCGTCCGATCATCGCCAAATTCGAACATTATCAGCAGAAAATGCTCGTTAAGAGTAAAGGACGAGAGCTAAAAGGCACCTCGTACGGTATGAACGATCAGTTCCCCAGGGAAATCAACGAGAGGCGGAAAGTGTTATATCCCATTTTAAAAGAGCACAGGCAGAAGGGAAATAGGACCTCTCTTGTGGTCGACAAATTATACATAGATGGGCAGCTGTTCCGCCACTCTACCACCACCCCATGGCTCTTCTAAGTGAGATAAGTGCACCTAAAACCACATAACAAAGTAGAACCATAGCCTAGATCAAAGACCAAAAGATGTGTGTATGCATGTTTGTATATATATATATATATATATTGGGGCTGCACTATTCTTGAAATAAATAAATATTTGTATGTATATTTCATTCAAAATGGTACTCTGACACATTCCTGCGATTGCAATGCAAGTAATCGTGCAGCCCTGGTATATATGTATGTATATATGCAGATGTATATGTATGTACATGTTGATATATGTATATATATGTATATATAATGAACACAACACTGACTTAGTGAAAAGGAAAAAAAAAAAAAAAAATCTCACAGGGTGTGAATGTACACTTCACATACTCCACCCAGTATTCTCCCTTTCCTTCTCTATTTTTTTCCCTCCTTAATGTCCCCCCCCACTCCCTCCCCCTATCCCTCTCACTCAATCCCCCTCACTCACCTCACACACAAATACACCCCATGTAACCCCTTTGTTTTTCAGGTTTGGGAATACCTCAAGGCGCAGGCGCTTCTGATTGTTGAACATGCTTGTATATATTCTAATGCTCTGCTCCACAACTCTGCGATGCTTCACCATGACACATCGGTTGACTGTAATACATACACTTAACAATTACATATACTCATGCAAAATCCACACAGATAGAAACACACACAGAAACACACACAGATCATTCTCCATACCCACACACAGTATGATAAAACCCTCACTATGTCAATGTCACACCTAAATTTGGTTTCCTGGAATGTACATGGCATCCGCTCACAGGCGAAAAAAATTAAAGTGATGGACTTTGTCACAAAACTGAAAACAGATATTTTTCTCCTACAAGAAACCCACTTGCTAAAGTCAGAAGAAAAATCTCTTAAAGATCCAAATTTTAATCAAATTTTTTCATCCTGCTATAACAACAGACAAAGAGGTGTCTCTATCATGGTCCACAAGAGACTACCATTTACTGTAAACAGCACGGTAACAGACCCAGAAGGCCGCTACATCATTATTCAGGCAACAGTCTTTAACAAATCATATACAATCGTTAATCTGTATGCCCCTAATAATGATGACCCAGCCTTCTTCCACACAATCTTCTCTCTACTATCTAACCTATCAGACAGCTCGATAACTATAATTGGAGGAGACTTTAACACAGTCCTAAATGCCTCATTAGACCGATCTAGTAACTCAGCACACACAAAGCAATCACAATCGGCCAAGGTAGTACAGGAATATATGGATGATTTTGGGCTTGGCGATGGCTGGAGACTCAAATACCCATCGAAGAGGGAATATACTTTCTTCTCCCCTGTGCATCGCTCATTTTCAAGAATTGACTTTTTTCTCTTAAATAACTCCATCTCACAAAAAATTACCACAAAAATACACCCGATCATTATCAGCGACCATGCACCAATATCACTTAATCTGCAAATAGAAACCACCCATAAACAGCCCCCAACATGGCGCTTTAATGTCTCTTTACTTAAAGATCCAGACTTTGACAAAATGGTGAGACGAGAGTGGGCAAACTTACTTGAAGACAATGACTCTCCAATGTTATCTCCATCTTTAATATGGGAAACTGGGAAGGCAGTAATCAGAGGAAAAATTATATCATACTCCTCCTACAAGAAGAAACAGGAATTGCAAGCGGAAAAAAACATTGAGGAAAAAATTAAACAACTAACACAGGAATATGCAAACAATCCAAGTGATCAAGTATTGACCCATCTACAGTGTACAAAATCGCAACTGGACAATATTCTATCAAAGAAAACTGAATTTATCATACAGCAACTAAGATATAATAATTTTGAACACAGTAACAAATCAGGAAAATTTTTGGCTAATCAGCTCCAACGCAATAAAGAAAAATCTCTGATACCAACAATCCAGGGGCCTTCAGGAAATTACACACAATCTCCTCAGGAGATCAATCAGATTTTCTATTCATTTTACCATAACTTATATTCAACAGTAAACAATCCAAACCCAGAAGATATTCAGGCTTTTCTCGATAACCTAAATTTACCTCAGTTATCCACGGAACACAGAAATATGTTAGACGCCCCCCTGACTATTAATGACCTGCAGAGTGCATTAAACAAAAATGCCAACAGGTAAGGCTCCAGGTCCAGACGGCTTTCCTGCCGAATTTATAAAACATTTCTGGACATTATTAGCACCACTTTTCATTAGGACAGTGACAGAGATCAAACAGAACGGAGGTATAAGACCTCACATGAATACAGCAGCAATCAAATTATTACTAAAGCCAGACAAAGACTCCACACTTCCTTCTAGCTACCGTCCTCTATCACTAATCAACAGTGATATCAAAATTATCTCAAAGGCACTTGCCTCTAGACTGGAGAAAATAATCGCATCAATAATTCATAATGATCAAACGGGCTTCATTAATGGCAGACACTCAAGTAATAATGTCAGAAGAGTTCTTAATCTGATAAGTAAAGTACAACGCGTTAATACCAAAGCAATTATTCTGTCACTAGATGCAGAAAAAGCCTTTGACAAGGTCAATTGGTCCTTCCTATTTGCCACCCTGAGTGGATTTGGCTTTGGAGAGTCATTTATCCAGTGGGTATCAGCCTTATATAATTCCCCTAAGGCAACAGTCACCACCAACGGGATCACATCTAAAAGCTTCATTTTGCAGAGAGGAACCAGACAAGGGTGCCCACTCTCACCTCTACTGTTTGCAATATTCATCGAACCATTGGCTATAGCAGTCCGTCAGAACAGCAGGATCATAGGTATCCATTCCGCCAATTCAGAGCATAAAATTAATCTATATGCCGACGACATTTTACTTTATCTACAAGAACCGAAATCGTCATTACATGAAGTATTTAATCTCATAACAAATTTTTCTAAACTTTCGGACTACTCCATCAACTGGTCCAAATCGACAATACTGCCAATAACGGAGAACTCTTGGAATCCTGCAGACCAAAAATTTTCTCTCCCTGTGGGCAACATAAGATATCTGGGCATAAATATTTCGCCCAAACTATCAGACCTGGTCCACCTGAACTTTAGCCCGCTGCTAGATAAGATCCATGGTGACCTGAAGCGCTGGAATAACCTTCCCATCTCCCTCCTGGGTCGAATAGCCACAGTTAAAATGAAAATTCTACCCCAAATTAACTATTTTTTTTCCATGATTCCATTCACACCCACATCGAAATGGTTCCTGTCATTAGATTCTGCAATTATAAAATTCTACTCAAAGAACAAAACAGCAAAAATTAGCCTAAGCACCCTTCAGAAAAACAAATTGGAAGGGGGACTGGACGCTCCTAACTTTAAACATTACTATTTAGCTAACCAGCTTCAATACCTATTGAAATGGTTATATCCTAACGAAGACTACAACTCCTGGCTTGAACTAGAACAGGCGGACTGCAACAATATAAAACTCTCTGACCTCCCGTTTATCACCACTACACTCAGACGTCATAACTGTTTTAAGAACCCAATGATTGCTTCCACCTTATCAGCCTGGTGGAAAACACTAGGAATCACAAACTCTCCGATAGAACCTTGCTTGCTCTCTCCAATTTGGCACAACCCGGATTTGGAAATTAACAAAAGACCTCTCCATTTTAGCACATGGGAGATGAAGGGAGTAACTCATCTCCACCACCTTTTCCAAGATAATATACTTATGACATACACAAACTTATTTCAGACTTTTGAAATAAGAAACGGAAATTTTCTACAATATTTACAATTGACAAAAACAATCAAGAGGAGAATTCCAGCGCCTTAGGACACTTTGCAGCCACCAGAATTTGCCAAACAAATTACAAAGCTTTCTCCAAGTAATAAGAAGAACCTTTCTAAGATTTATAAATTACTGTCAAAGACCAGTTCTATACATTTACCAATTTTAAAATGGGAAAACGAGCTAGGTGTATCACCGGACCCTGACTTCTGGACTCAAATATGCAAAAATACATTTAAGATGACGAGACACACTAATATACAACTTATCCAATTTAAAGTACTCCATAGAACACACATCACCCAACAAAAGATGAACAGAATGGGCTTTAGTCAATCTGACACATGCACTCAGTGTACTCAGAACACTGCAGACACCTACTTTCATGCACTCTGGTTATGTTCACCTGTCCAGCACTTCTGGTCAACAGTCACTCAAAAACTCTCCTCCATTTTGGACTGCAGGATCCCATTATCTCCCAACCTGTGCTTAATTGGTGACTTGATGACAATTGACCTCCCAAACAGCCACTGCAACTCTCTGCTTGTAGCTCTCGCCATCGCCAAGAAAACAATCCTAGTCAATTGGAAAGATAAACAGACCCTCAACATCAACCATTGGCTGAATCTCCTTGTAGAACATATTTCGCTGGAAAAAATATCTGCTGGCCACAGAAACCAATTAATATACTTTACAGAAAAATGGTCACCTTTTATTCACTCATTAAACATGTCTGTATAGTACCACTCAGCCTGTGAGCATATGCCACCTGTACATATAAATATTACAACTTAAGAAAGACTGTTGTGTAATATGTAATATGTAGTATGTGTATGTTTCTGTTAATGATGTAACCCCTAATCCCTCTATCTCTCACCACAATATACCACAGCGGTTCATCAGAACTCAAGGTCTTAAGCATGTATTAGGTGCACCTTCTCCCCCTTGAATCCGGGCCTGCTCCCTGGCTCTGTGGGGGACCGCGGGGCCGGGCGGTTTCCCCTGGGGGCGGGTGCGTCTGGACTGCTCGCCCTGTGTGCCTGGGGGGGCGGGGTCTCCGCGTGCTCCCTGGGCCCGGGGCGGGGTGGCCGGTCTCCCCTGGGGGGCTGTTTCCGCCCCCGGTGGTGCGGGGTGGGTGGGCTCCCCCCCCCCCTTCGCTCCGCTCCCGCCCTTCCCCCTCCCTCCTCCCGCCCCCCTCTCCCCGTCCCTCCCTGCTCCTTTCTCCCGGCCTCGGGTGGGCCTGGGGTCCTCCCCCGGGCTGGGGGGCCTGGTGTGGGGGCTGGGGGCTGCCCGCGGGGGATGCTCTGGTGCTGCGCAGTGTGGGCCTGCCTGTTGGTATGTGGCCGGCGGTGGGGGGCTGGTCGGGGGGGCTGTGGGTCGGGCCTTGGGTCTGTAGCGGTCTGGGGGGGCACTGGCGGGGTTGCGGGCTGGCCTGTGGTCCGGCGTGTCGGGGTTCGGGGGGGCTGGGTGGGGCCCGTCGTCCATGCACCCTGGTGGCGCGCCTTGTCCTTCTGCAGGGGGACGATTTGCTGCGAGCAGTGTGGCCTAGGTCGGGACCGTTGCGGGGGCCTGACGCTGCAGTTGCTTGGGGGGCGGGTGTGGGTTGGGGCCCGTGGGATTTCCTTGGGGCCCGCCTGGCCCGCTGCCCGTGGGCGCTTGGGGCCTCGCGGCGCCGGGATCTGGTTGGCACCACCATCTAGCCCTTCCCATCCATCCCTCCAGCCCCCGGGCCGGGCCCACACTGGCCTGGCCTCCTAAACCACATTTAGCTCACTCACCACACATTCCTCAGTTTTAATGCACCACATACACTCACCTTTTGGGGTGCAGACCACTGATGGATTGGGGGGCTTCATGATGGGGCAGGCTATGGGACAGTGGTGTCCGGTAGCCCTCCATGCTGCCCCCCGGCCCATCCTTGTCTGTTCTCCAATTTTAAAGCAGCACATACACCTACATCTTGTGGGACAGATGAGAACAGGTTCCAGGTGCCTGTGGCTGCACGGGCTGCAGGACAGCAGTGTGCTGTAGCCATCAGCCTTGCCCCCGCCTGTCTCCTATGTCCCTCAATTTTAATGCACCACATCACACTTATGGGCACTCACACTCAATTTCGCGGTGTAGGGTTAATGTTTCTCCGTCAGGGATCGGAGAATCATAGTAAAGGGGGGGTGGTGGGTTCTACATACAATGCAGATATGCATGGCATGGCTCGTGGGGCCCGGCCCTCCTGGGCTGGGGGTTGGAGCCAGGGAACCCATTTACATCATGGGGGTGTTGCTGAGGTCCCGGTGTCTGGGGGGTCCCGTGGCCCTGTGGCGGGTGGACCGGGTGGCGCCCTGGGGGCTCTGTGGGTTCCTGCCGGCGTTCTGCCTCGTGACCGGCTGTGGTTTTCGGGCCCCCTGCTAGTTGGTCCCGATGGGGGATTAACTGCTTGTGGCGGACCGCTCTCTCCTGTGTGTTGGTGGGGGCCCGTCCTCGGGGGTTCGGGCGGGTGGCCTTCCGCGGTCCCCTGGTTCCCGATGCGCCGGGGACTTATGCCTTGCAGCATCACCGCCTCCTTGCCTCCCTTGTCCGCCCGGGCCTGGGTGGGCTCTCGCTGCCTTCCGGTCTGGCATCTGCTGGTGGCCGGCACCTGGTGCGGGCCCATCTGGTGCGGTGCTGGTTCTCCCCCCGGGGGTGGTGCCGGGCCCCTGCACCTGGCTCCTTGGGTCTGGGGCGGTCCCTGGGTGCGTCCGTGGGTGGGGGCGGGCGGGTGGTCGGGGGTGGGTGGTGGTTGGGGGGGGGGGGGGGGGGGGGGGGTTGGGGGCGGTCCGCGTTGGGCGGTGGGTGGGCCTTCCTGCCCCGCCTGTCGGCGGTGTGTCTCTGGCTCTCTGGGGGTGCTGGCCATTGCCGCCCCGGGTCCTTGGGCCTGCGTGGTGTCCTGCGGCCTCTGCGGCTCCCTGGTCTTGGGGTCTGTGCGCTCCTGCGGCCTTGGGGTGCCATACCGCCCCCCTTCCCCCGCAGGGCTGGCCCTGGACCCTGGTGATGGTTTTCATAAACACATTGGGAGGGTTCAAATACACACCTGCATGTTCGATACTTCAGCTCCGTGACGCATCGCAAAGAACCGATGGGATCACTCCAAAGGGGCCCACTTGCTTCTCAAACCTGTGGTTTAACCCGCAGCTGGAGAAGCAAACCACCACATCATGCTGGCTACTCTTCTCTACAATCGGGCTTTCCCCCTCCACCGAGACTCTCACATTTTTGGTGTTCAGTAGACTCTTATGTCTTTGTTTTTCAGTACAGTATAGTAGATATGTATATGTTTGTTTTTGATAATCTGCATGGAGCACAACCACGTCAAGGCCACAATACTTCAGCTACACTGCCTGTTTCTCCCGTTTTGTTTGTTTGTTTGTTTGTTTGTTTTTCCTCCTTCTTCTCCGCATGCACTGGCACTATATAACTTAGGACTTAAGCACCTGCCCCCTCCGCCTTGCTTGTTTCCTTACTTTCCCCTTGACACACTTTGGTGTATCACGGCCCTCTCTGGCTCATATTAGGAAGTTTTTCCAATAAAGGCTGCTAGGCTAGTCTCCAGGGAGGGTGGGTGATGGTCACAACCACGCATTATGGGTATAAAATACTTGACTGCAAGACTAACAGTGCATCAATCTTCACAAGAAGCTTACACCCTTTTGTGGCACTAAGCTATGAAGACCAATGCAGACAAGTTAAAGAAAAAAAAAAAAAAAAAAAAAAAAAAGAGAGAACATCTGTCTGTGTGACCGTGTGTCTTCTTAGGGCATCTGTCCACATGTCCTCTGAGGACATCTGTCCACGTATCCTCTGAGGACGTCTGTCCATGTGTCCTTTTAGGACATCTGTCCACATGTCCTCTGAGGACATCTGTCCATGTATCCTCTGAAGGCATCTGTCCGTGTGTCCTCTTAGGATATCTGTCCATGTGTCCTCTGGGGACATCTGTCTGTGTGACTGTGTGTCTTCTTAGGACATCTGTCCACGTGTCCTCTGAGGACATCTATCCATGTATCCCTTGAGGACATCTGTCCACGTGTCCTCTGTGGACGGACACACTTTGACACACACATTCTGACTGTCCTCCTGTTGGTTTGTCCGTCTGTCCGTCCTCTGTTCCAGTCTCTAACCAAAGGTCAGAGGTTGTCCTCACTGTCTTTCCATGGCGACAGGACGACATGGCTGCAGCCCGACAGTCTGGACGAGTTTCTGCGTCTGAAGTGGAAACATCCCGACGCCCGAATCGTCGTGGGAAACACCGAAGTGGGTTAGTGTGTTTACTCATTTGTTCATTCATCCGCTCATTTATCCATTCACTCACTCACTCACTCACTCACTCACTCTGTGTGTGTTCAGGTATCGAGGTGAAGTTTAAGAACATGGTGTATCCGGTAATTTTGGCGCCGACGTTCGTCCCTGAACTGAGCTCAGTGACTCAAACTGACGACGGTGAGTCTGAGAGTTACTGCTAAACTTCACCTGAGGACACAGCTGAGGCTCAGAGGTAGAGCGGGTCACCCCACTTCCTCCAGTCTGCAAGTGTCGGACTGTTCATCAGTGTGTGAGTGTGTGTCAGTGGTTACTGAGCAGCAGGTGGCACCTTGTATTGCAGCCTCGGCCACCTGCGTGTGAATGTGTGAATGTGAGTGGGTGTATGTCACTCGTTGCGTAAAGGCGGTTTGAGTGGCATGAAGACTAGAAGGGAGCTAAATAAGTACAGTTACCTCCAGAGGCCTAATGTAATTGCACCAAACGTGCGCACCAAAGTAATAGCTCAACTATGTCCTGAAAAAACATTGCTATATGTCTCAATTTAAATCATTTAAGCACTTTCAATGTATATTTTCATGCTTCTGATTTAATGAAGATAAATTTTACTTAATTCAGAGAAGCTTGAAAATGCACCTTTAAAATGCCTGGGAAGTGCTTGACTGTGATTTTATAACATGCAGCAATGTATTTCAGAAAGTGGTTGTGATGGTTGTGTCTATAGTGCTATATGTTTGGTGGGAGCCTTCTACAAAAGGGGATACATTTCCAGGTTTTTCCAGCACTGGACCTGTTGTGCGTATGAGCATATCTTTATCATTGTCAGGAATCCACAATAGTCAGAGAAATTGTTTAAGTAACGTTACAGAAAAGCATAATATCAGCATTACTGTAGCATACCCAAACTCAATCCTCTGACACTTCTGAATGAACCGCAAAATTCATACTAGTCCTGTGTATTTTTCCAATACTGCAGCAGTCTGCTCAGCACACATGTAAAAAGAATAAAAATAAAAAAGTCTGCTGTGTTGGCAATAACATAACGTTAAACTCTGAACAGGCTGGTGTTTAAAGAGTTCATGTATGACGTACTTTTGATTAATTACCTTTTAAATTAAGACATAGACTGCAAAATACATCAACAAAGCCAGCTACCTCGCTAGCCTGCTAGCTAGTTAACATGCAAGTCAATGGAGCCGCGTTAGCTACCGTTAGCATGACCTCGGCTCAATTAGAGATCGGTACGCCCACGTTTTAAGTAGGTGACAATTCAAATAGCTGGCTCATATGAGATGGTGAGTGGCCTTTGTATGGTCTTAAAAACGCTACACATTAGGCAACGGTATACTTACATTTTGATGCGAAAGCTGTGTTACTAGCTGCTCCTTTCGTGAAGTGTTCCTCTGTGGAGACAGAACACAGTGGGTCATAATCTGAAAGCCACGCCCCCAAAGGGGAAACGTTTCAGATCCGGGGGCGGAGTCGTGAGATTTGGAAATCCATATCCAGTCAGATTGGGATCAAAGTGACCCACCCTGCCAATGTTTTGAAATACCAAGATAAAGTCAGCAGGATCACCTTGATCTCTGACTGAGAAAAGGAGGATTTCATTATCTGGATTATTCTGATCCGGAGTACAAGTTTTGAAATACTGGGCCCAGAGGCCTGATGTAATCCCACCAAACATCCCGATGACTTAAGCTCAGATAGCTCAGGTTTCTGTCTTCATGCTCACATGGTTGAAAGTCTAGAACCAAACTGAGACACCTGTCACACTTTGTTTGTTTGTTCAGGTGTGGTGTTTGGTGCAGCGTGCACTCTCAGCCACATGGGGGTGGTACTGAAACAGGCAGTGGAGACTCTTCCTCCTCATCAGACCCAGGTCTTCCTCGCTGTCCTGGAGCAGCTGCGCTGGTTTGCTGGGATGCAGATTCGTAACGTGGCGGTGAGTCGCAGCATTTCTGTGTCCTCTTTGTGGGAAAGTTATTAATCAGAATCATATCAGAAATATTGAGTCAATGATCGTCAAGAAACTGAACCAGGTAGGGAGTTCAGGGGCCCTGGGAGAGCAGAGTATTTCAGATGAATTTACTACACCTGGTGGGAGTTCAGGGGCCCTGGGAGAGCAGACTAAAGTGTACATTTAGGAAGTGTAGGACTGCGGACCAGAGATCAGACTGAATGAATCAACAGGAAGTGAAATAAAGTTTTATTGTGTTTTTGTTTTCAGGCTGTCGGTGGAAACATCATGACCGCCAGCCCCATATCTGACCTCAACCCTGTGTTTATGGCCGCGGGCTGTAAACTCATCCTGAGGGACAAAGGTAACACACACACACACACACACACACACACACACATTTTCAAACACACACACACACACACACACACACACACACACACACGCACGCATGCACACACACACACACACACACACACACACACACACACACACACACACAGATTCTGTGAAAACAGTGGTGGTGCATTCACTGTCTCTGTCAGGAGGTATTCGGGTGACTCTCTCTGACCCTGTCATTAAATAATAAATGTTTCAGACTGTGTTCAGGGTCACTCTGTGTTTTTGTGCTTTACTGTACCCACAGTTAGTTTCTTTATATCCTACAGCACCTAAAGGCAACACAGGGTTCATCCTCCCAGACCTACTGACAGGTCTTTGAATGTTTCCTAATGCTGTTAAACCTCTAACCTCTGACCTCTGACCCTGGTGTATGTCTATGTGTCAGATGGGAGTCGTGTGGTTCGGATGGACGACGGTTTCTTCACTGGTTACAGGAAGACAATCCTGCGACCACAGGAAGTCCTGGTGTCCATTGAGATCCCGTTCAGCAAAAAGGTAGAGACACATCGCCACGGCTACGGCTGTTTGTCACCTAGCAACCACTGTCTGTCACCTAGCAACCACTGTCACCGTGCTGTGCTTCATGGCGGTCTGGACTCTGATGCCGGTGGTTTTGTGTTCTTCCTGTTCAGACTCAGTTCGTCTCTGCCTTCAAACAGTCTCCTCGCCGAGAGGATGACATCAGCATTGTCACCGCTGCGATGAGCGTAACCTTCACACCCGAGACTGACATTGTCAAGGACTTGAGGCTGAGTTATGGCGGCATGGCGCCCGTCACGGTGCTGGCTACGCAGACGGCAAACAGACTGCTGGGAAGGTAACAAACACAGTGACATCACAGTTGAAGATCGTAGATGCGTCTGTTGCTATGGAACTCTCTAATTTCATCCAGGCGGTGGGGGGAGGAGCTTCTCCAAGAGGCGTGCTCCTCATTGGCCGAGGAGATGACCCTCGACCCCTCTGCGCCGGGCAGCATGGTGACATACCGGCGAACTTTGACCCTCAGCTTCTTCTACAAGTTCTACCTGACGGTGCTGCAGAAGCTCTTTGACCAGGTGGAGTTTAGATTTAATTAACTTTAACGGGTTTTGCTTTTATTAATTTAATTTACTTTGAAGCCATCCATTTACTGAGCGTGATGTTGTATTCCTCAGGGTGTGGATGTGGCGACGGTCAGCTCAGACTGTGTCAGTGCGACGCAGATTTATCGTCCAGAGACAGCGTCCAGCGTACAGATCTACCAGGTACTCACACTACAAAATAATGTCAGCGAATAATGATTCAAACTTTAAACAGGTGAAGCTCCCTTGTTAGTGTCCAGGTGTGTGACATCACATTTCTGCTCCAGGCGGTGCCAGAGGGGCGGAGCCAGGATGATGTGGTGGGCCGCCCCATGATGCACCTGTCGGCCCTGAAGCAGGCGACGGGTGAGGCGATTTACTGTGACGACATGCCGCAGTATGAAAACGAGCTTTACCTGGCGCTCGTCACCAGCAGCAAAGCACACGCCCACATCCTGTGAGACTCACAACTGTATGACACACACACACACTCGCACAACACAGACACTGGAACTATGCCCACACACCTGAACTACGCGCACACACCTGAACCACACATACACACACACACACACACACACACACCTGTCCTGTCTCACCCAGGTGTGTGTGTGTGTGTGTGTCTCAGCTCCGTAGATGCCTCAGCAGCTGAGCAAATGCCTGGTGTAGTCTGCTGTGTGTTTGCCGCTGACATCCCCGGCAGTAATGCCACCGGACCAGTCGAATACGATGAGACCGTCCTTGCTGATGGCCAGGTGTGTTTTTGTTTGTCTGACCAATCTGATGACTGCTTAGGTTCTTGACCACTGTTTTTTGAATTTGTTTATGTGTCTGCGTGTGCGTGACAGAATACAGTTGTACTTGTCACAATTAAAGCATTAATTTCTATGTTTCCTTCGTCTCTGCAGGTGACATGTGTCGGTCACATCATCGGTGCCGTGGTGGCCGACACTCAGATCCACGCTCAGAGAGCTGCCAAGGCTGTCAGGATCCAGTACGAAGAGCTGCGGCCTGTCGTCACCATCCAGGTGAGACTAGGAACACCTGGATGACTCAGTGAAGGGAGTTGAAAAAGTTAAAATGAGCTCCACCAAAAACACGTCTATTATTCTTCTGATCGACAGGAAGCCATCGACACCCAGTCCTTCTATCAGCCAATCAGAACCATCCAGAGTGGTGACCTGGAGGCGGGCTTTACACACGCTGACCACATCCTGGAGGGTAAGACTGTCCATAAGTGTGACTACTTTCTGTTTCCACCTGATCAGGTTTTGATTATTTATTGATTAACTGACAGGTGAGATGCACATCGGAGGGCAGGAACATTTTTACCTGGAGACAAACGTCACGCTGGCCGTTCCCAGAGAAGATGGCGAGATGGAGCTCTATGTTTCTACTCAGGCCGCTTCCAAAACACAGGTAAGAATGTTCTGAAAAACAGGTAAGAATGTTCCAAAACACAGGTAACGATACCCCAAAACATAGGTAACTGTACTCCAAAACACAGGTAACGATACTCCAAAACATAGGTAACTGTACTGCAAAACACAGGTAACGATACTCCAAAACATAGGTAACTGTACTGCAAAACACAGGTAACGATACTCCAAAACATAGGTAACTCTACTCCAAAACACAGGCAATTGTACTCCAAAACACAGGTAACTATACTCCAAAACACAGGTAACTGTACTCCTAAACACAGGTAACTATACTCCAAAACATAGGTAACTGTCCTCCAAAACACAGGTAACTGTACTCCAAAACACAAGTAACAATATTCCAAAACTCAGATAACTATACTCCAAAATGTATGTAACTGTACTCCAAAACACAAGTAACTATACTCGAAAACATGGGTAACTGTACTCCAAAACACAGGTAACTGTACTCCAAAACACAGGCAATTGTACTCAAAACACAGGTAACTATACTCTAAAATGTAGGTAACTGTACTCCTAAACACGAGTAACTATACTCGAAAACATCGGTAACTGTACTCCAAAAAACAAGTAACGGTACTCCAAAACACAATTAACTATACTCCAAAACACAGGTAACTGTACTCCAAAACACTGGTAACTGTACTCCTAAACACAGGTAACTATACTCCAAAACATAGGTAACTGTCCTCCAAAACACAGGTAACTGTACTCCAAAACACAAGTAACAATATTCCAAAACTCAGATAACTATACTCCAAAATGTATGTAACTGTACTCCAAAACACAAGTAACTATACTCGAAAACATGGGTAACTGTACTCCAAAACACAGGTAACTGTACTCCAAAACACAGGCAATTGTACTCAAAACACAGGTAACTATACTCTAAAATGTAGGTAACTGTACTCCTAAACACGAGTAACTATACTCGAAAACATCGGTAACTGTACTCCAAAAAACAAGTAACGGTACTCCAAAACACAATTAACTATACTCCAAAACACAGGTAACTATACTCCAAAACACTGGTAACTGTACTCCAAAACACAGGTACCTGTTCTCCAAAACACAGGAAATTGTACTCCAAAACACAGGCAAATGTACTCCAAAACATAGGTAACTATACTCCAAATCACAGGTAACTATATTCCAAAAGACAGGCAACTGTACTTCAAAACACCGGTAACTGTTCTCCAAAACACAGGTAACTATACTCCAAAACACATGCAACTGTACTCCAAAACACAGGCAACTGTACTCCAAAACACAGGTAACTATACCCCAAAAGAGAGTGAACTGTACTCTAAAACACCGGTAACTGTACTCCAAAACACAGGTAACTATCCTCCAAAACACAGGTAACTATATTCCAAAAGACAGGCAACTGTACTTCAAAACACCGGTAACTGTTCTCCAAAACACAGGTAACTATACTCCAAAACACATGCAACTGTACTCCAAAACACAGGCAACTGTACTCCAAAACACAGGTAACTATACCCCAAAAGAGAGTGAACTGTACTCTAAAACACCGGTAACTGTACTCCAAAACACAGGTAACTATCCTCCAAAACACAGGTAACTATACCCCAAAAGACAGTGAACTGTACTCCAAAACACAAGCAACTGTACTCCAAAACACCGGTAACTGTACTCCAAAACACAGGTAACTATACTCCAAAACACAGGTAACTATATCCCAAAAGACAGTGAACTGTACTCCAAAACACAGGAAAGTATACTCTAAAACACAGGTAACTATACTCCAAAACACAGGAAACTGTACTCCAAAACACAGGTAACTTTACTCCAAAACACAGGTAACAATATTCCAAAACACAAGAAACAATATTCCAAAACACAGGTAACTGTACTCCAAAACACAGACAACTGTACTCCAAACCACAAGCAACTGTACTCCAAAACACCGGTAACTGTACTCCAAAACACAGGTAACTATACTCCAAAACACAGGTAACTATATCCCAAAAGACAGTGAACTGTACTCCAAACACAGGTAACTGTAATCCAAAACACAGGAAAGTATACTCTAAAACACAGGTAACTATACTCTAAAACACAGGTAACTATACTCCAAAACACAGGTAACTGTACTCCAAAACACAGGTAACTTTACTCCAAAACACAGGTAACAATATTCCAAAACACAGGTAACTGTACTCCAAAACACAGGGAACTGTACTCCCAAACACAGGTAACTTTACTCCAAAACACAGGTAACTGTACTCCAAAACACAGGTAACTTTAAACCAAAACACAGGTAACAATATTCCAAAACACAGGTAACTGTACTCCAAAACACAGGGAACTGTACTCCAAAACACAGGTAACTTTACTCCAAAACACAGGTAACAATATTCCAAAACACAGGTAACTTTACTCCAAAACACAGGTAACTTTACTCCAAAACACAGGTAACAATATTCCAAAACACAGGGAACTGTACTCCCAAACACAGGTGACTTTGTTCCAAATAACAGGCAAGTATATTCCAAAACACAGGCAACTGTACTCCAAAACACAGGAAAGTATACTCTAAAACACAGGTAACTATACTCCAATAACCCTTGTCGTTTGTGTCAGAGAACCAGCATTGTATCCATGCCATTTTGCCATTGCCATTGTCAGGTCTTGTTATTTTGATACTTTTTTCATGTTTGTTTTCTGTTGGATTTTCATAGTGATAGTTCAGCCACAGTAGAGTGATTTTGTGTTTGTTTCTTAGCCTAGTGTTTATTTCCTAGACCATTTTTTGTTCTTAGATTTAGTGTAGGTTTTTCCTCTTTCGAGAGTGATGAGATCAGCGGTGGCGTTTTCGCTGAAGGAGCGGCGCTGGCGTGCGGCAGAGGTATGCCGTGATGTCCGACAAAAAAGGAAGCCGCGTTTGCTGTCCATAATGACCTAAGCTGACCAGATCTTTAGCAGAGATTCCCAGATCTAGCAACGTTTGGTGATCATACACCAGCAGACAGTTGACATTATGTGCAACAAGTGTTACAAAACAGTAACAGCATTCGGAGCAGCTGATGGAATGCCTCACACACTGGCACCATCTTGCTACCAGATCTCAGTCCAATAGAGCACGTTTGGGATGTCCTGGAACAGGAACTATACTCTAAAACAGAAAATCAGTACTCCCCAACAGAAGTTACTATACTCCAAAACACAGGTAATTATCCTCTAAAACACAGGTAATAATATGCTGCAACATAAGTAATTATACTCTAAAACACAGGTAACTATACTCCAAAACACAAGTATCAGTACTCTGAAACACAGGTAACTATACTCTAAAACAAAAGTATCAGTACTCTCAAACACAGGTAACTATACTCTAAAACAGAAGTATCAGTACTCTCAAAGACAGGTAGCCATTTGTCTTAAAGACATAAATGACTGTAAACGTAATTCAGTCAGTGTCAGTGTAGGGGAGTTTGGGTTTGGACAATAATGAGTGTAAAATGTGCTGTTGAGCAACGGGCTGTATCTCTGTACTTTTCAGAGTCTGGTGGCGAAGGTGTTGGGCGTTCCGTCTAACAAGGTGGTGGTCCGGGTGAAGAGGATGGGTGGAGGCTTTGGGGGGAAGGAGAGCCGAACCACTGTCCTGTCCACTGTGGTCGCCGTGGCAGCAAACAAGTACGTCTGGTACTGATGTTTAGTTTGATTGTCTTATTTTGAAATAACAAGTTATGTCCTGTTTTACTGTGACAGGCTGAAGAGACCTGTGAGGTGTATGTTGGACAGAGACGAGGACATGTTGGTCACCGGAGGAAGACACCCATTCTATGGAAAATACAAGGTAGGCGGAGCACCAGCAGCAGAGGGAACTTTACCTGTTGTACTTGTGGCAATGTTACAGCAGTTTTTTATTGGCCCAGGTACAAAGCTGCTGTGTGTCACTGTCCTTTAATATATGGATTAATAAAGTTGTTTCAACTTTAAATGATTTATTTTGTTTGTGGCTGCTCACAGATTTGAGTCAGGGTTAGGGTCCATCAGTCTGGGTTGTGGTAGCTTCACCCCAGCGTCCCAAATTGATCTCTCACTTCCAAGTTGGTCATCATTTTTTCTTCTTCTTCCCCTCCTCTTCTTCTTCTTCTTCTTTTTCTTGTCTTGCTCCAGGTGGGTTTCCTGAACAGTGGTAAGGTCATGGCTCTGGACGTATCATACTACAGTAACGCAGGAAACTCGATGGACCTCTCTCTGGCGGTGAGTATTAACCCTAACCCTAACCCATTACTATTAACGGATCTCATTTTGCTAATGACGTGCTAATGTCATTATCTGTGTGCTTTCATTCAAGGTCATGGAGCGCGCTCTGTTCCACATGGAAAACTCGTACAATGTGGCGAACGTGCGTGGCCGTGGCTTCCTTTGCCGCACCAACTTGCCGTCCAACACGGCATTCAGGGGCTTTGGAGGGCCACAAGGCATGATGGTTGCTGAAAGCTGGATGACGGATGTGGCTCAGAGTCTGGGGAAGCCGGCGGAGGAGGCACGTAGGCAGATATATAAAGTCTAACATGATGAACAGCTGAATTTTGGTTGCTGAGCAGCATCCAATCAGTGACTCCGTCTACCTGCAGGTGCGCAGGTTGAACCTATATGTGGAAGGAGAGTCAACACCCTACAACCAGATCCTGGATCAGTTCACCCTGGGTCGCTGCTGGGATGAGTGCCTGTCACGCTCTGGATACCAGCAGCGCCGAGCCGCCATCGACCTCTACAACAGGTAATCTGAATTTTCAATTCAATTCAATTTAATTTTATTTATAAAGCCCAATATCACAAATCACAATTTGCCTCGCAGGGCTTTACAGCATACGACATCCCTCTGTCCTTAGGACCCTCACAGCGGATCAGGAAAAACTCCCCAAAAAACCCTTTAACAGGGAAAAACACGGTAGAAACCTCAGGAAGAGCAACTGAGGAGGGATCCCTCGTCCAGGATGGACAGACGTGCAATAGATATCGTACAGAACAGATCAACATGATAAATCAACAGTAATCCGTATGACACAATGAGACAGAGAGAGAGAGAGACACACACAGAGAGAGAGAGAGAGAGAGAGAGAGAGAGATGCAGGTAATGGCAGTAGCTTACAATAATATTATAGTTATAGTTCTGGCTACTGTGATACAATATGCTGAAAGTATGTATTAATATCTGGTAATATACATGTGTGACAATAGTCATATGTGTATAACAGTAGAAGTATGACTAATGACTAATAACAAATAACAGAGAATGTGTTCAAAACTGAACAAAAAAATAAATAAACCATCACATCATCAAATTAATATTTAGTAGTCTTGCCACTGGCACGTAGCAGAGCTCTAATCCTGGCTGGCATGTTCCCCACGAGCCTTTCACACTGTTGAGGGGTAATCTTGTCCCATTCTTCTTGAATTACTGCTGTTAATTCTTCTAAATTCTTTGGTTTATGCTTTGAAACATACCTTTTGATAATCCACCACAGATTTTCAATGGGGCTCATGTCCGGGGATTGAGCTGGCCACTCTAAGACCTGGATACTGTGCACCTGCAGCCAAGTTCTACTGGCCTTGGATGTGTGGCAAGGGCCATTATCTTGTTGAAACACCCAGTTTTTACCTTGACGGAACAGTGAACGCACAGAAGGGAGCATGTGGGTTTCGAGAATGGTACAA
This sequence comes from Cromileptes altivelis, assembly GCA_013133815.1. NCBI lineage: Eukaryota > Metazoa > Chordata > Actinopteri > Perciformes > Serranidae > Cromileptes > Cromileptes altivelis. The sequence goes on along the minus strand of CM023131.1, from coordinate 30,485 downwards.
TACTTGGTAGAGTTCAATGTGCCATCACAGACAGTGAGATGACCAACACCAGCAGCACTCATGAATCCCCAAACCATGATACTGCCTCCACCGTGCTTGACAGTAGGTACTGTACATGCTGGAGATAATGCTTTGGCTGGCCTTCTGCGTACCCTCACATTAGTAGGAGGAAGATAAAGCTGGAAACTGGACTCATCTGACCACAAAATCTTCTTCCAGTTCCTGGCTTTCCAGTTCTTGTGTACCTGGGCCCAACGACGCCGGGCTAACCTCTGTCTCTCATTGATCAGGGGCTTCTTGATAGCCTTGTAGGACCTTAAGCCATGATCTAAAAGTCGGCCACGTACAGTGCGGGTGGAACACTGGACACCAGTTTGGTTTGACCACTGCTGCTGAAGCTCCTGTGATGTCATTCGGCAGTTTTGCCTGCACATGCGGATCAGGATGTGGTCATTTCTTGCTGAAGAAACCCTTGGACGCCCAGATCTTGGTTTGTCTTCCAAGCTGTTGGTTCGTCTGTATTTCTGCAGAGTGTATCCAACTGCTGAAGGACTGCATCTGCACTTCCTGGCTATCTGGCGGCAGCTGTACCCTTCCTGGCTGAGAATCTTTATCTTCAGGCATGTTTCCTCCGTTAGGTTCCTTGTTTTAGCCATTTTTGTGTCTGAAGAACTTTCAAATGTGTTGGCTTTATGTAGACACGAAGCTTGGCAACAAAAATTGTGTCTTTTAATAAAAAGAACAACCTTCATCACTGGTACCAAAATGACCCAATACTCAAAATTTCTTATGTATTTTTATGGAACCAATCAGTTTTAAGTTTTTAATGGCTTTTTTAGTATTTATTTAGTATTTTGGCTGTGACTGTACTAAAAGAAATTGCAGTTGAAGACCTCAGAGTGATTCTTAATGCAATATTTCACAAATGCATGGGGTGTCCAAAAACTTTTTTCCACCACTGTATGAGTGTTAACTAAAGGAAAGACCTCCGTAAGTAGCCTAGTTGGGATGGGGTCTAAGAGACATGTTGATGATTTAGATGAAGAAATCACTGCTGTCAATTCTTGAAGAGAAATTGGGGAGAAGCAATCTAAATATATATTAGGTTTTACAGCTGTGTTTGAGGTTAGATAGGTACTATCTGAGGACAGGAGGTCATGAATTTTGCCTCCAATAGTTAGAATTTTGTCATTAAAAAAGCTCATAAAATCATTACTGCTAAGGGCTAAAGGAATACAAGGCTCAATAGAGCTTTGACTTTCAGTCAGCCTGGCTACGGTGCTGAAAAGAAACCTGGGGTTGTTCTTATTGTCTTCTATTAATGCTGAGTAATAGTTTGCTCTGGCATTGCGGAGGCCCCTCTTATAAGTTTTGAAACTGTCTGCCCAGATTAAATGAGATTCTTCCAGTTTAGTTAATCATCAATTCCTTTCAAATGTTCGCGATATTTGTTTTAACTTTGAGACTTATACCAAGGAGCGAACTTTCTTTGCTTTGTTAACTTCTTCTTAAGAGGAGCTACAGAGTCGAGTGTTGTTCGCAGCGAGCCTACAGCGCTATCGACAAAATGATCAAAGTCGGTACAGGAAACCTCTGTTATTGAGGGACTTGGTATTGAATTTAACGACGGAGTAATCTTTTCTTTAAATTTTGCGACGGCACTATCTGATAAACATCTAGTATAGTAACTGTTGCTGAGTGGCATGTAATCGAGTAAAAAGAAATCAAAAGTAATTAGATAATGATCCGATAGCAAGGGATTCTGTGGAAAGACTTTTAGGTACTTTTCAGAGACTCAGGCACGACATGTCCTCAGAACACAAAAGGTAAACCCCATCCATTTGAAGGTCCTGAAACAGTGGGACTTCCTGTTCAGTGCTGTGACAGGTGGAAGTTTCTGAGACCTGGTCCGGTTTTGTGATGGGTGACAACAGTTGTTCTTCAACAAATATAAAATGTCCATAAGAATTTTCTGTCAAGTGTTAAGAGGTGGAAAGATAAGATAAGATAAACGTTATTGTCCCAAGTGGGAAATTTGTTTTGGGCACATAGTGCAACATTGGTGCTCAGCAGGTACAACCATCATATACAAACAAGACACACAGTAGACCACCATGTAGTATGCATGGCGCAGATTTGAATAACATAATAGTGCAATTAGAAAGGGGCTATCAACAATAGAAGTATGCATTTGTTTATTAAGTAGATGTGATAACCAGTTAAAACAACTGAAGCTCTGCTGGTTGAAATGAACTCTTCTTCTGTCAGACAGAATCGGTGGACAAAACGAGGCCTCGCCATCATCCCCACCAAGTTTGGCATAAGCTTCACTGCTGTCTTCCTCAACCAGGTCTGACCTAAAAACAGTGACTCACAAACTGCTAAAATCCTAATTGTTATTTGATAAGTTGTTTGTGATGTTATGAATTATCGTTAGTACATGTGTTGGTATTTCTGCAGGCTGGAGCTCTGGTTCATATCTACACTGACGGCTCGGTGTTGTTGACTCACGGTGGGACGGAGATGGGACAAGGACTCCACACGAAGATGGTCCAGGTGCCTCAGCTTTAATGTTAAAGTCTTTTTTGTAGCTTATTAATTTGACCTTTTTCCACATAATGAAAACATTTATTCGGTTGATTTTTCTACAAATGATGTTCATTTCAGTGTAAATACCACCATCTAGTGGCCATTAGAGAAACTGCAGCTACAGACACTTTACACAAGAGGGTTGGCTGCATCACCCAAAAGCAACAATCACGTCATTGATGCAAATTTTTAAAAACAACCTGAGACCAAGGATTTGTTGAATTCCTGCAGCCTTTAAAAAAATCAGCCAGAAGTTTGTTTGTTTGTTTCAATTCAAACTACAGTCATGTGATGTAATTCAAGGGGCTGATACAGAACCTTGTTGGACCCCGGCATTGTACCGATGCAGCATCAACAAAGTGTGTGTTTTTGAGTCCAGGTCGCCAGCAGGGTTCTGGGTATCCCCTGTTCAAAGATCCACATCTCAGAGACCAGCACCAGTACCGTTCCCAACACCAGCCCCACTGCCGCCTCCGCCTCCTCAGACCTCAATGGAGCTGCTGTTCAAAACGCCTGTGAAGTCCTCATGACACGTTTGGAACCTTACAAGACCAAGAACCCCAAAGGATCATGGGAAGACTGGGTGAGCAGGAGTACTTGACTTTGTTTTTACAGTAAAGGAAATCACAAAGAAGCGTATGTTAGCAGTTAGCCCGTGTTATTGTTCATCAGACATTAGCGTCCCATTCTCATCACTGTGACAGTCTGACTCAGTGTGTTTCTGTGTTTAAGGTGAGAGCGGCATATTTCGACAGAGTCAACCTCAGTGCAAACGGTTTCTACAAGTGAGTTCAGTCGTCGTTGGTTCATGAATCTGTTGATGAATAAAGTCCAGGACAGGATTTCACTGTTTCCTGTTGCTCTTCAGGACTCCAGATCTGGGTTATGATTTTGACTCAAACTTGGGCCGAGCTTTCAGCTACTTCAGCTACGGTGTTGCCTGTTCAGAAGTGGAGATCGACTGTCTGACTGGAGGTCACAAGGTGGGTTCTTCATGATTGATAAGTACACCTAGAGGGACAGAGAAACAGGAAATGGTGAATTCGATGTTCACATAGAGTTCAAAGTGTTTCAAATACAAATTGTTGATGAAGGTGTCCCACAAGGATCAGTGTCAGGTACCTTGTTATTCACTCTACACTTTAAAGATATTGTGGCGTAATTATTATAAACTTCCTCTTTAAAGACCTTCAGATGTCTTTAATAAACTGTTTTAACCAGTTTGAGATAAAAATTATACCCAGAGTCATGACTCAGTCAGTTCTGAACACAAAGACACCAACGTCCATTAACATTTATAAAACTGCTTTAAATTTATATAAAACAATTCATTTTCATGGCTTTGTGCACTCTGAGAAGTGATCGAGTGATTTCCATCTGTACAGCAGACATGAGAACTGCTAGCAGCTAACGCACTTCAATGTTTGTGGTCCAGATTCATCGATATGTTGAGACGTACATGTTTAGAAAATTAAAATGCAGATCGTTTAAGTTTAGAAATTCATTGCCGGATGAAGCTGAGCTGAACCTTTGAAAATCTGAGTTGATTTGACTGGCGGTTGGAAAACTACAAGCTGATGTTTAGAAATTTGAAACGATTGTGAAAACTGTCCGAGAAAGCATCATAAGATTTATTATTTTCATCAACGACACGTCAGCTGGTTAATTTCAATTGCGACTTTTTGACTAAATGTTAAAAGATATAAATGCATTATATTTATTTTATATATTATTTATGAGACTGTGAATGTTTCTTATACGCCTGTTGAAGAACCTGAGCACGACCATCGTGATGGACGTTGGTCACAGTCTCAACCCGGCCATAGACATCGGACAGGTGAGTCAATCAGTCAGTCAGTGAACCTTTGGAAAGTTTATTAAGTCACATGTGGAGTTAAAGGTCGTCATTCAGAGTGTTCCCTGTGGCACCCCCTTCAGGTGTTTTCACTGTGTGTCCTCAGGTGGAAGGGGCGTTCATGCAGGGTCTGGGTCTCTTCACACTGGAGGAGCTTCATTACTCTCCTCAGGGTGTCCTCCTCACCCGAGGACCTGGTTCTTATAAGATCCCAGCATTTGGTGACATCCCCACCAAGCTCATCGTCTCGCTGCTCCGCGACGCACCAAACGACAAGGCCATCTTCGCCTCCAAGGTAATGCCACTCACACTGCCGAGGACATTAAACATCACGGCTTCAGAGAACTATTATTTTGCAGTTAAATTGTTCTCTCCAGGCTGTCGGTGAGCCTCCTCTTTTCCTGGCGGCATCGGTTTTCTATGCCATCAAAGATGCCATCAACGCTGCCCGGGTGGAGTTGGACATCAGTGGTCCCTTCAGGCTAGACAGCCCTGCCTCCGCCGAGAGGATCCGCAACGCCTGCAGTGACAGATTCACCAAACTGGTATGAAAGTTTGTTTAAAAGTCTTTACGACATTTTTCAAGATATGAAAATAAAATCCACAAAACGAAACTTTCTTTTTAATTTTGATTCAGACGATCTCACGGTCATTGTAAGAACACCACCAAGACTGTTTATCCCTTAATGATGTTAACACCATTTAGCTAAAGTCAGCAGGTCGGATGAGCTGACCTTAGTTACATTTAGCCCTGAAAAACAGAACAAGGGGTTTATTTGAAACTGTATCAGTGATACATGAAATATCTTGTTGCATAGTTTGGGTCCTGGTTCCTCCTGTAGCAGCAGCAACTCTGAGAAAAGAATCAGACATGACTTGAACATGAGTCTTGGCGGAAGTGATGCCGCCAGTGTGTGTGGTCATCCGTCTCCCGCTGTCAGTTTTGTTCGTGTTTATGCTGGTTTTGTCACTGACAGTGTCAGCTCTCTACTGGCTTATGATCACCAAGTGCTCCTGGATATTCGGCTTGCAAGTGAAAATTTGACCAGGTTTGATCCGCGACAAAGAACGCTTCCTCCACCGCTTCTTGCGGGAGTGCCTGCCCACCTCTACGCAGCTCCTCTCCCCAGATGGAGCCGTCACAAAACCCGGTCCCGCGTAAAACGCAGTGGCCGACTGGTGAGGCTGAAAGCCGCTCTGGTGCTTTCTTCAGCGTCTACTCCGGCTGGATGTGGATCGACCCATCGCTACTCTGTCCCCGGTCGCTCTCTTGAGCCTACCGGCACCTGGCTGGTGCCTGTCATCGGCACGGAGTTCCACGCCCGCTTCTGTTCTGTGTCCAACAGATTTAAACCTGTAAACATGATGTAAAAAAACACAAAGAAACACTTACTGAACATTTGAAAACAGCGACTGTTGATCTCTTTCAGGTTCCTCCTGCAGAACAAGGCTCCTTCACCCCGTGGTCTGTTCAAGTCTAAGACTGGACGGAGAGATGGTGGTCTGATGGTGGTCTGATGGTCTCTGGAGAATCTGTAACCACCATAACGCACATTCCCCACCTGGTCATTTCCACGTGCTGGATCAGAGTTCATATTGTCTTCATCATTTAATGACATGCTACACCTGGGTTTGGTTTCTATGACAACAATATCTTGACATTTTTTTCCCCGTTAAAGGGTTTTTTTGGGGAGGTTTTCCTGATCAGCTGTGAGGGTCCTAAGGACAGAAGGATGCGGTATGCTGTAAAGCCCTGTGAGGCAAATTGTGATTCATGATATTGGGTTTTATAAATAATATTGATTGATTGATTGACAGTAACAAAGCTAGGTAGCTAATGTGATGCAACGTTAACAGAGGGTTGATGACACAGGTAACCATGAGCTAACAATACGAGCAGAGATTAAAGCTCAGCAGCAACACCCAGAGTCCGCCGGATGATCTGCGGCAACAGATGAACTTTCCTGTCTCAGGACTGACACCAGCGAAAAGTTCAGAGAATTTATTCATTGGCACTCTGAGTGTTTGAGAAGCATCAACCTGCAGAGCTGAAGACAGTTGATGTCGTACAGATGGAGATTCATAAATATATCTTTTGAGATTATTCTGGTAAAAATAAAGTTTGCCTTGTGCTCTCAATCGTCTGTTTAAATTTTCACTGTAATTAGAAAACCTCACCACCTGCGAAGCTCGTTAGCTGACGCTGTCTCCATCACACCCCGCTGACCCAGGCTGTGATCTGCTCTTCCGTTAGAAGAACCAGACGGAGGATGGGACGCCAGTGAGCGGGGTCTGTAGGCATCCATCCAGTGTCCACACACGGCTGGATGTGGAGGCAAGGACTTGGTCTTTTTTCCCCGGGGGTTTGGTGTCCTCATTGTCAAGACAGACGGACTCGCCCCTTCTTGGACATTTAGACGTGGAAATAAAAAACATTTTAAAATAACTTACTTCTGTTATGATCTGGGAGTTGATGCGCAGATGTTCACTGGTTGAAATATTAACTACTTCCATTTCTGTGATGTGATTGGCTGAATTATAAACTGATAAGTTTTTGACTGAGCCTCTGATTGGCCACATTAAAGAAATGACTGACAGATGCCCCGCCCTCTTGAGCTCACTGCAGGTCGATGATTTAAAAAGAAGCTTAACACGACACGTTTTCAACAGCCGGAGCGCTGCGTCACATGACAGTTAGGTTTATTGAAGGTTTCCAGGCACACAGAGTTAAATATATGGCATCATAACTAAATTTAATTATGACGTGAAACGACAGTAAAAACAAATTTTGCAAACTTATTTCACTCATCTTGAACAAAAATGAAATGTCTCAAATGTTAATTTATTCTGAAACTGATTTAATATTCATCCAGAGTTTGTTGTGTTTGAAGAGTTCAGATCTGCCACACACAGGTTCGTTATTATTAGTATTACTATTATTGTTATTATTATTATTATTATTATTATTGCTGCAATTGTTACTATGGTCTATTGATGTCTCCTGTTATGGATGGCATTTATATTCTGTAGTGCAAGTTTTACCTGGAGGGATTTGGCAGTGCAACAGTCAGGCGTGGTATGATCGTCGGCCCAGTTAGCTCAGATAGCTTGGTGAGCTCAGTTAGCTCAGTTAGCCTGGTTAGCTCAGTTAGCCTGGTTACCTGAGGTCGTAGGACAAACTGTGTGCCAACATTGTTCAGTCGGGTGTTTCTGTGGAAACTCTTAATCAAACATTTAATTTACAGTGACGTCACCCAGATGTGTCAATGTAATGATAGTGATGTCGTTCAGATGACCTCTAGCTGAAGATTCACGCAGTAATGAGGTGATAACGAATGCTGTGGAGTGTCTGATCCCTGCCACGCTCAGTCCGTCTGTTGTCTGCGCTTCGTTCGTTGTCGTTTTTTTGTGTCTTCGCCCTGACAGGTTGGTTATCCAATAAGAATCTGTGAACATCAGGACGATGTTAGTATATATCCTGTCCCAACATATGATTGGCTGAGACAACAGTTCACATCAAATTCACACCCACGTTTAGATGAACTTCAGAAACATCGAAAACAGAACTGAAGTTTTTTAATGGATTCACTGTCAGAAGAAAAACTGTGATTGGTCCATTTTCTTTTCCTTTTAGATCAACACAATGTTTGTCCAAACGAGATCTATGAATTATCATTTTGTTTTCTAAATGAATAAAAACAAACACACAAACAAAAGAAATTCATGAATAAATAAATATATAAATAAATGATGTTTTTGCAGAAAAAATATTTAAATACTTTTTTTTCCCTTTCCTGAATATTCTCTGGTTTATATAAAAATTAAAATAAATATGATGATGATGATGAAGAGGAAGATGATTAAATAATCACTGTTATGTTAAATAAAATTATTTCCCTGTATTAAATAAAATTATTTCACTATGTTAAATAAATTATTTCCCTGCATTAAATAAAATTATTTCACTGTATTAAATAAAATTATTCAACTGTATTAAATAAAATTATTTCCCTGTAATATAAAATTATTTCACTGTATTAAATAAAATTGTTTCCCTATAAAATAAAATTATTTCACTATATCAAATAAATTTATTTCACTGTATTAAATAAAACTTTCAGAAACACGTTGACGTTTCTTCATTTTGTTACTGTTAAAGTTTTAAAGTTTCTGTCAACAGACTAAACTTTGTTATATTAAACTTTAGTTGTGGTCATTAACACGTTCATTAACTCAATTATTAACTCATTCATTAACATATTAAGTCATTAATTCACTCATGCATTAGCACATTCATTAACTCATTCATGAACTTATTCATTGAAACTCATTCATTAACTTGTTCATCATTCGTTCATTAACTTGTTCATCACGGACCCAGGATGGTCCAGGTATGTCATCTGTAAACGTGGACGGCAAGGACAAAGTGAGGATATGTGGCGACCTGCGATGAAAACGCATTAGGTCACCATGTTCATGATGTTAGTCGTGGTAGCATGCTAAGTGTAGCTAACCCTGTGTACGTTTAGTCATTTTTAAACATTGTGTATCTCTGATTTTCTAACAACTAAAAATGTTAATTGTGTTTCATCGGTAAAGATCAAGTGATTATTGATTATTGATCATAGTCAGACATTCGATGGGATGTTTGTGTTGCCATGGAGACTCTATCAGTGTTTAATATTCAGACATGATGTTATCTAAGTACCTGTCACAGGATGGTCACACAAACTTTTATCAGATCAGCGTTTCAGGATTTGAACAAACTTTATTAGCACTCTCTTTGTGACCAGTGACAACAGGAAGTGAGTCTAGTCGTCGTCCTCTCCCGTCTTTTCGATAACTTTCCTCATCCACCTGCTCATCCTGAACAGGTGAGTGTAGAAGCCATACTTCCCGTCTCTGTCGCAGCCTTCACCCCATGACACGATGCCCATCTGATACCAGCGGTTCTCCGCCGGGTACTGGACACACAAATACACACCAACACAAAAGGTTCATTCGCAAAACAGCCAGATCGCAAACAGATATATAAATATAAATATTTATACACATCAACACTACTGTTAGACACACACACACACACACACACACATATATATATATATATATATATATATATATATATATAGACTGTATAAACACATGGATTCATTCACAGAGGTTCTGCAGCCTGGTCGCTCACTGGACGTTAATGTTACATTTATAATAATATAAATAAAATATATATATATACATCAACAACAGGAACTGAAAAGACATTTTACAGATGAATTATTAGAAGATCATTGATTACTAGTTTTAATTATTTGTTTGCTGCGGGCGGAATTGTTATTTTACTCGGCTCTCCTCTGCCATGCTAACTCCTACTGCAGTGCAGGATGCACGTTCAAGCTTGTGGGGCCGTGGCTTTGGATGGAGCACTGGCGGGAGGGGGAGGAGGGGGTTGAGCTGAGAGGAGGTGCCGCTTTCAAATCTTGCTAGTTCTCCAACATTACCAACTACAGCTTTAAGAGACTCATCAGTGACTCTGACACAAACTACTCTGAATAAATGTTTTTTTTTCTCCTGATGTGTCTTTACACTGATGTCCAAACACTAATGTCTCTGCACACTAAGGTCCAAACAACTGATGTCCAAACAACTGATATCCAAACACTAACGTCCAAACATTAATGTCGAAACAACTGACATCCAAACACTAACGTCCAAACAACCGACATCCAAACACTAACGTCCAAACAACTGACATGAAAACACTTATATCCAAACCCTGACGTTCAAACAACTGATGTCCAAACAATTGACATCCAAACACTAACGTCCAAACATTAATGTCCAAACAACTGACATCCAAACACTAACGTCCAAACAACTGACATCCGAACAACTGACATCCAAACACTAACGTCCAAACATTAATGTCCAAACCCTGACGTTCAAACAACTGACATGAAAACAACTGACTTCCAAACACTAACGTCGAAACAACTGACATCCAAACACTAACGTCCAAACAACTGACATCAAAACACTAACGTCCAAACATTAATGTCCAAACCCTGACGTCCAAACGACTGACATCCAAACACTAACGTCCAAACAACTGACATCCAAACACTAACGTCCAAACAACTGACGTCCAAACAACTGACATCCGAACAACTGACATCCTAACACTAACGTCCAAACATTAATGTCCAAACCCTGACGTTCAAACAACTGACATAAAAACAACTGACTTCCAAACACTAACGTCGAAACAACTGACTTCCAAACACTAACGTCCAAACAACTGACATCAAAACACTAACGTCCAAACATTAATGTCCAAACCCTGGCGTTCAAATAACTGATGTCCAAACAATTGACATCCAAACACTAACGTCCAAACATTAATGTCCAAACCCTGACGTCCAAACGACTGACATCTAAACACTAACGTCCAAACAACTGACATCCAAACACTAACGTCCAAACAACTGACGTCCAAACAACTGACATCCGAACAACTGACATCCAAACACTAACGTCCAAACATTAATGTCCAAACCCTGACGTTCAAACAACTGACATCAAAACAACTGACTTCCAAACACTAACGTCGAAACAACTGACTTCCAAACACTAACGTCCAAACAACTGACATCAAAACAGTAACGTCCAAACATTAATGTCCAAACCCTGACGTTCAAACAACTGATGTCCAAACAATTGACATCCAAACACTAACGTCCAAACATTAATGTCCAAACCCTGATGTCCAAACAACTGACATCCAAACACTAACGTCCAAACAACTGACATCCGAACAACTGACATCCAAACACTAACGTCCAAACATTAATGTCCAAACCCTGACGTTCAAACAACTGACATGAAAACAACTGACTTCCAAACACTAACGTCGAAACAACTGACATCCAAACACTAACGTCGAAACAACTGACATCAAAACACTAACGTCCAAACATTAATGTCCAAACCCTGACGTTCAAACAACTGATGTCCAAACAATTGACATCCAAACACTAACGTCCAAACATTAATGTCCAAACCCTGACGTCCAAACACTAACGTCCAAACAACTGACATCCAAACACTAACGTCCAAACAACTGACGTCCAAACAACTGACATCCGAACAACTGACATCCAAACACTAACGTCCAAACATTAATGTCCAAACCCTGACGTTCAAACAACTGACATCAAAACAACTGACTTCCAAACACTAACGTCGAAACAACTGACTTCCAAACACTAACGTCCAAACAACTGACATCAAAACACTAACGTCCAAACATTAATGTCCAAACCCTGGCGTTCAAACAACTGACATCCAAACACTAACGTCCAAACATTAATGTCCAAACCCTGACGTTCAAACAACTGACATCAAAACAACTGACTTCCAAACACTAACGTCGAAACAACTGACTTCCAAACACTAACGTCCAAACAACTGACATCAAAACACTAACGTCCAAACATTAATGTCCAAACCCTGACGTTCAAACAACTGACATCCGAACAACTGACATCCAAACACTAACGTCCAAACATTAATGTCCAAACCCTGACGTTCAAACAACTGATGTCCAAACAATTGACATCCAAACACTAACGTCCAAACATTAATGTCCAAACCCTGATGTCCAAACAACTGACATCCAAACACTAACGTCCAAACAACTGACATCCGAACAACTGACATCCAAACACTAACGTCCAAACATTAATGTCCAAACCCTGACGTTCAAACAACTGACATGAAAACAACTGACTTCCAAACACTAACGTCGAAACAACTGACATCCAAACACTAACGTCCAAACAACTGACATCAAAACACTAACGTCCAAACATTAATGTCCAAACCCTGACGTTCAAACAACTGATGTCCAAACAATTGACATCCAAACACTAACGTCCAAACATTAATGTCCAAACCCTGACGTCCAAACACTAACGTCCAAACAACTGACATCCAAACACTAACGTCCAAACAACTGACGTCCAAACAACTGACATCCGAACAACTGACATCCAAACACTAACGTCCAAACATTAATGTCCAAACCCTGACGTTCAAACAACTGACATCAAAACAACTGACTTCCAAACACTAACGTCGAAACAACTGACTTCCAAACACTAACGTCCAAACAACTGACATCAAAACACTAACGTCCAAACATTAATGTCCAAACCCTGGCGTTCAAACAACTGATGTCCAAACAATTGACATCCAAACACTAACGTCCAAACATTAATGTCCAAACCCTGACGTCCAAACAACTGACATCCAAACACTAACGTCCAAACATTAATGTCCAAACCCTGACGTTCAAACAACTGACATCAAAACAACTGACTTCCAAACACTAACGTCGAAACAACTGACTTCCAAACACTAACGTCCAAACAACTGACATCAAAACACTAACGTCCAAACATTAATGTCCAAACCCTGACGTTCAAACAACTGACATCAAAACAACTGACTTCCAAACACTAACGTCGAAACAACTGACTTCCAAACACTAACGTCCAAACAACTGACATCAAAACACTAACGTCCAAACATTAATGTCCAAACCCTGACGTTCAAACAACTGATGTCCAAACAATTGACATCCAAACACTAACGTCCAAACATTAATGTCCAAACCCTGATGTCCAAACAACTGACATCCAAACACTAACGTCCAAACAACTGACATCCGAACAACTGACATCCAAACACTAACGTCCAAACATTAATGTCCAAACCCTGACGTTCAAACAACTGACATGAAAACAACTGACTTCCAAACACTAACGTCGAAACAACTGACTTCCAAACACTAACGTCCAAACAACTGACATCAAAACACTAACGTCCAAACATTAATGTCCAAACCCTGGCGTTCAAACAACTGATGTCCAAACAATTGACATCCAAACACTAACGTCCAAACATTAATGTCCAAACCCTGACGTCCAAACGACTGACATCCTAACACTAACGTCCAAACATTAATGTCCAAACCCTGACGTTCAAACAACTGACATAAAAACAACTGACTTCCAAACACTAACGTCGAAACAACTGACTTCCAAACACTAACGTCCAAACAACTGACATCAAAACACTAACGTCCAAATATTAATGTCCAAACCCTGGCGTTCAAAAAACTGATGTCCAAACAATTGACATCCAAACACTAACGTCCAAACATTAATGTCCAAACATTAATGTCCAAACCCTGACGTCCAAACACTAACGTCCAAACAACTGACATCCAAACACTAACGTCCAAACAACTGACGTCCAAACAACTGACATCTGAACAACTGACATCCAAACACTAACGTCCAAACATTAATGTCCAAACCCTGACGTTCAAACAACTGACATCAAAACAACTGACTTCCAAACACTAACGTCCAAACAACTGACATCAAAACACTAACGTCCAAACATTAATGTCCAAACCCTGGCGTTCAAACAACTGATGTCCAAACAATTGACATCCAAACACTAACGTCCAAACATTAATGTCCAAACCCTGACGTCCAAACACTAACGTCCAAACATTAATGTCCAAACCCTGACGTTCAAACAACTGACATCAAAACAACTGACTTCCAAACACTAACGTCGAAACAACTGACTTCCAAACACTAACGTCCAAACAACTGACATCAAAACACTAACGTCCAAACATTAATGTCCAAACCCTGACGTTCAAACAACTGACATCAAAACAACTGACTTCCAAACACTAACGTCGAAACAACTGACTTCCAAACACTAACGTCCAAACAACTGACATCAAAACACTAACGTCCAAATATTAATGTCCAAACCCTGACGTTCAAACAACTGATGTCCAAACAATTGACATCCAAACACTAACGTCCAAACATTAATGTCCAAACCCTGATGTCCAAACAACTGACATCCAAACCCTGACGTTCAAACAACTGACATCAAAACAACTGACTTCCAAACACTAACGTCGAAACAACTGACTTCCAAACACTAACGTCCAAACAACTGACATCAAAACACTAACGTCCAAACATTAATGTCCAAACCCTGGCGTTCAAACAACTGATGTCCAAACAATTGACATCCAAACACTAACGTCCAAACATTAATGTCCAAACCCTGACGTCCAAACTACTGACATCCAAACACTAACGTCCAAACAACTGACATCCAAACACTAACGTCCAAACAACTGACGTCTAAACAACTGACATCCGAACAACTGACATCCAAACACTAACGTCCAAACATTAATGTCCAAACCCTGACGTTCAAACAACTGACATCAAAACAACTGACTTCCAAACACTAACGTCCAAACAACTGACTTCCAAACACTAACGTCCAAATAACTGACATCAAAACACTAACGTCCAAACATTAATGTCCAAACCCTGACGTTCAAACAACTGATGTCCAAACAATTGACATCCAAACACTAACGTCCAAACATTAATGTCCAAACCCTGATGTCCAAACAACTGACATCCAAACACTAACGTCCAAACAACTGACGTCCAAACAACTGACATCCGAACAACTGACATCCAAACACTAACGTCCAAACATTAATGTCCAAACCCTGACGTTCAAACAACTGACATCAAAACAACTGACTTCCAAACACTAACGTCGAAACAACTGACTTCCAAACACTAACGTCCAAACAACTGACATCAAAACACTAACGTCCAAACATTAATGTCCAAACCCTGACGTTCAAACAACTGATGTCCAAACAATTGACATCCAAACACTAACGTCCAAACATTAATGTCCAAACCCTGATGTCCAAACAACTGACATCCAAACACTAACGTCCAAACAACTGACATCCGAACAACTGACATCCAAACACTAACGTCCAAACATTAATGTCCAAACCCTGACGTTCAAACAACTGACATGAAAACAACTGACTTCCAAACACTAACGTCGAAACAACTGACATCCAAACACTAACGTCCAAACAACTGACATCAAAACACTAACGTCCAAACATTAATGTCCAAACCCTGACGTTCAAACAACTGATGTCCAAACAATTGACATCCAAACACTAACGTCCAAACATTAATGTCCAAACCCTGACGTCCAAACACTAACGTCCAAACAACTGACATCCAAACACTAACGTCCAAACAACTGACGTCCAAACAACTGACATCCGAACAACTGATATCCAAACACTAACGTCCAAACATTAATGTCCAAACCCTGACGTTCAAACAACTGACATCAAAACAACTGACTTCCAAACACTAACGTTGAAACAACTGACTTCCAAACACTAACGTCCAAACAAGTGACATCAAAACACTAACGTCCAAACATTAATGTCCAAACCCTGGCGTTCAAACAACTGATGTCCAAACAATTGACATCCAAACACTAATGTCCAAACATTAATGTCCAAACCCTGACGTCCAAACGACTGACATCCAAACACTAATGTACAAACAACTGACATCCAAACACTAACGTCCAAACAACTGACGTCCAAACAACTGACATCCGAACAACTGACATCCAAACACTAACGTCCAAACATTAATGTCCAAACCCTGACGTTCAAACAACTGACATCAAAACAACTGACTTCCAAACACTAACGTCGAAACAACTGACTTCCAAACACTAACGTCCAAACAACTGACATCAAAACACTAACGTCCAAACATTAATGTCCAAACCCTGACGTTCAAACAACTGATGTCCAAACAATTGACATCCAAACACTAACGTCCAAACATTAATGTCCAAACAACTGACATCCAAACACTAACGTCCAAACAACTGACATCCAAACACTAACGTCCAAACATTAATGTCCAAACCCTGACGTTCAAACAACTGACATGAAAACAACTGACTTCCAAACACTAACCTCGAAACAACTGACATCCAAACACTAACGTCCAAACAACTGACATCAAAACACTAACGTCCAAACATTAATGTCCAAACCCTGACGTTCAAACAACTGATGTCCAAACAATTGACATCCAAACACTAACGTCCAAACATTAATGTCCAAACCCTGACGTCCAAACGACTGACATCCAAACACTAACGTCCAAACAACTGACATCAAAACACTAATGTCCAAACATTAATGTCCAAACCCTGATGTTCAAACAACTGATGTCGAAACAATTGACATCCAAACACTAACGTCCAAACATTAATGTCCAAACCCTGGCGTCCAAACAACTGATATCCAAACAACTGACATCCAAACACTAACATCCAAACAACTGACATCAAAACACTAACGTCCAAACATTAATGTCCAAACCCTGACGTTCAAACAACTGATGTCCAAACAATTGACATCCAAACACTGTTTTCCAAACACTGACGTCCAAAGAACTGATGACCAAACACTAACCTCCAAACACTGACGTCCAAACATTACTGTCCAAACACTAACGTCCGAACATTACTGTCCAAACACTGACGTCCAAACATTAATGTACAAACACTAACCTCCAAACATTAATTTCCAAACACTGACATCCAAACACTGACGTCCAAACAACTGACATCCAAACACTAACGTCCAAACAACTGACATCCAAACAACTGGCATCCAAACAACTGACGACCAATAACTGATGTCCAAACACTAATGTCTCTGCACACGATGTCTCTGTGCACCGATGTCTAAACACTGACGTTTCTGCACAGTGATGTCCAAACACCGACATCCAAGCAGTGATGTCCAAACGGTGACATCCCAACACTGATGTCCAAAAAACTGATGTCCAATCACTGGGAGACTGACTCTGAGCAGAAGGACAGACAGATAGATAGACAGGTATGTAGGTAGGTAGACAGATGGACGGATTCAGAGTTCAGTTTCATTGATGTGTGATGTCAGTTTGATGATGATGATATTTTCATTGTAGTGAGACAAGACCTTGTTGTATAAATGACCTATCCCCGTGATCATCGCATGAACCTTTACAGACACAGAGTGAGACCTCAAACACCAGATGTCAGATGTTTGTCATCTGATCACAGAAAAATTAAAATCTTATAGAAAATCTACAAATAAAAAAACTTCGCGTGGATTTTTCTGTGGCATTCACTTGGTCATTTTTTGTTAACATAGTGTTTTAACAATTTTTTTTACCATTTCAAAAATCGTTTTTATCAGTTAACAAATGGTCGAATTTATATACATTTAAATTTAGATTTGGTACCAAAACTGTAACAAACGATATCAACCCAAAAAACTGATGCAACATGTGATGAGATGTAATGCTTTGATTATAATGTTGTAATAACCCTGTATGTACACTCCCAACATTAAGAGTTTAACAAATATAAAACCAAAACATGATGTTTATCACGTTTTATGACAAGAACTGAGCAGTGTCTGTAATGTCCCCTGTCTCTAATAAACTGGTCTCTATTGGTCTGAGGAAGTTAAACCCTGACTGACACTAAATGTCCCCTGTCCCTAATAAACTGGTCTCTATGGGTCTCAGAAGGTTAAACCCTGACTGACACTAAATGTCTTCTGTCTCTAATAAACTGGTCTCTGTGGGTCTCAGAAGGTTAAACCCTGACTGACACTAAATGTCTTCTGTCCCTAATAAACTGGTCTCTGTGGGTCATTAAGTCGTGTCGCTCACCTTCATCACAAATGGTCCACCGCTGTCTCCCTCACAGGCGTCTCCACGCTCATCATCATCTGGTTTATAACCTGGAACGCAGGTGAGAGGGTCGTTTGAGCTCAATGCTAGCATTAGAATGCTAGCATGCTAACAATGTTAACATGCCTTTTTTATATAATACTATATTATGAATTTTATAAGACATTACATTTCATTACATTAAATTATTTTCTGACGTATGATACCCTGACTTTATTTGAACGAAATGTTTTTGACGTGTCTCACAGATGTTATGAATGACAGGCTGAACATGACAGTAACGACTCAGGACAGGATGGCGTCTTTTCAGTATTCCCTCATCTTCTCTCACAGTGCTGTTGGGTATGTTTGTCACTGAGTTTTTCAGTGAGTTTTTTAGAACAGATGTCGGAGTTCAGCGTGAATGGTCTGTGCTGCAAAGACTTTTTCCTCCGAGTCTCAGTGACGGTCATCACATAATGTAAAATATTTAAAGCACAAAAGCAAAACTGACGTCATTATGAAGCAGAGTAGCTGAGTAACATGTCAACCTGACGATGGCGTTACCTGAAAAGTCAAAAGGATTCATTCTCTGAAGAACATGAATGTCTGAAACAGTTTAAATCAGTAGTGAAGATGTTTGTGGACAGAGGACAGACTTTCATCCTGACAGTGTCTCTGCTGTGTCTCATTTATAGAACAACAGTAGAAACAAAAATGTTACCAGCACAGAGCATGTTGTTTGTGGACAGAGGACAGACTGTTGTCCTGACAGTGTATCTGCTGCGTCTCATTTATAGAACAACAGTAGAAACAAAAATGTTACCAGCACAGAGCATGTTGTTTGTGGACAGAGGACAGACTGTTGTCCTGACAGTGTATCTGCTGCGTCTCATTTATAGAACAACAGTAGAAACAAAAATGTTACCAGCACAGAGCATGTTGTTTGTGGACAGAGGACAGACTATCGTCCTGACAGTGTGTCTGCTGTGTCTCATTTATAGAACTGTAGATATAAAAACGTTACCGGCACAGAACATGTTGTTTGTGATCTTGACGGATGTGGAGCTGCGGCAGATGTCCTGGTCTACGATTGGTAGATGGATCTGTTGGAGGACTGTGGGTAAATTTCTGGCTGAAGGGTTCCAGGTTTCCTTCAAGTTCCCCCAGCCCGTCACTCGACCTTTGTAACCTTCGCTCATCAGACTGTCAGACAAAAACAACATGATTCATAGAGTACAACATGAGGGTCAAACAGTTGACGCTTTCTGTGTGAGTCTTACGCCCGGGCGATCTTCTTGTTGGGCAGGCAGACCGGGGAGATCTCATCGGTGAATGTGACTGGCCGCCTCATGTGCAACAGGGCAATGTCACGGTTCAGGTTTTCCCTCCAGTTATACTTTGGGTGGACGATGATCTCACTGATGGCCACGATCTTCTCGGTGCCGCGTTCAAACCTGAAATTCATCATTAATTTTCTTGTGTTCTGATCTCAGATATCCGTTACACTAACAGACAGGAACTCTTACTTGGCCCTGTTGTGTTTCCCCAGGCGGACCAGGATGTCGTCAGAAGTGAAGTTCTTGTTCCAGGGCGGGTAGAGGATGCAGTGGGCAGCGGTGAGGATCCACTGATTGCTAATCAGACTGGCTCCGCACAGCAGCTCCTGTGGACTGCGTTTATACAGCATCACCTGCCTGTGAACCGTGATACATACACAGGTAGATACTTTGGTTTATATGTTTCTCCTGATCAAGTGTTGTTTACAGCATGGTTACCATGGTGACAGTTTTATTGTTTTTAGTGTTGTTACCATGGTGCTGAGGCCACCTCGGCATCATCGCCCCCAACAATACGTTTTTCTCGGTATGATTCCAGAAGCTCTTTCTCTTTTGCATCCACCTTGTTCTGTTTTTCAAACAGGGGGCGCTCTCCACACACTACGACACACCCAGTATACCAGTCAGTAAACCAGTTAAACCAGTCAGTTCCTGCTAGGTGGTTAGTTACCACTCAGACAGTTGATTTAGTTAGATGACTCGTTGACTCATCATAACTCACCATCCTCTCCTTGTCCGAAGGATCGAGGATTGAAAAATCTTTTTCTGGTGGATGGCAGGACGGAGCGCTCCTGTCCTCCTTCTGTATCAGTGGACAAGTCAAGCAATGGATCCTCTGAGAGACAGACACAGGTCAGAGACAGACAGTGGACAGACAGAAAGACAGACAGACAGGTAAGAGGCAGTTGACTGATCAGCAGTACTACTCTGCAGTAGTTACTTGTGTTTACCACACAGCTCCAGGTCGCAGTAGTCGATGGTCACGTTACCAGCGACCTCCACGTAGCACCAGGGGCCCTCGGGGTCGTTGTCGGGATTACGGCACTTGTTTCCTGGCAGAGTGACCTCGGGGATGAAGTCTTTGCCTATGCTAAGGGCCTTTGCCTCTGGAGATGACCACTGCAGGCAGGTGTGTCCTCCCAGGGTGACAGCCAGGTCACCGACGTAGTCGATGCCATGATTGGGTACACACTCAGTGGTTTTGATTGGTTCAGGGGCCAACGTGGGCGGGACAAAGTCCTCACCTTCAAAGAAAAGACGGTGTCATTGTACAAGTAATGATGTAGGAGCGCTGGATTTACAGAGATCTCGTCAGAGACTGTTGGTACGAACACGATCAATATAGATACTCCTAGGACTGTAGACAGGTGGGAACTCTACGGGTGTGTGTCAGGTGATACAGACTCACCACAGGTGGGGACTCTACGGGTGTGTGCCAGGTGATACAGAGTCACTACAGGTGGGGACTTTTCAGGTGTGTGTCAGGTGATACAGACTCACCACAGGTGGGGACTTTTCAGGTGTGTGTCAGGTGATACAGACTCACCACAGGTGGGGACTCTACGGGTGTGTGCCAGGTGATACAGAGTCACTACAGGTGGGGACTCTGCAGGTGTGTGTCAGGTGATAGGTTTCTACCATTGTTTTCATGTTAAATGTTTGTTTGGGGGGAGTATTTCCTGATTAGCTGTGAGGTTGCAAAGCACAGAGGGATGTCGTATGCTGTAAAGCCTCTGAGGCAAATGATTTGTGATATTGGGCTGTATAAATAACATTGGTTGATTGATTGTTTGATTGATTGTTTGATAGATACAGACTCACCACAGATGGGGACTTTACAGGTCTCCTTCTGGACCGTGGGGTCTTTGGTGAAGCACCAGGGTCCATCTGGGTTGTTGTTTGGGTTTCTACAGAAGTTTTCATGAAGGATGCTGTTTGGTTCTGAAGCATTGTACTCCCTACAGACAGACAGACAGACAGACAGACAGACAGACAGTCAGTAAATAACCCTGTCTCGAAGCTCATGTTCGTGGCTTTGAATCTGAACTGGGTCTAAATTATTCTGTTTATATTTAAGATCTATGACATTATCAGAGTTCTGTAGGGGACTTATTATGGGATGTTGGTCTACCTGTTGGTCAGTGTGTTATCAGAATCAGAATCAGAATCAGAAATACTTTATTGATCCCCGAGGGGAAATTATTTATGTTACAGGTACTCCTTGCAAGAGAGGAAAGATACGTGAGAATATAAGAAATTTAAACAGTAATATTAACAAATATATAATTAAATAAACAGGAATTATTAACAAACATAAACGTAGATACATATATACACACACACACACACATATATATATATATATATATATATATATATATATATATACACACATGTATATATTGTAAACTGAACAAGATTATATACACAAACAGAATATATACAGTCAGGGTGAATTGGGTTATTGCACAAGTTAAGTTAAATTATTGCAGTGTGTGAAAAAGTCTCAGGGCCACTCAGAGGGAGGAGTTGTACAGTTTGATGGCCACAGGCAGGAATGATTTCCTGTGGCGCTCAGTGGCTCATCTTGGTGGTATGAGTCTCCCACTGAAAGTACTGTTGTGCCTGACCAGCACATGGTGGAGTGGGTGTGAGATATTGTCCAAGATAGTTTGTAGCTTAGACAGCATCCTCCTCTCTGACACCACTATCAGAGAGTCACACTCCGTTCCCACAACGTCACTGGCCTTGCGGATCAGTTTGTTGAGTCTGTTGGCGTCCGCCACCCTCAGCCTGCTGCCCCAGCACACCACAGCATAGAGGATAGCACTGGCCACCACAGACTCATAGGAAATCCTGAGCATAGTCCGGCAGATGTTGAAGGACCTCAGTCGCCTCAGAAAATAGACACGACTCTGGTCCTTCCTGGAGAGAACGTTAGTGTTCTTAGCCCAGTCCAGTTTATTGTCAATGTGTACCCCCAGGTACTTATAGCGCTCCACAATGTCCAAACTGACCCGTTGGGTGGAAACAGGGGTCACCAGTGTCTTGGTCCTCCTCAGATCCACAGCCAGTTCCTTTGTCTTTGCCACATTGAGCTGCAGATGGTTCTTCTCACACCATGTGACAAAGTTATCCACAACAGCCCTGTACTCATCCTCATCACCCTTGGTGATACATCCAAGTATAGCAGAGTTATTAGAAAACTTCTGAAGATGGCAGGTCTCAGTGCGATAGCTGAAGTCCGTGGTGTAGAGGGTGAAGAGGAAGGGAGAGAGGACAGTCCCCTGCGGGGCCCCGGTATTGCTGACCACTCTGTCTGACACACAGCGTTGCAAGCGCACATATTGTGGTCTGCCAGTCAAGTAGTCTACAATCCAGGACACCAGGGGGGCATCCACCTGCATTGCCGTCAGTTTGTCACCCAGTAGAGCTGGACGGACGGTGTTGAACGCACTAGAGAAGTCAAAAAACATGACCCTCACAGTGCTTGCCGGGTTATCCAAATGGGCGTAGACACGGTTGAGCAGATAGATGATGGCGTCCTCAGCTCCAAGTTGGGGCTGATAGGCGAACTGGAGGGGGTCCAAAAGTGGCTTGACCATGGGCCGGAGCTGCTCCAAGACGAGTCTCTCCAGGGTCTTCATGATGTGGGAGGTCAATGCCACGGGTTTGTAGTCCTTGGAGCCACTGGGAGGCGATGTCTTTGGCACAGGAACGAGGCAGGATGTCTTCCACAGCAAGGGGAGCCTCTGGAGACTCAGGCTCATGTTAAAGACATGCTGAAGTACTCCACATAGCTGGGGGGCACAGGCTTTGAGCACCCTGGGGCTGACACCATCAGGGCCTGCAGCCTTATTTGAGTGGAGTCTCATCAGCTGTCTTCTCACATGGTCAGCAGTGAAGCACATTGTGGAGGTGACGACACATTGGGGAGGGGTGTAGTCCTCATGATGGAAAGAGCAGTCAGTCTGACCATGGGGGGATGAGGTGTGAGGAGGAGGAGGAGGGGGGGTCAAGCAAGAGGTTGTTGAGGTGTGAGAGGGAGGAGTGGGGGAGGAGGGCAGAGTGGGAGATGGTTGACCAAGACAGACAGCAGAAGAGTCAGGGGGGGGGGGGGGGGGGGGGGGGGGGGGGGGGGGGGGGGGGGGGGGGGGGATGGGCAGAGCCAGTAGTGTCAAATCTGTTAAAAAACAGATTCAGTTCATTGGCCCTGTCCACGCTGCCTTCAACTCCTCTGTGGTTGTTGGTCCCGAAGCCAGTGATGGTCCTCATTTCACTCCAGACCTCTCTCATGTTGTTCTGCTGGAGTTTCCTCTCCAGCTTCCTCCTGTACCTCTCCTTAGCCTCCCTGATCTTCATCTTCAGCTCCCCCTGTATTGTTCTCACCTCCTCCCTGTTACCAGCTCTGAAGGCCCTCTTCTTTGCATTGAGGATGGCTTTGATGTCCTTTGTTACCCATGGTTTGGGTAACAATGGACAGTCCTGGCTGGGACAGTGGAGTCCACACAAAAACTGATGTAGTCCGTGATGCATTGTAAACAGTTACAATAATTGCATGTGAAAACTCCCTGGGTAAATAATACGGCCTGAGTCCAACAGCAAACAGTTCAATGTCTGGGCAACAGATACGTTCCTTAATGGAAATATGGTCAGGACTGCACCAGCGGTTATTTACTAGAACAGCAAGCCCCCCTCCTTTGCGCTTACCGCTCTCGGTGCAGTCCCGGTCGGCCCGAACAGTTTGAAAGCCGCTGATGGAGACGTTGTTGTCGGGAATGTCCTGGTGAAGCCATGTCTTAGTGAAGCACATAAGACTACATTCCTGGTACTCCTTCTGACTTTTGGCGACCGCTTTATTTGCCAGTGACCTCACGTTGCCCATGACGAGAGAGGGAAGACACGGCTTATATCTTCTCTTCTCCATAAGCCTCCATTGTCTCAACCCTGCTTTTTTCCGCCGTTGTTTACTTCCTCCCTGCATCCTCTGTGTATTTTCCTCCACAGTTAAGCTGGTATCTCCGATGTTCCGGCCGCCAAGCCGGCCGGCCTCAGAACAATGAGCTGATCTCTGGAGTAAACAATACGGCCTTGAAGTTGTTGCGCAATGGTGCCGGGTTTGAATGAAATAAGTAATTCCAGGGTGAGGAAAACCAGTACAACTCTCTCAATCAGCATGTTTTGAGAGGGCGCAGTTTCACAATGACAATCACAAAAAGCCAAGCACAAATACCAAACTTAATAAAGCAAAAAAGTAAGAAAACCGAGAAAACAAGCAGGAACGACTGCAACAGGCTGCATGCGTGGGTGCATGCGCACTAGCGACATGGGATGTGGGATGTTAGTCTGTCTGTTGGTTACCTTATTATGGGATGTTGGTCAAAGGGTGTAGGTTTGATTTTCACATTGGTAGGGACATAAAAGTCCTCCATGGCAGCGACCTGTACGTTGGTGATTTTTAATGCAGTTTCACATCATGTGAAACTGATCAGTGCTTTATAATGCATATTTAGATATGTACACTAAATACAAGAATGTCTTGGGCAATGTATTCTCCAATTTTATGAGTTACATGAATATACACTGATAACCTCACCACATCTGTCTGTATGTGCTTCCCTTCTGTGTCTCTTCTAGCTCCTCCTGTGTCTCCTCTATCTCCTCCTGTGTCTCTTCCATTTCCTTCTGTGTCTCCTCTATCTCCTCCTGTGTCTCTTCCATTTCCTTCTGTGTCTCTTCTATCTCCTCCTGTGTCTCCTCTATCTCCTCCTGTGTCTCTTCCATTTCCTTCTGTGTCTCCTCTATCTCCTCCTGTGTCTCTTCCATTTCCTTCTGTGTCTCTTCTATCTCCTCCTGTGTCTCCTCTATCTCCTCCTGTGTCTCTTCCATTTCCTTCTGTGTCTCCTCTATCTCCTCCTGTGTCTCTTCCATTTCCTTCTGTGTCTCTTCTATCTCCTCCTGTGTCTCTTCCATTTCCTCCTGTGTCTCCTCTATCTCCTCCAGTCTGTCTGGTACTTGTCATCTGACACAAAACATATTGATGCAAGACATGTGACCAGTGGGATAATCTGAGGTACAACAGTCATAGACTTTGATTGTTGTAGCCTGAGGAAAACATACTGTATGTTTTACAATTGGGTAATTCATTAAACAACATCTGAATTTATATAGGCTAAAGAACAGCCACAATGTCAACAAAACTTAGTTAGCTTCATCATGTTAAACATAAATAAAATAAATCAACAAAAATGTAAATGCTCCAAAATGTTGCACTTACACCCGGTATCTATTACATGAATATGACTCAGTGTTGGTGTTTTTACTGGGAGCAGTGGACCTCTATTCTCCTCAGTTTCTCCTTCACACACCATGGATGCTGAAGACTGTCACTGAAGGAGCTATTATTATAGTGTTTACACTTTATTTATTCAGACTGTTTCTATCATGTCATCTTACTACAAACATTAATTTGAACTGTGTCATCACTACATGACATCTATGATCATTGATGGAGCATGTGAAGTGGATTGTCATGTTTTCTGGCATATAATATTGATCTAATAGTTGCCAAACTTAGCTCAGCTAGTATTAGTACCTTAGCATCTCTTTATCTAGCAAAGAGTTGCCAAGGAACGCCGTTCAGTTAGCCTAACACTAACAGGTGTTGGCAGAAAATAAGATTTTTTTAGCTTATTTGCTGAACCAATCGACTGACCGTTAACACTTGGTGCTCTGGTGTGGAGCGCTAATGGTGACACGTGTGTATGTGTCGTTTCCTTATGAATTGTCGTGAACTGTATGGTGATGCACACCCACAAAGTCAGTGGAGAGAGCAGCGCTGGGGAGGACCAATCACACGTTATCAGAATAACGGTAGAGCCAATTAATGAGCGGACGTAGAGTAGACACCAATGATTGTTAACCCTTTGTGTACCAAATTGAGCAGATGACAATAGCCAGTTTTTATATTGGTAGGGACAATACAGAAGGGGCTGAATATTGGTTGGGATGTGTCCCTACTGTGACTATCCAATCCTGCACGTATGTGCTGGTCTGTTTGTTGGTTAGCTGATTATGGGATGTTGTTCGGAGGACCCCCTATAATACACCGGGCACCTTCTTTCCTTCTCTCTCTCTCTCTCTCTCTCTCTCTCTCTCTCTCTCTCTCTCTCTCTCTGTCTGTCTGTCTCTCTCTCTCTCTCGTATTCTATTACTGCATCTTGCTAACTCGGCCATTGTGGATGTCACTAACTCGGTTTCTCCTCCGGAGCCTTTGTGCTCCACTGTCTCTCAGATTAAGTCATATCACAGCGGTGCCTGGACAGCGTGACGTGTGTGGTTGTGCTGCTGCCGTGGTCCTGCCAGATGCCTCCTGCTGCTGCTGCTGCCATCATTAGTCATTAGTCATACTTCTACTGTTATTTTACACATATGACTATTGTCACACATGTATACTGCCAGATATTAATACATATTTTCAACATATTGTACCACAGTAGCCAGAATTATAACTATAATATTATTACTTTCATTAACGTTGTTGTAAGCTACTGTCATTACCTGCATCTCTCTCTCTCTCTGTCTCTCTGTCTCTCTCTCTCTCTCTCTCTCTCTCTCTCTCTTTCTTTCTTTCTGTCTTATTGTGTTATGTGGATCACTGTTAATTTATTATGCAGATCTGTTCTGTATGACATCTATTACACGTCTGTCCGTCCTGGAAGAGGGATCCCTCCTCAGTTGCTCTTCCTGAGGTTTCTACCGTTTTTTTTCCCTGATAAAGGTTTTTTGTTTGGGGAGTTTTTCCTGATCCGCTGTGAGGGTCCAAAGGACAGAGGGATGTGGTATGCTGTAAAGCCCTGTGAGGCAAATTGTGATTTGTGATATTGGGCTTTATAAATAAAATTGATTGATTGATTGATTGATTGATTGATTGATTGATTGGTCTGTGTGTTGGTCACCTCATTGTGAGATGTCGGCCTCCCTATAATAATGGTTACATTATTTTGGGATGTTGGTGTCCCTGTTGGTTACCTTATTATGGGATGTTAGTCCGTTTGTCGGTTACCTTATTATGGGATGGGGGAAGCTGCTCATCCAGTACTGACATTGTTTTCCTGACCGTGTGATGTTGATGTTTCCTTCATATTTAACTCCTGTACCAGAAATACACTGACCTACATACACACAGACACACACACACAGAGACACACACACACACGTCAGTGTTTATGAGCATTTTATTAAAATAAGTTTATATTGAGTTTGTGTGTAATTACCTTCTATACACTGTCTGATGATGTCGATGATGTTCTGTGTTCTTACCAGCTGAGTTCCCTTACAGTCTGAGAGATGGACAGATGGACGGATGGACAGAGAGAAAGACAGATGGATGGACAGATGAATGGATGGACAGACAGGTAGTTGGATGTTTGTGAGCTGAGGTTGTTTGATCTGTTCTGGACTTTGTTCATGTTTGTTTATGTTCACAGAACAGAACAGATTAGATTAAAGTTTAAAGAGTTCAACATAAATCATCTGTACACAGAAACCATTTTTTAAGTTTAAACCAATGTTGAAATGTAAAGTCATAAATGATTTGCCCACAGACAGAAATGATTTTAATAGTTTTAAATAAATAAATGTGTCCTGTTGTATCTTGTTAGTGAGGTGAAACTGCAGAAAATCTCACCCAGATATTTTTCCCAGAAGTTTTCCTGTAGAAGAGACAGACAGTTTAAACTGAGCAGTACGATGAGTACTGGGAGTGGTGAAATGATTACTACAGTTAGAAGTTCCGTCATTGTTACAGTTACTTTTACTGTTGGAACAACAGAGTGAATGGGAGAAGAACAAAATGGAGTCATACTGTTTTATCTGCTTGTTCGAACACCTCTCTGGCTTCTTCATGGTCACAGATTTCTTCCACACATTCTCTCTCCAGGTTACCTTTTGTCAAATAATTCACATAAATAATAAAGATGAAAAAATTACAAGAACAACAACAACAATAATGAATATTTAGAATAAAAATAACAATGTCCAGTGGTCCAGGATCTTCAGGCAATATCAGTGTGTAGAAAAACTGTGTTACAATTAAAAGCCCTATTTTACTTTAGTTTAATAATTTTAACATCAAAATATTTTTAAAATAACCAAAAAGTAAAGTAAAAGTACTGATCAGGCAGACAGAAAATTACTCAGATATGAACTCTGTGAGTTCTGAAGTGGTGATGTGTGAAATACAGCTGAGTGTTGTCCAGGTAACTCACCTGGTTTCACCTCCTCAAACAGCTGATTGGCTCGACGGCTTCTGACCAAGACCTGTGATGCCAACTGGCTCTTCAGGAAAACTATGGATGGACAGATGGATGGTTGGATGGATGCATGGATGGACAGGTAGAGACCGAGACAGACAGACAGACAGACAGTAAATTATAAGTTATAAGTCACTGAATAAAAGCGTCTGGTGTTTTAACATCTGTTTGTAGTATTTTTCCCACCCTGCTGATGAGACAGAACGATAAATATTTAACAGTTAAAATCAAAGTAAATATGAAAAAGTCCTGAGATGAGCAATCACTTTGAGATTACACTGCCTGTCCGTAATAAACTGACCAGTGAGTGTTGTTATATTAACAGTCAGTTAGTTGTTAAAAAGAAAGTTATAAAATACTTTGCTGAAAGTAAAAATACTAATACTGCGCTTTATACTATGTTCTGCGTTATGATGTCAATGATCTTTAATACTTTGATCTGTAACCATGGATCTTGCGTGTGTGTGAGAGTAAAAATACTGTGAACTGAGGGAGGTGTGTAAATTATGAGAGAATATAAATATTACAGAACAATAAAATAATAAAGTCAGATAATCCATAAATTCTTTCTGTAAAGAACTTTTAGGAAGTATATGAATATTGATCATCAGGATTAGTAATACTTCATATTTCTACTGCTGCTGCCACTGTATGACAAATTACTGCTTCTGGATCTGTGAGTGGCATTTATTCTACCACTATGATCACGACTTAGCAGTACTGTAAGAAGTATGAGGTGTGGTGGGGGTACATGAAGTATGATTCAGCAGTATTTAGAACAATATGAAGTGAAGTAGACGTACCGTGGTCGGCCAGGCAGCCCTGTAGTAGAAACAGCAGGAGAACAGCAGGTGGTTTAGATTTTGGTTTGACCATGGTCTAGATCTCCAATAAGCAGAGCTTCAGAGTCCGTATTCAGTCTGTCTCTGTCTGTCCCTCTGTCTCTGTCTGTGGCTCTGTCTCTGTTTGTGGCTGTGGGGGCGTGAGAGGTGGGTGTTATTGACCGAAGGGTCATAGTGTGAGTAAGACTGATGAGTCGGACATGTTTGCTCTGAGTCAACTAGCTCAGGATGTCCAATAACCTGCAATACTGCTGTACTCTGACCATAGAGAGGACATGTGCAGGAGCTGGAGTTGTCTGACAATAGAGAGTAGGTGTGTAGGAGGGTTACGATAAAGGGAGTTAGGATAGGGGAGTTGAGTCCTTCTATCCTTTTGAGGGAAGGGAGGTGCACGGTCCTTTCACCCAAAGGACCCACCATACTCCTGGGTTAGGTTTAGGGGGGTTAGGGTTAGGGTAGGGGAACTGAGCCCTTCTCCCCTTGCGAGGGAAGGGAGGTGCACGGTCCTTCCACCCGAAGGACCCCCCATACCCCTGGTCCCTTGCACCTTGGCGGGTGGGTTGGCGTCTCCTACCGTAGCGGACCTCGGTCCAACCCCCGTCTATGTTAGTTGTTGTTTGTTTTTAATGTAGGCTTTGTTATGTTTATTGTTGTGTATTTATTTATTTATTTATTTGTATGTATGTGATGAAATAAAAAAGCCTTATTTATTTATTTATTTTTTAAATAATATGAAATGAAAGCGCTCTTCAAATTTTAGAAGAGGAAATCTGGTTTTAAATAAAACAATAAACAGTAAATGAATTTTAAATTATGAACTAAAAAGGAAAAAAAAGGGGGTGTGCCTCAAGACAACGTTTCGA